>CM019180.2:61101012-61597053 GCA_009739505.2 Apolygus lucorum
TAAAAATGATGAATAATGAACTATTATTTTAGTTTAGTTGATTGAGCTTGCATCCAAGATAAACGAAGGTGAGTTGAAAATGGCCGACAATGGCGTCAACCCGAAGAGAACCGACGGAAAGCGAAAATAGCCGAAATCCACCTTAAGCACACGGAAGGAATGAGTCAGTATTCCTACTCAGAGGCAAACACCTACAGAATGCGCTGATGTTTTTTGATACTGGCCCCAAAATCAATATGGACGTCGCAGTTTTATGATTATGAAGAGCTAAGGAGTCCGAGATCAAGGAATGAAATTGTTTCCTACAGTGACATTTTAGTTGGTTGTGGCGTAGTTTTGTAAATTCCAGATTAAATAAAATGAAATGGACTGTTACAAAATTCATTTTAATTTTGTGCGTGGTTGTTACAAGCTCGTTGGAAGATCCTTACAAGATTCTTGGAATCCACAGATCTGCGACGATTCCTGAGATAAGAAAAGCCTACAAACAGCTTGCGAAAGAATGGTAAGTATTTACTTGTCTTACATTTTTAACTCAGCTCTCGTTAGTTATTACCATTTCACACTCAAAATGTGTATTGGTACAAGTATTGACCGAAGTTTTGCGTATATTTGTAGATACCTTACCTACCTAGCTCCATTTCGTTCCCTCGGGGGACGTAGGAATAGGAACGTTCTTTTTTCAACTATTGTAACACCTACCCAGTTTAATAGTTGCCGGTAGGCTCCTTCCACATTACCAACATTACTTACTTAACGTATAAAAAAGATATTTTTAATGAAAAACGAAGGACTATGTACCTAATGATTACGCTGGTACACTTATGAATGATGAATTTACTTTTATTTGAAAAGTCGATACATTGTTTCACTGAAGAGCCAACAACCTTTTTTTCACTTGGGTACGTACCAACAATATAACCATTCGTAGCGCTCCCATACCGGTGGGTTTTCCCGAAAAGTGACTGTCGCACATCAGGGGATTTTCCCGAAAAGTTCTTTTTCAGTGTGTTTTCCTAAAAAAGTATTACTCTTGCTCATCAGAGACGCTTTCATTTCTGGTGGCTTTCCACTCATATTAGAGGGTTTTTATTGAAAAGTGACGGTCTAATGACAGAATAGATCCCTCATACAGTGACACACATGTCCCGGTGTTTTCCCGAAAAAGTGACACTGTAACAACACTTCAAGTGCTTATCAAGCGCTAATTCCTTTCATTGTGGTCGTACTGTACTAGTTGATGGAGTAGTAAGCGATGATCGAGTTTCTTTTCAGTACATTCTGACAATTTGCCCGCAGGCATCCAGACAAAAATGACGACCCAGCAGCCGAGGACAGGTTCGTCGAGATATCAAAAGCCTACGAGCTACTGACAGACCCTGAGCGACGCAAGCTGTTCGACACGTTCGGCCGAGTAGAAGAGGCGCGACCTCGAGCAGAACCGCAATATCGCCATTATGACCCTTTCGACGACATTTTCGCCTCTTCAGGCTTCAAGTTCAGGTTCTCTGACAGAGACATCACTCTCTTCCACAAGCTGTCCATCACTTCCAGGTATGTAATAGGGAACATAATATTTGAGAATTGGAATGTCCCTTTTTTAATCCCAGATTCAGATTCAACGCCCTTGAATGATAGCATGGAAATCCTGGTAGTTTGGAATGAATGCGAATTAGAGCAAACTGTTTCACTTGTCGTATATCATCCTCCCACTCGGAGAAGGATACCTACAGATGACGTCACTATTCCTTTTCTTCCTCGCGTTTTCCTCCAATTCTTATATAGATTGGTAGAAACGAATGGATGTACATTTCTTTGTCCTGCCGGTTGTACTAAAGCTTCCCAAATACATAATACAACATTAAGGGTCCGACATCAAGCGATTGATTGAAGTTAGAAACCTGGGTTCCAAATTGTGAATGTAGGTAAACAATGGGGGACGTACCTACCTCGTCTTCCTAACTATTTCACCTTGGAAGTAGTCGTTGAGTAGACATCAGAACACATGTGATCACGTCCATAGGTGCAGGTATTCATTCATAATCATAGCGATAATGAACAGCTAAATTATTGGAAAAATTTGCAAGTTTGCTGGAAGTGACAACTCAATCATTTTGACTCATCACCCCTCTGACTTGGCCGAAAATATGGTGGAGTCGGCACTTTGAGGAACTAAACACGCTGATTGCACCCAAAGCTGCAGTACCTGCTCGCGTCATGAAGGCGTCTGCATGGATATTTCAGAAAAAGTGTAGAACACCCAAAAGGTTTGTTCCAGCGCAAAAAGTTCATGAACTTTTTAGGTTCAGGAACCTGGGCGGAACTCGGCTTTCAACAAACCTTGAATAACCTCCCCTCAATCTTCAGTGGGATTTTTAAGTTTAAGATTGAATGATTCTTCAAAATCTTTAACAAGAAATGTCTCCTAGCAATTTTGTTTTTATTCCTTGTTTCTTCAAGGTTTCTCAATCAATTTAAAGATTTTTTTCGTGTTTTCGACCTTATGTCATTAAAACTGTCATAACTCCTGTTATTTGCCTACTAAATTTGAGGAAATTTTTAGAAAAAGCGTTAAATTTCCAAACTACCTAGTGCAAAACCAAAATCTTTTTACTATAAATCATTTTCAAAAATCAAGTCAAAAAGCAAACTTCAAATTTTTTTTAAAACTTGACTTTTGACGTGATAACTACTACCTACGGGAAATACCTACTCTGTGCAACTTGACAAAGAATTTTATTTTATCCTTCTTCCTACTATACGAATGAATATTAACATTAAAATTATTTTACCACTCAAAGTCGTTGTCACGTAAAACTTTCGCCCGTATACCGACTTTACAGGCAACAACACAGGGTTTTTTTTTTTTATCGAAATTTTACTCTGAATCCCTGCCTATTTCGATGGGCCTTCTTCGAAAAAAACATGCTCAAATTGTCAGCTTTCCAACGGTTCATCAGTTTTTCTTTTTGAAATTCTCATTGGAAGTAAAAAATTTGATAAAAAAGTCAAATTCAAATATTTTCAAAGTTTGCTTTTTGAATTGATTTTTTAAAAATGTTTTATTGCTCTAAGATTTTGGGTTTGCTCTTGGAAGTTTGGAAATAACGCTCTCTCGAAATAACGCTCTTTCTAACGATATCCTCAAACTTGAGTTTACTAGGTAAATAACAGGAGTTATGACAGTTTTAATGACGTAAGGTCGAAAACATGATAAAATCTTTAAATTGAGAAAAATTGAAAAAATAGGGGTTTAAACAAAACTGCTAGGAGACAATTTTTGTTGGAATACCTTGTAGAATCGAACCCTGAAGTTTTGCCCAACTAAAGTGGAGACACCCTGTGTCTATTTTAGAAAGTTTGACAGGGCTCAATCGTGGGAACCTTAGTAGCCAAGGATAACTAGATAAACTCAACCTAACTTATCACAGGTTGTTCACAAAATAATGGGTGACTTCCTCAGGGACGATGTTCTTTTATTTAACGATTCGTCTCAATTCTCCTCCTTGCATCAGCTATTTTATGGTGCAATAAATTTTAACTTCCACCCAACTATCTTGGTCTACCTCAATTAATACCTACACTTGTTTACAAGGCAAAATGGATCATTCATTGTTATAATACAAACTATATACCTAATCGAATGATACTTAGGTATTTGTGGAAGCAACAGGCTGAATAATACCACAATGTGTTATATGTGGAATAAGGTTCCTTTTTTAGTGTGAAAGAACTAAGGTCAATGAAGAATTAAGAATATCAATTTCAGCCTATCACGAGTCGAAACAACTTTTTTAATAATGGCCTTTTTTTGATCATTTTTGCTCTTGAATTAAATGGGTTTTTTTCTTGTATTAACTGTTGAAATTTACGATTTTACAAAACACTAGGTAATAGCAATAAAAAAATGAATAATGATACACTGTTGAAGGGATTCCACAATAATGTTATAATTGAATCACTTTCTATGTGATTTGTGGAAATGGGTTCTCTTGTTTCAATAGAGAAGAAGGCTTGTCACTAACTTCATGATTCCAAACACTGACAACCCCATTCTGGACACTGGTATGAGAATGGACCCGAGTACGAATGATATGAATGACAATATGAATGCCAGTTGAACCATGAAAAACACCGCTTTCCTTGTTGCCAACTTCACGTCTCTGGTATTTTTTATATCAATTATCCTTTCCAGAGAGAACCTGGTGATAAATAACTTCCATTAGTTACTTTCATAGGCCTAAAATGTTAAGGGTTTTGTGTAAAGAAACCCCCATTCCTTATTTGTGAAATGATGACGTAACTGCCTTGTATTTGGTCTGTTCGGAGAGGCAGTCCTGAACGGTTCGGAGGGGCTTGGAGGAGCCCGGAGAAGTTCAGAGGAGCCGATTCGCCTCTATCCCCTCCCCTTTTCAGTTCTGGTTTGGTTCCGAACTGTTCAGGACTGCCTCTCCGAACAGACCCATTGTAATCCCCGAAAAAAACAGATATCCTGGAATATCCCGTTTTTTTATGTTGATGAATTATGGGAAATATCGAATTAGTAGATTGCAGTAACGTTGGTCTACTTGTAAACTTTAGGTAGGTAACTTGTACTAGTGACATCACACCATGAACATTTCTTCTGTGACACACAATGAAAAGTAATAGCTGATTTGGTTTTTTTGAAGGAAATCATCATCATCTGCTCCTAGTGGCTAATCTTGTCAAACTGGTTAACAACGCAGTGTATTGCAAATATTCTGGGTCAATGCTAGAGTAAAATTCTAGATAGATTTCAATGAGCCCGGCTGATTACCTACATAAGGAAGTATCTTCATCCAAATTGTACGAACCTATTTCCATTGCAATGATGACACCATCAAAACTTTCAAATTCTATTTATATATAATTAATCCATTTCAAGCCGAGGGTAGAAATAATAGAGTAATGGGAGGAGGAGGATGAACTATTTTACAGAATTCTGGCCAAAATAAGGCTTCATTTGCTCACCAATCGAGAGCAAAAATGCTCCAAATTATATGAATTTAACATTTTATAGGATTTAAGAGGTCTCAGTTTTCCAAATCGATACGATTTATCCATTTTATTGTTAAAAATCTAAAAAAATCTAGGTAAAATGTAAAAATTTATTTATGGACCAAAATCTGTTTCGACTCATGGGCCAAAATGCGCCCAGGATCGAATTTGGGCCACCATAATCACGCTTTTGGCAGAAAGGCCTCTATTAAAAAAAATTTCCCAAATCTCATTGAGCTCCCGAAAGTCGAAGAAAATTGTTTTTGAAAAGTTTTGGAATTGCAGGAACGAGAAAAAAATTCTTCTACAAAGATTTTCCACTATTTTAATATTTAAAAAAATCATTATTATGGGTTATCTTGCTGTCCTGTGGAAAAGGTAGGACTGCATAAGGTTCCTACATAGAGAACCTCTCTGATCACTTCTTTTGGATTATTAAAAAAATAGGCAGATAACGCTCATTTCTACTGCAGGTGTATCAACTTACCTGACCACATGCAAACTGATCTCACTGACCGGTGCCAGTGCCATTAGCAGTGATAGTAGGGATTGCACTGATTGAGCTAGCATTGACAAAATGGCGGCGATGAGCGTGAAAAACCCATACTCTGATCTTGAAACTCCTCTTCCCTCTTGAAACCCAGCTAACTGGTCTCTGAATCTCTCCAATACTCCATTTGTCACCTTCGTCGGGTCTTGAATTACTTCAGTTGTAGCAGTCACTTGTGGTGGAGGTTGATTGAGGAGGTTGATCGGGTTGTTATTTTCCGTGGTTCCCGACATCGCCTGTATGAACGAGTTCGGGCATATTACACTGGTTTACAGGAAATATCGACCTGCAAGTTTAATTTTGGTGAATCAAGGAGTTTTTGATAGAGCTGTTTTTTTTTTTTGTTAAATTCTTTGAGTGACTGCTTCTTTGTTTGGTTCATAAGGCATTTTTTCACAACTAAGGAGGTGCAAGAAGGGCCCATGCGTCAAATCATCGTTTTAAGAGAATGAGATCCGAATTGTTTCCCAATTTGCCACAAGCTGTTGAAATGTTGTAACCTCTCCAAACTTTTTCACCCCAACTCTGTCATTATTCTACTCCTCGTCAAAATATTGGTCGCTTGTATTGATCTCAGGAAGAATGGATAGAATAGGAAGCGCGATATATCACCAACGACCCAACTCGAAAAATTATCAGGACCTGCGATCCCTCCCACAAGCAGTCACCAATCGAGATAATATCCCGAGCCAACTGGCCCTAACCTTGGTGATCTCATGGGAACTGGTGGATTAAACCAGGAAATGGGCGTTGGCCACTCGATTCCAAAATGTCTCTAGGTTGACTTCTAAATGCGTACTATTTGAGAAACTTGAGATTCTAAGACACTTAGTAACATTTGATTTTTCGAGGGTAACTACGTGAATATCATTTCGACTTATCTACCTAATAGATCAAGCAAAGTATTCTTGATCACAACCGGCGAAACTAAAGGAGAAAACTGAATCCTATCTCAGACAAGCGATATTCTATAGAAGAAGGGCGTATAACAGTCGTAAAAAAAGGCTACCAACAAAAGTACACGGAATTTTCCAACCAAACTTGTTATTCAGGTAGACCATGGCGGGTCCATTTGTAAGATCTACCGGAAAATGGCAGGCTTTCTGGCTCATAGTTCAGATTTGATTTTCCAGCAGAAATTAATCTTTGCTGGAACTTAGTTCCAAGGAAAACAATGCCAAATCCGAATATGTAGAATTATTTTGCTTCCGAGTCTACCAAGATAGCGGAAGCTTTGTTTTCACTTTTCAAGGATGAAAAAAAAAGTTGTCCAAAATCAAAATTTTCACTCGCGTTTTACGTTTTAGACCTTTCTGAACAATTTTGGTTCCGTGTCTGTTCCGATTTTGATGAAATTTTCAGGGATGTTACAGATCAGTATTTAGATGGTCCCCTATGGAGATCATCACCCCCGGACTGATAGTAGCCGCTGCGCATGCGCAAACGTAAAATCCTTGTAACAGCCATAACATTTACATTTTTCATCCGAATTTGATGAAATTTTCTAGGATTGACCAGATTAGCGTGTAGATGGTCCCCTATGAGGGTAGTGAAAGGTACTTAGAGATTGGTGTTTTGAGATTAACTTCTATGCATCTGATCATCTATACAATCGGGTTATGGATACGAGGAAGCTATGTGCCACACCCACTTGGCAGACTTTTTTTTACTTTCCTTACATGAATAAAAAGCTTAGTTTTAAAAAATATATAAAATGCTACCTTCACCTTGATAACTTCAGGTTGCTAAAGTTTAGCGTCGAATGAGGTCAATGAGTAATTTCACCTTGTCGGAATTTCCTAATTTTACTCCAAAATCGGATTCAGCACCTCGAAAAACCCCCTACGGCCAACTTTCAGCCCGTATTTCCTCATTTACGAATAAACAAAACATTGTAGAACATATGAACGTTTAAAAAAACCGGAAGGATGACTTCATCCTGGATTAGTTCATTTACGGCCGCTTGAGATCGTGAAATCTCACTTCGAACAGTCCTCAGATGCAACATTTCACAAAACCAGTAAAGATCAAAATCGAAAAACTGAAGAAAAAATAGAAAAAGCAAGATGGGGAAAATTAGGTTTCCCCTGGTTTTTGTTTGATAACCTTCCTCTTAGATAACACGATTTTGTCGTACCATCGGGCAACACTGGGAGGAGACGGCAATCCGAACAGCCAATCAGCGAGTGTTCCCACTTCACATTGAAGAGGTCCGTTTTCCCGGTTATTTTTTGAAATCATAAATTTTGATTGTCTCCCAAAAATAACAGCAGACTTATTTTCCGAAATTAACCCGATTTTCATCAATCCCACACCATTAACTATTCAGGAAAAATGCAAACAGAATTTGGTGAAACTCCTCATTGCAGCCCTCAAGTTGCATAACTAAGGAAAAGATGATATCTTAAAATTTTCAGGAATATCATCTCAAGGTAAGAGATTGTCTTCTAGTATTGTCCTGGTTGTTATTAGCAAGATACACCGCAAAGTGCTCGAAATATCATTTTTTCTTAGTAGGAAAAAGTATTTATCTGACAGTAGATAGGAGTAAAAAGTGATAAAAGAGAGACAGAGAGAGTCAATCATTAGAAATATCAAGTTAGACCCTATTCTCCATCATTTTCAACAAGTGGTACCCCTGGTGGGACAACTATGGATGAGATTGATATGCAAGAGAAGCTCGCTTGGCGAGCTGAGTTAGTTACAGCAATCAACAATCTTTCAGAAAAAATCGACAATGAATTTGCCAAAACGCCAATTTCTGTGGCCCGAATAAAGTTTTCTACGTGCCACTAGATATTCTTGTGCAGCAAATGTTAGAAGTGGACAAAATCAATAACAAACATGACAACACAACTGGAGGAGTTTCAGTTTCAGTTTTTTTTTCAGTTAGTAAGGGGGCAAGATGATAGGAAATATCTCCAGTTCCTGTGGTGGCAGAATCATGAGAATAGGGAAAGGATTATAGAATACCGGCATAAGAAAGTTTTGTTTGGGGTGACTTCTTGCCCATTTCTTTTGAATGCCAAGATTGAATACCATCTGGCAAAGGCACCAGATGAATATCAAGAAAAGGACGAAGAGCCACACTCAGGACAAGAGCAAGGAACCACGGAGGACCTCACCATAGTTGGAAAGGGTGTTCCCTTGGCACTCGCAAGATAGGAGTGGCAGGGAAGTTAAGATCCCCAGAAGGTGGGAGCCCTGAATTGTTTGTTGGGGGCGGAGTGTTATGAAACTCCTCAGTTGTGTTGTCATGTTTGTTATTGATTTTGTCCACATGTTTTGGCCCCATACAATTTTGAATTATAAATGTTTTGATCACCGCAAAGTGCGAGAAATATAATTTTTTCTTAGTAGGAAAAAGGTATTTATCTGACAGTAGGTAGGAGTAAAAAGTGATAAAAGAGAGACAGAGAGAGTCAATCATTAGAAATATCAAGTTATACCCTATTCTCCATCATTTTCAACACTGGTTACGTATGAATGTAGAATGAAAGTGAAAGTTAGAAGTCAGGAACTAGTGAATGTTGAGAATAAAATTCTACTGGCAGATTTTTTCTTGGACTAGGTAAAGAAGTGGCTCAGGTAGGTAGTAAGTCGATGGCTAAAAGACAACACGTGATGTGAAAATTCTACTGGTTTCAGGAGAACGAAAAAACTCTTCTATTTTGCTTGCTTTGGATCTGTATCAAAGGTAGCTAAACGTGTTGATAACACTTGTTGTCTCTACTGTTGTTCATAACAAGTGTTGCTCAACTTGAAATTAAACATTTTCAGTGGTTCGAACAAAAAGGAGGACCACAGCACTAGATTCCCTTTTTTCATATCACTTGTTGTCTCTTAGCCATCGAAGTGGGGAAAAATTGACTTGCCAAGAGTGTCAAGAGTTTGGAATATGTTAGTTCCAAAAACCTCCGCCGCCTGAGATGAAGCCACGAAACAGGTCTCGCGTATTGGGAGGCCTAAGGAGACGTGGGATCATTTCTGCCTCACTGTCTGTCTTGTCATATACCCAACTTTACTAACGATGTTCTTCAATTGTTGAAAAAACATAGAATCCTTAATTATGCTTTTTGAGTGCTGCGGTTGGTCTCATTTGACGCTAAATGTTGTAATGCTTTGGAATATTCTAAGCATTCGATTCTTTTAGTGGATCAAGTAGACTCGTCAGTCAAATCGAACATATTTATATGCCCCTTTCTTTATTTAAAGCTTCATAAAAGTGAATTAGTATACGTACTTAACATTTATCTTGAATTTCGTGTAGAGGGAAAGTATGTAAACAGTTCAGTTACGACGGCCCCGCTGCCAGTAAGTTCCTTCTAAACAATATTTTGCTTATCTCTTTGTACGATTTGTTGTGCTGTGGAAAATGATGGCCGTGAAAATTTCCTATAGGTTGGTGATTTTGTTTGACGAAGGAAGTTTTATTCGTCGTTTTAATTATTCTAGAAACTGTTACCTGGTGATGGTGGTTGACTGTAGCATCCTCTTCACAATGACACTGCTAGTTTTATGGTAGAAGTTGTACAAGGCGAACTAGGTAGTTATAATTTATTTCAACCATGAAACTTCGTTGATTCTTAAAAGCTTCGTACAGAATTGAAGATCTACTTCCTGTAGGGTTTCGAGAGTTCAAATGTATACTGGAGAATCCATTGAAACCCAAATCGAGTACAGGAGGCTTTCGATGTGGGAACATCGCCTCGACTTGCTAGTTACGACGGATTCCTCAATAACGTTGTATGTCAACAATAATAATTATTTTTTAACTGCTCCAAGCCCTGTAAGGATCAGATCTTCTATTCTTCAAATGTTTTAAAGAATTAAGGAAGTTTTATGGTCAAAATAGAACTACCTATTTGGCCTTGTATTACCTATTTGGCTTATAATTCTTATCACTAGTGAAACAAACCTCTTAAATGAATTACCAAAATTTATTAAGATCATAGGAGTTACTGTTTCTTACATATTTTAATGTCAAATCGAATGAGGCCAACAGTTGCGAGTTTAAAAATTAGAGAGTTACAGCGGGCAAGATACCTACAAAACACGAGACTCACGTCGAAAATGCGAGCCTCGCGCTTGACGTGAGGCTCACAGAAGACGGTTGACTCGGCCCTCTCACGTTTTCAACGTGAGATAACCTACTAGGCTAACTCCTTGTTTTTGTGGCTGAGATAATGGCCGCCATCAATCAGCTGATCATTCTGTATCTTTCGTCTTGAAGAGTTTCGGTGAATCTTTTGCGAGTACTTTATCTTTGGGGTCGCGTTAAATTGAATTGAAGATTGTAGAATTGGTCCCTTATACATTTCGCTTGAAGTGAATATTCTCCCTTATACATTTCGGTCTATTGCGGCGTCTGAAGTGTGGATGGCAGATGTTCGATCTCGATGACATCAGTTGGAAGATCGATTTCAATTTCTTCCCCATTGAAGGCAAGTTTCCTCTACTTTTTTGACCAACTTCGTGTTTATTTTGCTTCGAAAAGGTAATATTGGAATATAATACGAAAAGATTGATTAGTCTCAGGTCGATCATAAACTACCAATCTCGTTGTCTGTCATCTACTCCTCAGACAAGGGTATGGACTGAAATGCACGATTACGTGCTCACATTCATTTTGCATTTATTTATTTATGCTTTTACGATTATTTTGGGTAATAAACGAGCGTACTTCATTGATTTCCTTATATTTTCCTTCCTGTTTTCCTTTATCGGTTCAACGAAAACAAAAACCGCGGATTGAGTTGACGTTACCTATAGAGTGTTGAAAATCTAAAGCAACGTCAATCACGTGAGCCTCACAGGATGGACGTGAGACTCATGTCAGAAAGTTAGCATCCACTCGATGCTCGCCCTAGCAGCTTCTCACGTCTGAACGGTTCCAAATGTTGCTGTAACTCTCTCTGTATAAACTTATTTGTATGATGAAGAAATTAGGAAATACCATATTAACACTCTCAACGCGGGTCAATAATCAGTACCACTGTCCCTGGCCTAGACGAAAAACCGTCCCGTTGACTCTCTCCTATTCACCATCCTCCATGTGTGGTTTTCGCATGTTTTCGTTGGTTTTCGCATGTTATGTTGGACAGACTGAAGGGTTAAAATCTCTCACGGGACTTTGAAACTGTTTTACCGCTGAAATACTTATTTTTGAACGTTTGAAAGTCTGCTTCAAATTTCGCCTCGTCCACCATGTGTGGACGGCAGGCTGAGGGAATGACCGCAGCGTCCACCACCGGTGGACACCCGCATTGAGAGTGTTAAATAAACCAGTAATACCATAATATTCCATTAGGAATTCATACTCAGCTTTGCCTGTTTGCCAACTACGTTGTTAATATAGTTCCAGAAGGTTATGGGTACTACTCTATTCCACGTTTTTACTTCTTTGTTATTGTATTAATTCGTAAAACAAATTAGTTCGCTGTCAATCAACTCAATGAACCTTTAGGAAAATATGGAGCGATGTAACAATCAATATCCTTTTTTTTTCAGGGCTTATGAGAACAACATCATACCAAAAAGCTTCAGAACACCGCATCTCATATTGTTCTACTCGGACTGGTGTTTTCCTTGCTTGCAAGTTGAACCAGTTTGGCGAAGAATCATGGAAGAGCTGGAACCTATAGGTAGAACCTTCTTATGCCTACTCATTTCATGCAGATACAGGAATACATTTTTTGTTGGAACCATATCGAGACAGTAACGGTAATGAAATAATATTTTTTATTTGTCTCAGGTATTGGAATTGCTACTGTGCATGCAGAGAATGAAAAAGCGCTCGCTCGTAAGGTTGGCATTCCTGCCTTGCCAAGTCTTATCCTCGTTTCAGAGGGCAGAGCTCGACTATACAAAGAGTCGTTATTCAGCGTCCAAAAAGTTGTCGGTGAGTCGTTTGTTCTCTCTCCTTGTAGGCAAATGAATGAACACCTACTTCTGTAACTCCTGCTACCTTCCTTTTATTCCTAATGCGATGAGGGTTGTAGTGAAATGCCCAATTCAAGGTGTTTCTGAAAGACCTGAGGCGCCTGAAAACAAATCTCAAAGTTTTGGAATTGAATGTGGGCAAATCAGAAATTAATATTGTTAAGTCACAGTCCTTCGTGACGTCAATCAAGCTTAATTTTTAGACGATTTTTTATAGAGTAAATTTAGGTGTGGGCGTAGGATGGATAGGAAGAAATGGGGTCGACATTTTCATTCTGAGATTCGCTAGAATCTAGTGAAATGCACTATTTGTACCTACTCAATTTTAGAAAAGTTATGTTGATTGTAAACATTGTTCAGTTTCAGCATTCGAGACAAATTTTGTATTTCAAAAGACATTGTCAATCAACTTGACAAGGAATATTCAAAGAATAATTATTGAATACTATTTAATCCAATTTGAAATATTGAATTTAAACCAAACGCTGGCACAGGGATTTAGGGAATTTGAAATGATATTAACGACTTTTAATAGACTGTGATTTTATTTTAATTTAGTATTTTTTTATAATTGTTCTCAAAATCCATGTACGATGAATCCTTATTTGACCTGTGAATAATTTTGGACGTGATGCCGGGCAGAGAATACGCACGTAAACGAGGAATACAGAGGCATAAATGGCCGAGATCTGACCTGAATTTGATTTCTGATGATCGTGTAGCCAGGCGAAGTAGTATGACACTTCGGAAGGATCGCACAGCAATCTGTATTATACGGCTCAACGCCCGCAGGTTTTTCTGAATTCGGAAGAACGTCTTCGACGAATAATTTCTTGGAGAGGATCCTCAACGTTTTAACAATGGCTTCGAGTCTGATTTTTCAGGTCCAGGGCCGGCCAGAAGTTGTTGCAGATGGGAAGGGGGGTAGGTGTTCGGAAGATCCATAGGTCGCAGTCCCTGAAGGTCGCAAAGAGGTCTCGAGAAAACAATAGTGATAAAAATTTTATCACTAATTAAATCTTAAATTAAACAATAGCGATAAAATATAAATAGAAACATCGTGTAAGAACAACTATCAAATTTTTATAGTTGTTCTTACACGATGTTTCTATTTATATTTAATATATAAATAGAAACATCGTGTAAGAACAACTATAAAAATTTGATAGTTGTTCTTACACGATGTTTCTATTTATATTTTATCGCTATTGTTTAATTTAAGATTTAGTTAGATTGTTTATTTAGATAATTTAATTATTTACACCAAACAGACATAATTGATTAAATTTTGTATAAAACGTTTATTAGTGTATCTGAACAATTATTTGCCTTGGATGGAAGAGAATTGGAGCTGATTCAGGAAACTATTACTGCACTGTGTTCAATCTCAGTCGACAACATTGAAAAATAAACTGGCTAGATACAAATTCTTCGAGAATCACTTGTATGACTGCCCCAAGTTCCCTGGTAGTTAGACTTTGATTGAAATGGTTGATTTTCCAGAGTTTGTTCGATACAAGCTGCCTTACAAGTTAGTAAGTGAGGTCACTGACGACAACGTGGACGACTTTTTGAACGGGTGGGGAGACAACAAGGTGAGAGCACTGGTCTTTCAGCGCACGCAGCCTCTTCGACTTCGCTATCTCATCACTGCCTTCTATCACCGAGACCGAGTCGCTTTTGGGTGAGTTTGAAGGGTCTTCAAGGAACGACTTGATATCCTCCATTTTGATTGGCTTGTCCAGAATGTCATGTTCTCCGTGTACTGAACGTATAGGCCCAATAATTAGAGGCCCAATAATTAGAGCTGGGTATTAATAATTAGACCTGCGCGATTGGTTGTTAATCGGCATGCTAATCGTGAACTACTTCTACACTTCATTCTGTCGAACTCACTGGAGTTAGGATTAAGCCATAAGTAGCACTTATGACTTGAGCATTCTATGAAGTATTAGTAGTCTTCACCTAAGTGGGTGAAGCAATAAGTAGCTGTGAGCGAAATCATCAGAACCAATTCTGATCTTCCCTTTGGAATACAGCTGATGACGTCCGCTACGCTAGGAATGGCTGTCGGACAAAAATTCATCCTTGATTGTTTTACTTTACTCATTCTATGAGGTTGTTTCAAAATTAAGTTTAAGACGGTTGACAACAATCAGAACTCAATCAGAAGACAAATCAGGTTACTAAGAAGTAAGAACTCCTTTACAAAATCAGTGTGATTTTTTCATACCATCCCCTCACCAGTTCTCAAATTTCCTCTCGTATATTTCAAATCACAAGACAGCGTGCTTATACAATGGTTAAAATGATGTTTTGTTTGGTTGTGTCGCAGTCATGTTGGGGCCTCGGAGAAAACAGAGGAGATTCGTGCCAAGTATCAAATCTCTGCTTCTCAGGATGCTCTGCTAGTTTTCAATGAGATGACAGAAAGGCCGGCAGCATCTGTAGCAATGGCGGACATCCCTGTCCATACCATGCATGACGTCATTAATACGAATTACTACCTGCTATTGCCTCGATTATCGTCTCAGGTAATTTTTCTCTTGATGTTTATTACTTATCAATTGGTCGGTTCCAAGCGACTTCATAACTAGGTACCAACTCCTGGTCCGGTTGTCAAGGTGGTGCTCATTAGGAGAAGTAATTGAAATTGATAGTTGGCCAATAAAAGGTAGTCGCTGGAAAAGTATAGGGGACAAATACCTGCAGATAGTTGCTAATATTTTGTGTTTCAGTCGGTTTGTTGGTGTTGCCGCTCCACAAGCCGTTTGTTTACTTTTCTGAACCCCTTAACGCTCCCTGATCCCAACTCTTCTCTATTGTGTCCACCTGTACCTACTCCCCTCTACGTCGTTCAATCCTTCAGCCTTCACCAAGCTCTCGTTGTGTTCTGCGACTATTCAGACCCCCGATCTTAATCTATTTGCTACATTTCCCTACATTTCTCTAAAAGTACCACATCCGGCTGGAGTCTTCCTCGAAGAATTTTCTACCTACACTACCCGTATCCAGAGGATGAAGTAACTGTCCAGCGACTTCTGGCATCTGCGTCATTTACAACCGGAGATCAAAATTTTAATTATTTTATCCCTATGTTTGCAGCTGCTGATCTGCAGGCATTGGTCGCCCCTCTACTCTATTCTACTCTACTCCACTCTACTCAACTCTATTCTACTCTACTCTACTCTACTCAACTCTACTCTATTCGCTCGACTCTCGGCTACTCTCCTCTCCTCTCTGCTCGTCGATTTTCCCTGGACTTCCCATCCCTTCACGATCTGATCAGATCTTTTTAGTTTGTTCATAATTTAATTTTTTAACGGCAAATTTAAGAAACGGCACCCTAGGGATTTTACTTACTAGTGAAGGAGCTCCTTAGGACTTGCCAATTATTAATTTATTGTTTCATTAATTCATACAGTCCACTTTATTAAAATACATGATTCGAACTATTTTTTTAACGATGGAAATAGGTTTTTTTTTTTCAATTGTGAATACCCTTTCTACGTAACAGTTGGTTTCTATTTTGCAGTTTTGTACGATTTTCTTTAGAGTTTTTCATCTGCCTTACTCCTGCTTTCAATAGCATCCCTAATCCATTTTCCAGAGGAGTTTTCACCTTCTAGGTCTTGGTAGTTTTAAAGATTAATTAAGTCCGTTATTAATTTGTTGTTAGGCTCTGCTGGATGCACTTTGCCCTCCTGGAGTGTCATGGAGTCGGAAGAGAATCTGCGTGGTGCTAGTGTGCCGAGACACTCCGAGTCATGACCCTCATCGGGAGTCGCTCCGACGTTTCGCTTCAGAGTCTCGCTACTCCAAGGAACGAGTCAGGTTTATGTACGTCTACCAGGAGCGTCAACCTCAGTTTGTGTCTGCACTCACGGCTGGTAATGCTTCCATACCTTGCTATACTTATTTATACGAGTACGTTGGCTCTGTTACCTACGCTATTCATAATTCAATTTAGTTGGAAATTAGTTGTAGAATCGACCCCTTGAAGGTTGGAAACATTAGGAGTTTTCACCATGTAACCTGAACTAGAAATTCAGAATGGATGGGACCAATAAGCTTCAGATATCAGCCCAGGAACTGGTATAACAAATATTTATTAATGATTTGGGGGCGGAGTGGATCTTGAAATTGAGCCGATTTTCGAAGACGTTGGACAATTGTACCCTGAAGTTCCTTGGCTTCTCTTGTCATTCAGTCTCGAAGGAGTGGCAGGATTGCTCCGTCTTCTGTCCCAAGACTTCTTATTTTTTTCTGGTCCCCCTTAGTCTCATGGATACTGCCCTCAACACTGCTATCTGAACTTTAACTTTCAGAAAGCCGCTTATCTCAGACAGGTCTCTTCCCCACTTTTCAGACAGCCTGTTAGCTGCCCTTTTTAGGAAGGCCTGGAATTCTTTGTGAAGGGCTCCATCACACGAAACGATCAAAGGTGTGAACGAGCCACGAACATCTTCTGCTGCTTGGTCGTACTTCCTGTGTTTTTCGCGAGCAGCTTGCTGCGATACTGCTGACCATTCTCTGGTGCAGTAGGAAGGGGCGTCGGCATGGATAATGCGGTTGTCGAAGAACGCCACCCTCCCACTGTACCAGACACCATTGGCCTGAATGTCAGCGATCAGTGCTGGTTGACCATTAGCTGCCTCTCTCATAAATGGCTCTGTGGCCACCCCTCCCCATGCAAGGTTGGCCAGCATAGCACACTCATCACGTACATAATCGTGGCCCCACTTAACCAAACCTCCTTTCTTGCAGTTCAGGACGTGGGTCAGACTCATGCTTTCCCCACACCCATCGCAGGAGGCTGGTAAGCCGCTGGGCTCGTACCCATATCTCATGGTCTCAATGGTGATGGCATCTCGGAATTGGTTGCAGGTTAGGTCCAGGTTGTCTGCGGTGATTGGAAGGACAGATAGCCATTGTGAACTAGATTGATGGGATCCATGAGAGAATGACGGAATTCATTGTGGATAATATACTCGTATAATTAGATACAAACATCATTAGGTTCCTATCTATTAAACGATTCAGGTTATTGGCAATTCTTTTTTGAAACAAAGTAGTGATCTGGGGTAATGCCATCTTCTAAATGTTCTGGATAACATAAATATGTAATATACAGCCATTAAGTGAATTCAACTGAATCCAAAGCTCTTGGATGAATAATGACAACAAAAGCAACAATTAGATTCAAGATGATGATAAGTATAGGTTAGGTGTTTGGAGAATGTCATACTTACAAGTATTTATTATTCCATGATCAGGAGATGATAGCCCTGTAGAACCTACCCTCCATGTGGCACTTCTTTGTCGAAGAGATGAATCACACGTGAAATATGAATGGTTGAGATTAGAAGAGGGTGAAGATCGCGGTTGGGAGTGCTACAATGACACCAAGCTGCAGCTTGAAGCAGCCATCGACCGGGTTTTGTATGCTTCTTCACAGGTAAATAATAATACATCAAAATCAAGCTAAAATAAGTTTCTGATATCTTTAAATAGAGTAGTGTTATGGAAGTCAAAGTATTTTCCAATTTTTCCACTAGTCGTTTCCCTGAACTGGGTTCTCAGTTTGATAACGAAAGTTTCACATTTGGTACTTAGAAAACATTGAAATCATTTAGAGTATACTCTAAACACTAATTGATGACCTTTTCTAGTTTGATGATTGATTTTCTGAATGATTATAGCAAGTCCTGTCGAAAGAGGCTGTTATTCAAGACCTTATTGACGAACAGACCCAAGGACTGATCGGTCGTCTGTTCGCCAAGATCCTCATCTCGATGGAAATACTACAGGATTCTCTCGGGAAAGAACATGTTCTCCCCGCTGTGTCTGTTTTGGCGAGTGTCATCGTCATTATTGCTGCTGGCTATCTCATGAGTTACCTCATGTAAGTTTATTGCTAAATATTTTACATTTCAACCTTTTGATCTATTTGCATTAGATTAGTTGGGTAATAGAACAACAAGAAAGGTTAGTCAATTTTAGTGTGTGCGTGCGAATACAATGCAGATCCAGGGATAACTAATATAAAGGAATTCCTGGGTACCGATGTGCCTCCACTCCTGTACATTCTTAATGTTAGGGCGGTGATATTCACACCAGATGTAGTGCAGTTGGGGATCAGGTACCAATTCTCTGCCTCCAGACCCGCTACGGTCGTGTATCTGCAGAATGCAGGAATACCATGAAATTGGTTATTCCTCATCCCAACTACTAGTACCACGGGAGAGGGGAGCCCCGGGGGACAGACATAACTACTTTTGTTAGTGTTACATGCCTAAACCTCAGTTGGGGTTGGATTTTTGGTAGTCGTGGTTGAGCTTGGATATGTGGCTGATCCGACGTGCGCTGAGAGTCCCCTGGACCGCCCAACTTCGCAATAAGAATATCCTTCAGCAAAACTCTCTGAAGCGCGAACTGCTGACAACAATAAAAAGGCGCAAGGTTTCCTACTTGCGGCATGTTATGCGTGGGCTCAAGTATGGGGAACAAGGATGGCCAAAATCAGCGGACGTAGAGGAGTTGGAAGGAAGCGGGCGTAGAGGAGTTGGAAGGATGCGGGCGTAGAGGAGTTGAAAGGAAGCGTGCCTCAACCAAGAGGCACCGAGCAGCGGACCTGTTTCACCTGGCGCAGGACCGTGAGAGATATGCGGAGATGATCGCCAACCTTCAGTAATGGAGAGGGCACTACAAGAAGAAGAAGAAGAAGTGGTTGAACTTGCCCTACTCCATGCTTCAAGGGAAGAGGCGGCATCCTCCCTTGGGATGTGATTTCTGTTAAGAACTCGAGCATCAACCTGTTGGATTGCTAACAAATTGCCATGTGGATGTTGGGCTAGATGTATCCTACAAAAAATGAAAATTAGTGTAAATGAGGTAGGTGGGGTTTCGTTTCTAGGAGTTCCACTTAGGCTAATAATGGGGGTGCGCCTGATTTTAAAAAAAATTTAATCGAAAGTCTTTGAGGTCTTTCGTACATTATTTGCGGTATGAATGCAAACTCTCGGCAGCCAAGCTTTCCGAAAATGCATATCTATCATTTCCTCGAACATGTCTTGAGAGTTGAGAGTCTACACGTTTTATCGTCTCCATGGGCTCATGCAAGAGGACTTTCAAGGTACCAGCGCGACTTATGGTTATTCAGGATAGGGAGAAGCATCACAGAAACCCCTACATTTTCGTCTTTTTGATCTCCGTAACCAGCCTCAACTCTCACGTCTTGAAAGAATGTTCCACAAGCTGACGTAATGGCCGTTTGCCTAAGTCACAAAACAACCAAACGATCTCTACACGTCTTGAAATCAATTTGGACACGTCTTACAGCTTGAGCGAGGAAATGAAACGTCTTACACGTCATTTCGTTCGTTAACACGACTGAATGAAAATACCAATCCAAATTCAGCGCATTTTTCGAGTACCTACATATATATTTTTTTTTAAACTCCCCTCAAAGACAAATTGTCTTTGGTGACGGAGGGGGCACGCCATAAATAAAAATAAAAAAATTAATCAAATATGATGGGGAGGACGCCCAGGACTCACCCGATGCTGGCCCTAGGGATAAGGGAAGATGAGGAAGGTGTGGGTGGGAGAGAAGGATGAAGGGAAGTGCCTCTATACAACGACCACCAGTTCAAATATGAGCCGAGCAGGACACGGGTGGTGATACCACGGAGTACACCTACCGAGATGCCCAACTCGCGCAACTCCGTGGCACTTTTCCCGCACCACACACCGCGCCATGACAAGGTTGCAGCCATCACCTTGATGCTGTTGGGTGCCACTCCTTTTAGCTCCGACACTGCATGCCGTAAATCATTGCAGTACAGTCATTGCTGTTTACAGTGCATAGCGAGCTCCTTCCTGCTTGTTCACCCACTACCAACCACCTGAGCTCATGAGAAAATAAATGGTTACCTGTTCTTCTCGTAGTCTTTGATCATCGATTCGAAAATCATTCTGAGAATTTTGAAACCAGCCGTTCTCTTTTTGGATGAGTAGATCTTTTTCTATGATTTTTCAAAGTTTCGAATGTTTATGACGTCACGCGCCCCTCCCGCCTGGGCGGGACCCCCCCCAGCCCACTGTGACGTCATAAACATTCGAAAAGGTCTTCTCACGCTAGAAGGTCGCGGTTGGTGTCAAAATTCTCAAAATGAGGTCTAGTTTAGATTAAAAATGACAATAAACAGTTATTCTGACCCATGCGCACACCCCATTGGTAGGAAGCATAAATGCATACATTTTATCCGTTTAATCAAAATGTATACCCTACTATTACATTTTTCTGCTTCTTGATTAAATTTTGAGCTGCAGGTACTGTTGTTTCTACGTATTTGCAAAAGTCTGCTGTATGCACAACTTCCATGTTCTTAATCTATTTTCAGTTTTCAATGAAATATTTGGAGATTTTGCCTTAGACGTTACCTTTCATGCTTTCTGGCGTGTTAGGATCGTGGAGAAACTACTTGTGATGGTGGTAGAGGTCGAGTACGGATGAATCAGAGGGCCTATAGAAGAACGTGTCCATATTGTAGTATGGACTCTTCTTTTTTCCAAAATATAAGGTGGATGCTACGTATGGAGATAAATTATCCTGAAATAATCCTTTTTGTGGATTCGGTCCTGGACTCGTTCGTTGGAGAATTCGTTCTTTCGGACTTGTTCATTTTCGCACTGTGAAAATTTGATTATTGAAGGATGCATCAATTTGTTCAATTCATCTTTCAAGGTGTCGTCATCTCGTTGCATAATGTCAGTTTGTATCAATTACTTCTCGTCGCTTCCCCGTATCCGTATTATTTATTTTAGTCAATCTCCCCGTATCAACGTTAATTGACGTGGTCGCATGAATTGGTAGCAATTGGTTTCTCTTCGTTGCACTACTCCTAATTCACTAGTCTTCTAGATAAATTTGCGACTGCTCCCAATCAGTCCACGTTAAATTTGGGGCAGGCGACTGTACTGCTGAAGGCAACATTGACTGTGCGGGTAACTTATTACTTAAATATATTTTCTTACTGAGTTTGACTACTTGTTACCTTTTTTTGGAAACAAAAAATTTTCTCAATACATGTATTATTTTAATCTATTCTATCTGCGAAAAATCGGGAAGAACTTCTTAACTGTGTTAATACTAATTAATTTCGGGAACTGTCATCATGATCATTAAAATCATGTTTGATATTAAGCAATTTATTTGTTAGTATCTACTACACTGACGTACACAATCGATAATTTTTACACCATCTAGTTAATGTTGACGCAATGAAAAAATGTTAAAAAGAGTGAGCAATTTTAATTTTAATTGCTTCTTTTGGTCACTTTCGTGTCTGGGTTCTTTCTGCTAGTTCGTGGCGCACTCGTGTTCAATCATGTAAGCTAATGGTTTCATGTGCGCTTTCAGAGGTAGCGCTTCTGTCGTAAGGGGAAACTCATCACTTCACAGACTCCCGCTACATTTAAAATTTCCATCTTCCTTAATTTCTCTAAATTTTTTGGATGCGTTTTTGAGCAGTCCACTATGGTTTTCTTCCATGGGTATCAATAAACCCTCTTCCGAAAAAAAAAATTAAAAAATTGTGAGGCAAATTCCCCATTATCCTCAGAGAATGCTGAGGAGCCCTTTCGAGTCCGTATTGACTGCGCCACTTAATGTGTCATTAAAAATTAACTTACCTCGACAGGGGATCGATCTCTAATCTTCCCCCTGAGCCATGGAAGTGAATGTGCAGAAATGCAAAGAGGTAGCTGATCACAAAAGAACCCATTACTTTCCCAATGACAGGTTAAGTTAATGTAAAAATATACATTCCTATTACTGGAAGGGTTACAATTACAAGGGTTACAATTAATTACTTTGGAAGTAATGGCCGCTTAAAACCTCAATCTTTGCTTCTGAACGCGGAAAAACGTGCATTTTTTCAACGAAATCGGCGCTCTGGCCTCCTGTTTCCGGAGGCCTCGCGGTCTACTGCGTCGCCGACCCACCCACTGCTGTCGTCCGACCCCTCAAATCGACTAGGCGGAGCGCCTATTTCGTTGAAAAAATGCACGTTTTTCCGCGTTCAAACACGAATTTCTCCCCTAAATACGGTTGCAGAATATGTTTTGATTATACCATTGGAAAGCTGAGATTCTGGGCAGATTTTAGGCTTTCCGGCAACAGAACTTTACCTGGTAATATTTGGAGATTTATAGGCGTTGAAAAACGGGAATTTTTCGAAAATTTACTAAGTTCACTTTTTAGGTTGCTTTATTCCTGGTGTAATTCAACTGGAAATTTGTTATTTGGTATCAGGGAGATAGGAAATTTGACGCTCTTTAACGGTATCCTTATTTTTAATTTTTGAGTGTAATTTAAGAGAGTTATGACCGTTTTAATGGTGTAAGGTGGAAAACACGAAAAAAACTTGAAAGTGAAAAAAGTCGGTTAAAGAGGTTTAAAAAAAAATTCTAGGAGACACTTTGGAAATTAGTTGTAGAATCGACCCCTTGAATTCCTTACAGCTGTTTTGTAGACACCCTGTATATTGTTCATTGCTATTTAGAAAAGTAATCTTGAAAAGTACTCTTGACTCAAAGTAATCATAACCTAACAACTCTGGGTACAATGTATGTTTCAGGAAAATGGAAGAAGCCAAATTCGAAAGCAAAGGTTACTGCAAGGGTGGCGGCAATGGGCTGAAGACTGGAGGACTCAACGGCTACAACCCAGAACTCAAGATTCACGAAATGAGGGCAGAGACGTACAACGCCCTGGTTCACTTGCTCAGGCCGGGCTGCCGCACTATTTTGCTCCTCTGTGATACTCAATCGAAGCCAAAGCTGCTTCCCAAGTTCCACAAATACGTGTGGCCTTATCGAAAGTACGTACTAATGCGAATTGCTAACGCCTAGTGTGCGCTTGTAATAAATTGCAGATTAGTTCATCGCCGGGCTATGTTACTACATTATTGACTGATCGTGTTGAATATGAATTTACCTTTATCATGGGGAAATGCCGCCAAACGAGCGATCAGCTCCGTTTTCTTTGAGTTTTACCTCACGAACAGATAGCTACTGAATCGGGGGAACAGAATGGTTTTTTGTTGTGAATGAATACAAAGGAAATAGTGATATTTTGGTTGTCAGTGCACAAATCCATCAAGAAGAGCATTTAAGGCTCTATTTTCCACGAATGAGTGCCATTCTATCTCATGCTGTCATTCAGAGGCATCTCACAACCCTGAAAAATTGTGTTGTTTTATTGTATTTTTGGTTTATTAGTTTCAATAATGAACCATTGGAATCGAGTAAGAAAACAATTTTAACCCCCCCCCTCAAAATTTGAAGTTTGACGTTTCAAAGTAATACGTAGAATCCGAAAATCCAATAAAAAATTTTCCGTCCGCCCTTTTCTAAGTTACCATGGACCGATTTGGTTCAAATTCGGAATATGAGCTCCATTTGGGATCTAGTTGTGCCGCGTAGCTTTTGGTTGATGTCAGTCACTTCTAAGGGGTGAAAATTAAGGGTTGATATCTTCAAGAGTGCCCTAGCTCGAAAACTCGAAATAAAGGTATCGTTTTTTCACCATTTTTAAATAGTATTGAATTTAAAAATTTTTTTGAGACCACTTGGAGCTCTGCAGAACAAATCGTTCGCTCCCTACGAGTGCTTAAAGGTTGGACTAAATAAATCAGAAACACGAGTGTGAATCACCCAAACAGGTATAATCTCCGTTCAAATTTTAGCTGACCAAAATGCGATCGCTGTTCGTTTTTGGTTTATTATTTTCAATAATAAGCCTTTGGAATCGAGCAAGAAAAAAAAATTAACCCCCCTCAAAATTTGATGTTTTACGTTTCAAGGTACGTAGAATCCGAAAATCGAATAAAAAAATGTCCGTCTGTCCGCCGTACGCGGCACTTTTCTTAGTAACACTGGACTGATTTGGTTCAAATTTGGTATATGGGCTCCATTTGGGGTCTAGTTGTGCCGCGAAGCTTTTAGTTGATGTCAGTCACTTCTAAGGGGTGAAAATTGAGGGTTGAAATTTTCAAGAGAGCCCTACCTCGAAAACCCTCGAAATAAAGGTATCGTTTTTTCACCAATTTTAGATACCTAGTATTGAATTTTAAAAAATTGTTGAGACCACCCGGAGCTCTGTAGGACAATCCGTTCGCTCCCCACGAGTACTTAAGGGTTTTCCTTCGATAAAATAGAATCACGAGTGTGAATGACAAAAGAGGTCTAATCGCCGTTCAAATTATGATGATAAAATGCGATCGCTGTTCATTTCTTCGATTTGTATTGAGTTTTGCTTTCTGAGCAACCAGTAATCAAATTTCCGTATTAAGCTTCTTATTTTTCGTATCGATTGTGAAGCGTTTAGTTCTTTCTAATAAACTTGATTGTGAAGGTGTGAAGGCGCAGTATGGTGAGGTAGGTAGTACCTACCGATAGTTGGTAGGTAAATAAAACGCTGCAAATCATTGCCCAAAGGTTTATTATTTTCTGTATAGATCACCCTTCTGTATATAGCATTTCCAAGTCAAATTCACCCTTTTACAAGTCAAAAATCAAATCCACCCTCTTCGAGTAATGCGAGAAATGCGGCGGTGGCAAATAAATAGGATTAGTGGCATTCTTTTTTCGTGAATCTCCCTCCCTACTCACCATTCCTCAACCCAGCTGAATACGCATTCTCAAAAATAAGTAAGAAGTGAGTTGGGGAACTTCAATCGTCAGCACGACCTTACGGAAGTAATTTCCCGTGGTGTTTCTACTATAAGTAACAACGATTGTTCAAATTATTTGGTTGACGTACTTTTGAAACTCCCTACAGCTGCCGCAGGCCAGCTATTGGTTTAACAAATTGTCGATTGTTTTGTTTTTTGGACCTTTTTTTGTTGTTTTTTTCCTACCTGCATCTTGTTGTTGGAAATTTTTGATATATACCTAATAATATATATTATGTATAGTAAACCCTTATTTTGTTGTATTCAGTTCTATTTCTTTGCCCTTCAATGCATTTCTCGCATTACTCAAAGAGGGTGAAATTGATTTGTAAAAGGGTGGATTTGATTTGTAAAAAGGTGGATTTGATTTGTAAAAGGGTGAAATTGATTTGTAAAAGGGTGAAGTTGACTTGTAAAAGGGTGAATTTGACTTGTAAATGCTATAGTTCCCACCCCACCAACCGTAGGTGTAGGTACCTACTACCTACTGGGATATTTTTGAAAATTTCAAACCTTCATTTCCATTTGTTTGGTGGTTGGGTTTGAAATTTTCAAAAAGGCCCTAGTAGGTAGTAGGTACCTACGGTTGGTAGGGAGGGATCTATACAGAAGGGTGATCTATACAGAAAATAATAAACCTTTGGGCAATGAATTGCAGCGTTTTCGAGTTGTATTCAGTTTTGCTTCCTCAGTAACCAGTTTTCTTCGAGTTGTACCTAGTAGGTACTACCTACTCAGTTTTCCGTCCTTAGCAACCAGTAAACAAATTTCCTCATGTAGGCACCCACAACTCCCTGTTTCTAAGAACTGAGTGTGAAGCGTTTATTTCTTTCAAATTAACTTGATTGTGAAGTAGGTTTGCATGTTGCTGTGTTCTTTGCAGACGAGTGATCTATATAGAAACGTAATAAACCTTTTTGTAATAATTTGCAGCGTTTGTATTTTTTGAACAATGGTGGTACGTTGCTGTCTTTGGTAGATTCCTCGTCTCGGACAAAACCATTCGAAATCAAGGACCATGAATTCTTTAGTTTATTCTGGTTAGCATCAGACGTGACGGTCCCCAATGAATTTCCATTTGTTGCCATCGGATCAACAATAGGTTGCCTCTGCGCACAAGCAAACGAGATTTTCTCTCATCAATTTATTTTTCACGGTCTAATTTTGATCGAATTTGCTTTAGTTCCTAATAGATAGCCCCATGATTATCGCCATTAGTACCACAATTGGTAAACGTGAAAAGCAAAAAATCGTTCAAATAAGAATATTATCAAATTCAATTGAGTTTTCAATCATCAATATGATTGTGGGACAATCCGAGTTCTAGTGGGTAACCGGGTAGACAAATCAACACGAACGAGAGGGGAATCGGTTTGGTACCACTGTATTGATAGTCCGTTTGTTCCAAGAAGAATGAGGTCCCTTGCCACTTACAAAAATCCTCCTTCAACATCTATTTTGCACTCCTTGTACTAAAAGAATTTCGTAAGGGGAACTGTTCTACTTTCGTGGTCTCCCCATCAGAGTTGACGATTGGGGTTGACATCCCCTTATCAACTGCTATCAGCACCACCACCCTTCATCCACGTCCAGGCTGTGGTGGCAGCGGTGGCTCATGACAATTGTGAAGATCATGATTGTACTTTATTATATCACATGCCATCGCATATTACTTCTATGTAAGAAGCTTTACTGCCCTTGATAGAAAATTTTCAATAAGGTCCAGAAATATGTGATACACTCATGGTTGAACAATATTTCCAGGAATAAGGCGCTGATGTTTGCTACTCTCAATTTAGACCGAGGACTTGGGTGGTACACTGAGCTCCTTGGCCAGTCGCTGTCGGAGCCGCGGAAACTCAACATCAATCCTCGCAACTGCGTGGGGACGGTTCTTGCCCTGAATGGAATGCGAAAGTACTTCTGTGTCTACCACGCCAAACACCCTGAAGGAGCGAATCGCGCTAATGGAGTAAGTGGTTCTCCAGGAGTCAGCACCATAACAATGCGCAGTCTTAAACTTTCGGAAAAAATGTAATGAGGTAATTTTTTCGTAGGTTCAGGTACACAAAATTGTATAGTAACTTTTTTGTTCTCCAGAGAATGAAGAAGATCGTTAGTAGGCAGCTTGGTGTGGATCCAGCTGGCGCCTTCATGGGATTCGACGACTCTACATCTGAAAGCGACCTCTCCGACGTGGAGCAAGGAAGGAATGTTAGTAGCGCTCTTCTTTATTTTGAAATAACGAGGTCTGATCAAAAACTTCCAGGATTTTCCAAAAATGCTTTATTAACACCTTCAGACCGGGGCTCAAACCCCAGATTGTCCCCAGGACCTAGGAAAATTTTGGAACTTCACAGCAAAACAGTCACACTGATGAGAAGCCGGCATTTTTGCGTGATAACATGCACTGATATCCGAAACCGAAAGGTTGGGACGGTAAGGTGGGTTCATTCCGAAGCAATTGAGACCAAAAAGAGCCCTGTTGGGGGAAAAATGAACTATCCAGAGCGTTTCGAAAAATGTTCATGGATCCACCATGGAAGCAGCCGTACCAGGCGAAGGTTTCGCGTGGATCCAGGGTGGAAGCAGCCAGTCTGAACGTGTTAATTTTTTTACAATTATTCGATTACAATGTATCCCTTTCAAAGTACTCTCTTGGACATACACGCATTTTTCTATGCATTTGGAAAACTCGGGGAAGCTAAGGAGATTATGCTAGTTTTTAAAATTCATTAAAAAACCGGAGTGTCGAAAAGGCGCGTGACCCTCCCATGTGCCCCTCCAGCGTAACGTTTTTCGGGTAGTTACCCCAGGGCAATAAAATGTTCCATGTTACATTGAAAATCGGTTGGGTGGATCGATTGTAATATTTATTCAATTATGTCTCCCTCCTTTCATTGACTCTACTTCTACCTCCTCGGCTTCGTAATGTTCTTCTATGTTGAGACGTGCACAGGATCTTTTGTCCTGGCATCTTTCAATGCGATTTTGCCACCCTTCATAGAAACACAGTTTACTCCTGGGCTGATCCCAAGACAAGCGAGAATGCGCCATTTTGAAATAGCTGTAACTGAAATTCACAACAGCCTCGTGGACTCTCAATTTACTTTGCCCGAGGTATTTTGATCAGTAAAACGATATCGAACGATAAATTAGTAAAAATCATGAACGATTGTAAAACACGCGAAACTGAAAATCACAAAATGAAAAATCGGTACGTTTGTGTTGATTGATAACACTATCAGCGATAATAATATCGTGAGATTTCCTTCTTGGAGTACACAAAGAAGAAATAACGTGAAGAAGAAGATGGAAAAAGGGAGTATCTGGGAACAATATCGTGAGATTACCTTCTTGGAGTACACGAAGAAGAAATAACGCGAAGAGGAATATGGAAAAGCATTTTAGCACTTGGGATTATAAGTGGAAAAGAAGTTGGTAACTTTGTTTTTACACCGGCTTGCTTACTGCGTACCTACAGTCATTATCTACTAAGTGTTTGTAGCCGATAGCATCATTGGGAGCTTGTTTTATTTAATTTCTACAAAAAGTGGAAATTGAGATCAAATTCATGTCTCCAAGTGAGTAAACTACAAGAGAAAGAAGTGGGTCTTATACTAAAGAAACTGACCGTGAGATACTTTAGTATAAGCCCCCAATTTTTATTCGTATGGTTTACGCACCATTTGGTAAACCTTTTTTTCCTGTTCAATTTCGAAAACGACTGAAAATTATATTTAAAATACGATATTTACTTTTTTACGATGAATGATGACGGAGTAATAGATATTTGAAAATGGAGGCTTGTGCTAAAGAACACCCAAACCATTCTCCTGGCTCACAATTCTGGCCTCTTCCTTCGCGCTTTGAATCAATGAACAGTGAGCATGAGCTTGAAATTCGATCTCACATTGCGCTTGTTTTGGGTCTGGCTGAGGTTGTCAACTTCCACTGGGACGACTGCATCTTGGTTTCCACGTCGTATCCTTAAATCCGTGACTTGTCACTTGTGATGATGGCGGCCAAGAAGTGTCGGTAGGAGTTGGTCCATTTTGCGATCCTCCTTGCGAGTGTGCCTTTTGACCCTGTCATCAGTCTTGGAATGAACTTGGCTACAATTTCTCTAATTTCTTGGTCAAAATCTTCTGACTCGACCCAAGTGATTATGGGAACTCCTCTTCCATTTCACGAATCGATTGGAATCCGCAAGGGTGTTCACTTTGCCCTCTTGAGTGTAAGCTTTGGCCCCACGCTTTGATGGCAGCGGTATTTAGTGCCACCGAAAGTGATATGGGGTGTTTGGGGGTCGTTCTTGATGACTGAGCCACCAACCACGAACACCAAACGTCGCACGAGTTCAGATGCGCATGAGTTCAGGGGGGGTTTGGGAACAAACAAATATCGAAACACTTCGATTAAATTTAGGATAGCGAATGGTAATTACCTGTGGCGATTTTGCGTGGTGACTTCAGGAAGCTTGTGGCGATGTCGTGCTGAAAGGATGAAAGCCTGAAGGGCAAAGTTACTCAACAGTACACTAGTGTGTCCAGGCCTGAGGGGCTGAACTAGTGTCCTGAAGGGACTTGTGATGCAAACCTCGAGGTGTGGCGATGCACTTGCCTCAGTAATTGTATCTGAAACCAGGTATACTCAAGAGAACAATCACAGAATTCAACTAATAGGCACTTTTATTAAGTTAATAGGAACAGTTTTTAGACACACCGAGTGTGTGGCGATAAAGCTGAGGGCTTGTGACGACAATTTAACTACAACTTTTTTAAATGGTAACTTCCAGAATATCTTTACAAAATCGTTAATCAGTTGCGTGTTCAAGATACAAGCCGTGTCGTAATACCAAATGAATCAATCGTAAGTATCAAGTTTACTTGGAAAATATTAAGTATCAAAGCTTATGTGGCGAATATTTGTATGACTATAGTTCTCAATGTATGTTCTTTCACTGTTTACTTCTACACATGTGTCATGTAATACTATTGGCCAATGTATTGTTTAGTTGGTGCACTCACGTTTGGGCCCATAGGTATCCTCTGGCAAGTGTGGCGATGAGAAGATGTTCATGGTGACACCGATGTCCTCAGGGTCGTACAGTATGGTGACTTGGGGGGAGAGCAAGGGGGAGGGGGAGACAGTTTCGTTCAATGGGCTGAGCTCGCAATGACTTGACTGTAAGGCTGCTGGGAGGGGATTAAACTTTCCTGTCTTGCTCTGGGGGCTCTCTCCCCCTCCGCCCCTCTGGGTGGTGTTGGTGGGGACAGCTGGTTGAGTGGGGGAGAAGCCGTCGGCTTCTCCAGCCAGAGGGAGGAGGGACGCGCGGGGTGACGTTTGGCGTCTTCTGTTATCCTGGAGGCGGTGACATCACCGACGAGGCTGGCCGAAGGGGGCTAATTTCTCAGCCCAGCTCCATCACTGGGAAGGGGTCCCAGTGAGCGGGAGCTCACATGAGAGTCTTCCAAGATTCAGGATCCTTCCTGAACGAGGGTCATCTTGAGTAGGCGTTCTGCCTTCCTTAAGCCTCTTAAACCACTCATGATACTGCGCAGGACTCAACACATCCTCTCCATAACATCTCTGAATTATTTCAAAAGTTTTCGTGAACAATTTCTCCAATTTCATGTAAAATGTGCAAAAACGCTGTTCTTCTTAAGTGTGTATCACAACAAACTATGAAATGCAGAACAAGAAAAAGTCTTCACAAGAGCAGCTGTAAACCCCCGTTTGGAAGAAGATAGTACAATAAAGAAAGGTTCACGCTAAAAAATAAATGCCAAATTAACCCTCTACATTAATTTGAAAGCGTGCTGTTCAAAAAGTCCGGAATCTTGATCAGACCATGTATGTAACAGTAATTTCTTCGAACTGTTCAATATCTTTTATCAAACTGATCTTCTAAATGTTGAATTGGGTTACATTTAAGTTAATTATGTCATCACTAATTAATTGATTTGTATTCTCAGCAAAACGGCAAATTCGATGAGGTGATCTTCTTGGATCAATTGCTCGAAGGGCTCCCGAACTGGCTTGATCGATTATTTGAAGGCACGACTCACCGGTATTACCTCAACTATTGGCCAGACTTCATCAACAAGAAATGAAATTGGGTATGCTTATTGATTACATATTATAACTAAAGTGCTAGTATTTATGTCAAACATAATTTTCTAAATGATGCTTCATTGTTTGCAGGTTCTGCTGTCTATGCATAGCGCTTGACCAATCTGCCCCTCAACTTCTGTACAATCTTGTTGAGAGCTCAGACAGACAAACCGGACTCCGCCGAATCATTATCAGAAGCTAAATTCGTTAAAGGAAAATGTTGTTGATTCTAGAAATAATTAAGGAGAAAAAAATAAGGTTCATATTACTATAACGTCGATTGTTTTGTAGCCGAAAGATGTCTTTTGTAATGTTTGGAATTAGGTTTTCAAAATCAGATCGTGCGTTGAACATGTTTCTCCTAATCAAAATAAAAAGACATTTAAATGGGTTTTACGTATGCAAAAGGTGCGAAGTTGATACTCACTTTTCTAAGATAATAAAGTATGAATGATAATAATATCTACGTCAATAATCACCAAAATGTATAAGACCAGTATCAGTCTCAAATTCGAGAACAAACTTTTCTTCCTAGTCTTTGAATTCCAATGGAACACTTTCCTATTTAGAGTCGAGGTAGACTTTGGATAGATTTCGCTGCACTAGTCATAGGGTTAAGTGAAAATTGAATTGTAAGTACATCATGAGCAAACCAAACTTGTTTTCGTAAGAGTACACTACAAGTGGGGGTGGCAACATTTGATGTATTACTGAATTTTATCTGTTCAAATTTCAGTAATGTAATCTAGTAATTTATCAGTTATGTGATTTGTCGATATTTACCGACGGGATTATGTTTTTTTCTCTGTATTGTTGAATTTCCGTGGACATTCTAGATAAATTTGACTGTTATTTTGAAATGCCGCGTATTGCTTACTGCACGATTAAGAGCTGATTATATTCAGCCATGTACTCGATTTTCTTTGAATTTTTATGAAATTAAATAAGTTGAAGGAATGGGGAATTTGCCTCAATTTTAGATTCTGGAATGTCAAATCAAATTTTATATTAGGGCCCTAGAATAACGTTTAACACCAGGAATACCCAAGGGAAATTACTGTAGAAGAAAATGCCTAAACAAGTGAAGCCTCTGTCAAAAAACACCGCGAAAATCGAGGGAGGCTGAGGAAGTCACCACCTCGGGGTTTCCTCCCACAAAACTGACTGAATTTACACTGCTGTGGTCTGCCGAAGTGTAAAAGAAGTATCTCAGCAAATAGTATCAAAGAGCGTCAGCAGGTAGCAAATAATGTGATTAAAAAAAAACTAACTAACATGAGGTTTGTTCGGAGAAGCAGTCCTGAACGGTTCGGAGGGGTTTGGAGAAGCTCGGAGGAGTCCAAGCGCCTCTATCCCCTCCCCTTTCCAGTTCTGGTTTGGTTCTGAACTGGTTCCGAACTGCTTCTCTGAACAGACCAATAGAAACTGAATAAGAGCAGATGGAGACTATTAATGATTGATAAACTAATAGGTAGAATCGTATTGTAAAAAATAGTGATTAAAATTGCTTCTTTTGGCCACTTTCGCATAATACTAATACTCGCTCAATGAATGGAATCAGATTGGTTAGGAAGCAGGATACGTTGCTACATAGCCGCCTCCATACATATTGCTGCTACATTTAAAATTTCCATCTTCATCAAATTCCCTAAATTTTTCGGATGCTTTTTTGAGCAGCACACTATGGTTTTCTTCCATATCAGTGAACCCTCTTTCAAAAAAAAAATTTGAAAAATGTGAGGCAAATTCCCTATTGCAAGAACTTTGAAAATTAGTCTGAGAAAAGTGGTAAAAGTGTCCAAGTCGCCTACCTATTTATTTCTGCGCTATCTGAACCAAAGATGGGCGAATTCTTATTCATAAATACGACTATGAATACAAATCATATCTGCGATTTTATGATTATGAATACGAATAACAGGTATGAATATGAATACAAATACAATTGTATTCACACTTTGAATACGATTTTTCATCGTATTGGTATTTTGAATACGATTTTATAATTTTTTTCTATGATTTACCTAAAAATCGATTTTTTTAACGATTCTCCCTGAAAATCATAATTTTTAAATGATTTTCTCCCGAACTGTGGACATATTTATTGCGTCACATTGTCAAAATAATCAATCAAAATTCGAAACGCTCACAAATTCTTATAGGATTTTTTACGCAGAATCGAATGAGACCAACCCCAGGTCACTACGATCAACCGTGTAGAAACTACGACGAAATTTCCGCTGAAAATCGTATTTTTTTTTTTACAATTTGCACTGAAAATCATTTAAAAAATTATGATTTTTACCGGAGTTTTGGTCGTATTTATTCCCTAAAATGTCAAAATTATCAATAAAAATTCGAAACGCGACGAATTTTCCGGTAAAAATCATAATTTTTTTAATGGTTTTCAGTGCAAATCGTTGAAAAACACGTTTTCAGCGGAATTTTCGTCGTAGTTCCAATACGGTTGGTCGTAGCGACCTGGTGTTGGTCTCATTCGATTCAGCGTGAAAAATCCTATTCGGAATTTGTGAGCATTTCGAATTTTGATTGATTATTTTGACAATGTTAGGTGATAAATATGTGCAGAGTTCGGGAGAAAATCATAAACAAAGTATGATTTTCAGGGAAAATCGTAAAAAAATTCGATTTTTAGGGAAATCATAGAAAAAAATCATAAAACCTTATTCAAAATACGAATACGGGGGGAAATCGTATTCAAAGTGTGAATACGACTGTATTCGTATTCATAATCATAAAATCGCAGATATCGCAGATGAATAAGAATTCGCCCATCTCTGATCTGAACGATCGAGCGGTTCACCTCTTAGAGCGCCGTTCAGAAAGATAAGTTTCCAGTTCCCCTCAGTTGCCATCCCTGCAAGTACTCAGGGCAAATTATTCGAATTTCCCGCACGTGTCTGTGCCTCCTTCATCAACTCTTGAATCCTCACCAATAATAACAATCAATTACACTATTTCAATAGGTACTTCTTTCCTCCGAGCTTTTTGGAACTTACGACTCCACTTCTACTAACTTCTCGTACCCTGCCAACCTAAACCCTTACCTTCTTAGTCATATAAACGAAATTTGCACTGAAACCACGTAATACTAATAAAATAATAATACTTGATTATGTTGTAATACTTTGTATTTGTAATAATAACTTATTATTGTAAAAGTCAAATCATCTTTTAGTTTAATAAGATATTTCAGTATTTCAAGTTCCCTTCCTTCATCCATTAACCTCGTTTATGATTTTATAGTGTTGTTTTAATACATTTTGATGGTATTATTGCTATTTCTTTTAGTATACTATAAATCAGTAAAGTTGTAGAATGCTATTATGTAATTTCAATTTAGTGCCTTTCGTCTTCTCTAACATCACATCAGTTTTAAAATCTAGTTCTAAGGAATAAGCTATTTGATATTTTAATTTTCATTTTAGTCTCGCGATTTTTGAATTTGTCTATACACACTCGTACGTTACGTTTTTCTTAATTTATTGTTCATGTTTTCTGTTATAATTAGCTAAGTATGTACTGTTCGCAGATAGAAAGAATGCGGCTGGCCAATTTTTCAAAGGGTATACCTGCTAACATAGGCGACTACCTGTTCCAAAATCTTAGGTAGCCTGGTGAGTCAGGCTGGGGAAAGGGCCTCCATATCTCAGACCTTCCACTCTTCCAATTGTTAGGAAAGAGTTCCATCTCGATTGTGAGTTCACTTGCCCTTCAGGTTTACTCTTCATTCGCCTTTAAAATTTGAAAGAAGCACCATCCTTTACTGGAAATAATTTTTTGTAGGAAAATGGGAAATTTGGCGCCCTTTCTAACGGTGCCCTTATTTTTACATGTTTACGGTAAATTAAGGTAGTTCTGGTAATTTTAGTGACATGTTCAAGAACACGAAAAAAAATTTGAAATTGAAAAAAAAACTTGGAAAAACAAGGGGTTAAAACAAAGATGCTACGATACATTTTCTTGCTTAAATTAGATGTACGATCGATCCTTGAAGTTTGGTCGACACCCTGTATAGAATTGGGAACCACTGTCGTATTGAAGGCTATGAAAGCTCCTACCTGCAGGATCTGGCGAGGCGGGTTGCAGCCTATCTAGGGAGAATCTTCCCGCGGGTTGGGAATGCGACCATGACGCAGCACCAGGGGAGACCTCCTCCCAGAGTGGTGTTGCGTGGATGTTGCAGAGCAGCTAAGCAAGCAAGATGGCAGGAGTACCACCGGGTTCAGAGTTTGTGGAGGAAGCATCCGGCACGTGTAGCTGCGGAGGTACTGGAGGAGCCTGAGGAAGATCAAGTTCAGCCCCCTCTTCAGGAGTTTGTGGATTTCTGGGAGCCACTTTTGAGTGCTCCCAGCCACAACCCTGGGGAGCGAGTTGTTCCCCCAGTCTCCACCAGGGATTCCTTACGCAGCATCTTGTGTTCGCCGGCGCTACTTGACGAGGCACACAAGTGCTGTCCGCTGGACCGGATGGTGTTTCTGCCCGTCGCTGGAATAAAGCACCAAATACGATTAAGCTGCTCATCCTCAACCTGCTCATGCTTGCGGGAAGACCCCTGAAAGTGTTAACCCATAACCGAACCGTATTTATTCCCAAGAAAGGGGAAAGTGGGCCTGGAGGCTATCGACTGATCTCAGTGTCCTCGGTAGTCTTCCGCCACTTCCAAAAAGTACTGGCATCTCGCCTCCAGGTGGCTGGTGTCATTGGTGACGTCCAGAGAGCGTTTTGGCCAGCGGATGGCACAGCGGAGAACCTTACAGTTCTCCAAACTGTCATCTCGCTGGCCCGTATTAAACGCCGGCAACTCCACCTCGCCGCTATGGACGTCGCTAAGGCCTTTGACACAGTCAGTCACCTTGCCCTGACCAATGGCCTTCGTGGTGTCGGGCCCCATCTCGGTTAATCGAGTATGTGGCCTGTCTGTACCATGAAGGCGTGACGGTCCTCGAGGCAGGGGGCGAGGTTTCAGGGGATGTACGGATCGGGCGTGGGGTACGCCAGGGGATCCCCTATCGCCACTCCTCTTCAACCTGGTCGTGGATACGGCCTTGGGTGAGCTGCCCACTGAAGTAGGGTTTGATCTCGCCCCTGTGGTGCGAGTAGGAGCATTGGCTTAGTACGCGAACGGTCTGTGAAAATCAATCCTTCTACTTCATCATCGGTAGTCAACAACCCTCGGTCTCATTTTCCCTGGCTTGAGTGGCAGGTAGAAGAAGGAGGATGTTTTTGGGACTGTAATACACAAGGACACCTCACCAAACCATCCGCATTCTTTCCATCTGCAAACAGTACAATATTGAATGTATGTAAAGTCGACTAGTCAATTTTCACTCGGAAGCTTCGCCATGACATGGTAAACTTAGCTCTTGTAAGGTACCTCGTACATAAATGGGTATGAAGGTACATAGTTTATATTTTGTTTCCTTTCCGAACAAACAATTGCGTTACCTGATTTTTTGAGAATAAGAATGACTTTATAATAGTGAAATTATTTGTCTGGACTGGGCTTGTTACGGCAAGTTTTGTATTGTGTTCAATTGAGCGGCTTACCTAAAAATTATGATCGATCTTGTTTAGTGTTATTCACGGTCTCAATGGATTGAACTTCGAGAATATAATAATTGTTTTTACTCTAGTATCTCTACCTAATTAGTTCAGGTCAATAATGTGTCCTACATATCGCAGGAAATACAACATTGAACTCATCGATTATCATACTGTGTTATATCCACCTTTTGTTCGGTCTCTTCTACGTATGTTCTTCAGAAAATAAAAAAGTTATCTTTGTTCAGTATTGTTTTGAGGTTGCCGAAATGAAATGGTTGTTTGTTGTTAAGGTTTTACTGTTGAAGTTTTTGTTTTGATTGTTTTTCTTCTCAGAAAATGTGCTCCCCTTGTATAATTTGCCAATAAAAAACTTTATGAATGTACTGGGAATCGTTATGAGTCTTACTTTCCCTCAAATCTGTTTTATGATTCCTTATTCAGAGCTACCTAGTCGTACATTATAATAATGGAAGCTGTGTGTTCTAATCATGCGGTAATTACAACAATTATTCCATTAGTCAGTACTTATTTTATTCGTGTACGTAAGTAGGTACGCTCATTAAATTCTACATATCAGACTCTTTAAAAATTGGTTCAAAGTGATTTTGGTTTATTATATTCAAATATAAACCTTTAGAATCGAGCTTAAAAAATCTCTAAATTATTAAGCAAAGGTTTAATGTTTTTCTGTATAGATCACTCGCCTGCCAAGAACACAGCTTTAAATCAAGTTTATTTTGAAGAAATAAACGCCTCACACTCAATTCAAAGTGATAAAGAGTTGTTGGTGCCTTCATTAGGAAATTTGACTACTGGTTGCTAAGTTCGCAGAACTGTTTACAACTCAAAGAAACGAACAACCATCACATTTGGTCAGCTGAAATTTGAACGGTGCTATTCACACTCGAGTTTCTGATTTATCGTAATCCAACCCTGGAGTCTCATAGGGGGCGACTGGTTTGTCCTACAGAGCTCTGGGCGGTCTCATTCGATTTTAAAAATTCAATTCTATCTTAAATTGGTGAAAAAACAATATACCTTTCATTAATAGAGTTTCGAGCTAGGGCGTTGAAAATTGCGACGCCTATTTTTCATTACTTAGAAGTGACTGACATCAATGAAGTGGAGCCCTTATACCAAAGTCCATCAAAATAGGCCCCATGATAACTAATGAAAATACCGCTTAAGACAAAAAAAATTCGTTCTCTGGAAACCAAGCAAGCCCCCCCCCCCCCACCACGGATGCTGGGGAGGAAAAAATATAAAAACGTGGAACAAGTTTTAGCCAAAATTAGTGTAGAATAAATGTTATGACTGCGTGTCGGAGCGTGAAGGCGATCGGCTTCCTTCTGCTTGTCGATTTGATTGGTTCCTACTCAACGAAGACAAAGGACGGGACAACACTCGATGCCCGGCGCGGGTTACCGCAGACCGTGTGCAAGAGTGTTAAGATCGCCAGCTCGGATACATACCTAGGCGCGATTGCTCGCCGACCCGGGGAATGCACCACATTTACCTATACCTAGTTGGAGGCAGACGACGACTAGGGTAAATGGGAGCAGAAGCCGGCGCGATGAGATTTATCGCATACTGAGACCCTCTGATGAACTGTGGGTGTCAGAGAGAAGGCGAGGTAGAACGAGAAATAAACAAGTCGAGTTTTCGAAGACGAGTGCATGAATGACCGCAGGGAAAGCCCTGAGTCCTCCTTTTATACTGGTTGAACAAGGTAAGGGGAGAGTGGAAAAAGGTGATGTCAAGTGATGTCATTGTTCCCCGTACCTCACCTTACCTACCTGGCATGATGAGTCACTCAGAGTTTCCCTTGTCCTTTATTGGAGAACTAACATGGTTAAGAGTATGAGTCATTACAATAAACAATTTTATTATCCCTAGCAACATAATCTAAAATGCATTAAAAACAAAAAAAAGTCTGCCAAGTGGGTGTGGCACATAGCTTTCTCGTATCCATAACCCGATTGTATAGATGATTCGATGAATAGAAGTTAATCTCAAAACATCAATCTCTAAGTACCTTCCACTACCCTCATAGGGGACCATCTACACGCTAATCTGAACAATCCTGAGAAATTTCGTCGACATAGAATGGAAAATGGAAAAGTTATGGCTGTTACAAGGAGTTCACGTTTGCGCATGCGCAGCAACTACTATTAGTCTGGGGGGAGATGATTTTCATAGGGGACTATCTACACGTCAATCTGAACAATCTTAGAGAATTTCATCAAATTCGGATGAAAAATGTAAGTGTTATGGCTGTTACAGGGATTTTACGTTTGCGCATGGGCAGAGGCTACTGTCAATTTTAAGGCCTTGATTTTCATTGGGGGCCATCTAAAACCTAATCCGCATAATCCTTGAAAATTTCATCGAAATCGGACGAGAATTGTAGAAGTTATGGCTGTGGCAAGGATTTCATGATAGATACACAGACAGACAGACACGGAACCAAAATTGAACAGAAAGGTCTGAAACGTAAAACGCGAGTGGAAATTCCGATATTGGAGAACTTTTTTTTTCAACCTTGAAAAGTGAAAACAAAGCTTCCGCTACCTTGGTAGACTCGGAAGCAAAAACCTTGTTTACGATTTTGCAGCACATTAGTATCAGACGGTTGGGATTAACCCATCTCAAGCCAAGGGTAGAAATATCAGAGTAGTGAGTGGAGGAGGATGAACTGTTTTACAGGATGGCGGCCAAAATAAGGCATTATTTGGTCACCAATTGAGAGCAAAAATACTCCAAATTGTATGAATTTTACATTTTAATGGGATTGAAGAGGTCTTCCAAATCGATGTGATTTATCCAATTCATTGTTGTTGGTAAAATGTAATAATCTATCTTATGGACCGGAATCCGTTTAGACTCGTGGAACAGTACGCTCAATCGCCCAGGATCGAATATGAGCACCATGATCAAGCTTTCGGCCAAAAAACCTCCATTTCAACAAAAAATTTCCAAAATCGCATCGAGCTCCCGAACGTCGAAGAATTTTTTTGACGAGTTTAGGAACAGCATGAACGAGAAAAAAATTCTTCTACGAAGATTTTCCACTATTTTCAATATTTAAAAAAAAAGAAAAAAATTCGATGCGAAAACGCATTAGTGGCCGGAAATGGGTTAAATACTACTTTCATAATGACTCGGTAATTTACCTTCCCTACTTAATTGTGAAAAAACGGAGGACAACATCGATATTGAACACATCTTCATATTTAATAAACTTCACGAATAAAGTACAGTTCAACATCCTTACATCACAGAAATCCGAGTTAGCACGGATGTACCAAGAGAAGTGATACTCGCATTTTGTTCACAATTGAGACATTTTATGTCTACCTTCGCTACCTACCTATAGTAACAATATTTTTTATGCTTACTCAACAATAAATTTTGTTGACGTGTAACAAACTCGACTGTTCGTGTTAACGCGAATGTTGTTCACAGTTCTTCTAACTCGGAGGTATATCTCAGTTTCTTTCGTAATTACAGCGGTTTTTGGTTGTATAAAATTTATGCATAGATTTAGGGCTTTACAACATGGTGAACGATTTTTCTACGAACACGAAAGTCTAAGATACAACGATTGGTTGTAAGTGGAAATTACTAAAAAATTTTGTAACACGAGTTTGTGAGGCTTTTTCTTGAAGTTTTTTCGTATTAGTGCCAAAGTACAAACATAAAAGGCGAAATACTACCTACCTATACCTATATAAATATTTAATTACCCCTACCTACATAATAATACTATACCAAATTTAGTGCAGAACCTTTAGTCGTAGGTAGGTATAATACAAAAGTATAATTTAACAGTTATATTTTTATAGTTACTATAAAAAGTTATAATATAACTTTTGTATTATACCTACTTACGACTAAAGGTTTTGTACTAAATTTGGCTGTAAGCTTTAAGAAGATAGCAGTTGGGAGGTAATTTACGCTGTAAGCATTTAAGAAGATAGCATTTCTAAGTCTAGGGGGGCTTGCTACGTAAAACATCAAATTTTGAGGGGGGGGGGGGGGTTAAAATTTTTTTTCTTGCTGGATTTCAATGGATTTCAAAAATGCTCTAGCTCAAAAAGTTTTGATATGCAGGTTTGTTTTTCCATTACCTAGTTTAAAATTTTCAAGAATTTTTAGAGTCACCACCCAGAGCTCTGTAGGCCCATCCTTTGCTAATGAGGATAATTAATTAACTAAAAAATGAATGTTCCATGAAGTTTTATTATCAAGATAGTATTCAATTTTTAGAACATGTTAGTATCCTCTTGAGGTAACCCAGGAGGACCAAACACCATTCCCCCACCTACCCGAAGCCCATAGAAGGGTCAGAAGAAGCAGTGCTCTTTGCAGACTGACGATCTTTAATGGTTAATAATGATTTGCAGCGTTTTTTTTTCTTCTTTTTTTCAATTGGAAATTGTTCGGTCAGGTTGTTTTGAAACATGCCATTTACTTTATACTCATCTCTTAAATTGATGCATCAACTCGAAAAATGTCATTCAAATCGGACCGAGATTTCGTGTAGTTATGCCTGGGGTAAGAAATCGACCATCGACAACTTGGAAAACTTGGACTCTCCAAATCCAAATGGTTTCGAAACGAGAGTCCAAAGTTTTACTATTGGACAATCCGGAAACTGCAACTGTTGTTAACTGTTCAAAAACAATAGGAAACTCAGATAATAAGCTTACGATGTCGAGTAGGTACCTACTGGAGCATTGAAGCCAAAGGTTCAACTGTAGATGTGACCAATTTCTAGGAACGATTTTATGTGCTCGGAGTACCCAGTGCGTTGTCGTGATAGAGTCAGGTTTGAAATTGTATTCATTTTTAGTTTATTATTTTCAATAATGAACCTTTGGAGTCGAAAAAAAAAATCTTACACTCCCTCAAAATTTGATGGTATTCGCTGGTACGTTTCAAGGTACGCCATACGCGTCACTATCCTTAGTTACCAAGGACCGATTTTGATGAAATTTGGTATATAGGCTCCATTTGGGGTCTAATTGTGCCCGAAGCTTTTGGCTGATGTCAGTCACTTCTAAGGGTAGAAAAATAAGAGTTGCAATTTTGAAAACGCCCTTGCTCAAACATTTTTGATATAAAGTTTTTTTCCATCAATTCAAGATATTCCAGTCATGGAAATTGAGATCAATTCAAATAAAATACTCCATACCGATGAAGTTAAATATTTGGGTATGACCCTCGACTCCAAATTAAACTGGAAAAACGTCTGCCAAGTTGGTGTGGCACATAGCTGCCTCGTATCCATAACCCGATTATATAGATGATCCGATACATAGTAGTTAATCTGAAAACACCAATCTCTAAGTACCTTTAACTACCCTCATAGGGTACCATCTACACGCTAATCTGGACAATCCTAGAAAATTTCATCAAATTCGGACGAAAAATATAAGTGCGGTAGTGATTCGATCAAAAAATTTCTTATCTTATCTAGGAGTCGAACCTAGGACTCCTGTGTAGGAGTCCAGAGCATTGCTATTTGATGTACAAAGGGGTTGGAAGAATGGGGTTTGAGATCCTCAGGTCACATGCGACTGTTACGGCTGTTACAAGGATTTTACGTTTGCGCATGCGCAGAGGCTACTGTAAATTTTAAGGCCTCGATTTTCATTGGGGACCACCTACAACCTAATCCGCGTAATCCCTGAAAATTTCTTTGAAATCGGATAGCAAATGTAGAAGTTATGGCTGTTACAAGCAATTCACGTTCGCGCATGCGCATCGGCTACTATCAATCCGGGGGTGATGATTTCCATAGGAAACCATCTAAACACTAATTTGTAACATCCCTGAAAATTTCATTGAAATCGGATGGAAAATGTGGAAGTTACGGCCGTTACAAGGAAATTCACGTTTGCGCATGCGCAGTCGCTTTTATCAGTCCAAGGATGATGATTTTCATAGGGGACCGTCTACACACCAACTCGCACAATCCCTGAAAATTTCATCGAAATCGGACAATAACTTCGTATAGTTATGCGCGTTACAAGGAATTCATGACAGACACACAGATACACAGACACACAGACAGACAGACACGGAACCAAAATTGTTCAGAAAGGTCTAAAACGCAAAACGCGAGTGAAAATTTTGATTTTGGAGAACGTTTTTTTCGTCCTTGAAAAGTGAGAACAAAGCTTCCGCTACCTTGGTAGACTCGGAAGCAAAAACACATAGAAAAGAAAAGTGAATTCAGTTATGGGGCTGTGCCAAAAAATCAAACATTAACAAAATCCAAACCTCCCAAAATAAAATACTGAGAAGTATAGTGCGTGCAACTTGGTACATGAGGAACGATGATATTCATCGAGACTTGAGGATGGAAACAGTCCACGAAATTATTGCAAGGTACTCGAGGAGGCACGAACATCGCCTCCACAACCATGAGAACCTGGAAATGCTCTACGTTTTGGACAACGAAGATGAACTCCGGCGACTCAAGCGAAAAAAAACCACTGGACTTAGAGCTGTTAAAGTGCAATTATAGCTCAGTGTTGAAGATACTGTTATGAGAAGGGACTGCGTTTTACTGTGAACGGGCTCTCAAGGAGTGTAAAAATGACATGTAATTTTGCTAGATGGATTGTATTTAATATTCAGTTGCAATAATAAATCACGTTTTAAAAAATCAATTTAAGATAGTACTGAATTTTTATAATCGAACGAGACCACCCAGAGCTTTGTAAGACCTACCGTTCCTTCCCTATGAGAAATTGAGTGTTGGACTCACGATAAATCAGAAACGCGAGTGTGAATCGCAAAAGCGGCCTAATCCCCGTTGAAATGCGATCACGGTTCGTACCTTCGAGTTGTAGTCAGTTTTGCGTCCTTAGCAACCACTACTGTTTCTTCGAACTGAGTGTGAAACGTTTATTTCTTCATTATAAAGTAAGAAGGGATGCTTACCTTGTAGGTTGGTAGGTGGCTTTTGCATTTTGACATTGGCAAAGCCATATTCTTTGCGGACGAGTGATCTATGTGGAAAAATAATAAACATTTGTGTAATAATTTGCAGCGTTTTTCTACTTTAAAGTTTGTTTGGTAATCTTGCAAAAATTATAACTTTATGAACTTGGCAGCCTAAGCGGGCGGTACCTGCCTGTTATCCATGTTGTCCGACCAGTGAAACCGATCAACCATAGCGTAGTAATGCTACATTATCGGTATTACTTCTTAGGAGCCATTCGAAAAAACCCTCTTGATTGTCCAGCTATGTAATATGTTCTTCTTTTAACGACTTCATTATTTGCAGACTGGGCTATAAATTCAAGTTACCTACATAATTTTCTAATGGTGGTCTTGAAAAATATGGTGAAATGAAATTTATATATATCTATATACATATTTTTTATAAATCAATTGAGTGATTATGAGTGCAGGTTGACATATGATTCTCAACGTTTTTTTAGGTGTCCCCTGTGGAACTTGATTTGTGAGTGGCTTTCTGAATCAACAGGTTAATTACCTAGTATATTTTTCTATAAAATGATGATTTCCCCTTGGTTTTTCGGATTTAGAGTGTGATTCTCAAGAAATATATCGCATTGATGGTTATATACGAGTATATCGAGTTTTAAGGAATTTACTTCGAACGTAATTATCGTGTTTTCAATCAGAAAATGCAAATGTGCTCTGAGTTTATTTTGACAATTTTGATAAATTTGTTTTTATTGATAAGTAGTGTTATGACGTAGATTCTATATAATTATTATATCCATTAAAACCATTCCCTATCGTCGACCGTTGTTGAAAAATCGATATAATTTGGGTCGTTATCTGTTCGTTTATAGCCTTCTCCTTGTCTGGGATAAAACTAACTCGTACAATAATATTCTTCCGAACATTTAATGATTTTCACCGTCGCGTCGTCTGTTTATGGCATATTGTAGGAGTGAATGAAATTCTCAGGAAATTGGGAGTGGCAGTAGCCACATTATGATTCAATTGATGATCTTAAACAATTCACTCATAATTTGAAACTAGTCTCAACAGAGCTAAAAATGAATTAACCTTTCTAGAAGGAATGTTTGGGTGAGAACAGGTCAGTCCCTAGTCTAGACAGTCTGCTCTGAAGACCTCTCTTCGAATCCAATGCCTAAAACTACTATAATTGTTTTCAGGAACTCAAAGAAATGTTCATTCTCTTACTGTGTATCACCTTCTTTGTCAACGTTGCAGCTCAAACGTACAGTAAGTATTTCTTTTATTATAAATATATGACATTATTGTCATATAGTGTATGTTATATCTAGTAGATTTGATTAGGTATATCTGAAGGTTGGGATGACCAAACTAGACATGATTTTGTGTTCATTCGCGTTAGCTACCTTTTAGACCTTCCTGAACAATTTTGGTTTCGTGTTTGTGTGTCTGTCACGAAATCCTTGTAACGGGCACAACTATACGAAGTTATTGTCTTTATGAAGTGGTATAGTGAAGAGGTTTGCAGCGATTGTGCGGGTAGGCGTGTAGATGGTCCCCTATGAAAATCATCACCCCCAGACTGATAGTAGCCACTGCGCAAGCACAAACGTGAATTCCTCGCCGGTAAATTTTCAGAGATTACTATGTGGATTAGAGTGAAGATGGCCCCCTATTAAAATCATCGCCCCCCGAGTGATAGTAACCACTGCGCATACGCAAACGCTAATTTCCTTCTAACAGGCATAACATCTACATTTTCCATCCGGTTGTTATAAGTTTTATTTGGGATGATGATGGTCCCCTATGAAAATCATCTATCTTGGACAGTGCGCATGCGCAAACTTGAATTTCTTTGTCATATTTTGAATATTTTCCATATATTCGAATTCGGGGACAAGAATTCGGTGAAATCTTCAAAGATTGTGCGGGTTGACGTTTTGAGAGATTGATATATTGAGATTAACGACTTATAATATATGTATATGTCATAATATATGTTGTTATAATATATAATATAGTGTGGTAAACCCACACAAAATCCATATGTTTTTGTTAGAGACTTGTTGTTTTTATTATGAAAATCTGGTTGTTGTGTTTTGGAACTTGATGTGGAAAATAGATTGTTTTTGTTATCTCATTGTTGCGTGTTCTTACAATTTGGGGGCACGTCCGGGATTTTTTTGGTTGTTGTTTTGGAACTTGAAGTGGAAAATAGATTGTTTTTGTTATCTCATTGTTGCGTGTTCTTACAATATGTTGACGATTTGAGAGATTGATGTACCTATTGAGATTAACGACATATAATAAATGTCGTTAATCTCAATACATCAATCTCTCAAAACGTCCTACCCGCACAATCTTTGAAGATTTCGCCGAATTCTTGTCCCCGAATTCGAATATATGGAAAATATATAAAGGAAAATATTATCATTGGAACATCTACCTATACAATCGGGTTAAGGACACGAGGAAGACACTATATGCCACACTTTACGCTTAAAAAGTTGAAACAACGTTGTAATATTTTGGATTGATGTTTCAAAAGGATTATTTGGTAAAATAATGGTCATTTTAATCTTTATTAGGCTAGTAGGTGAAACTGGGCGATAGCCTCATTTCTACACCAATAATAAACACTATCAGAAAGATTTCGTTTTGACATTTTCATGTCTTTCATATGAGCACATAAAAAAAAAACGTCTGCCAAGTTGGGTGGGCAGTATAGCTTCCTCACTCATTGTAACATGGACGTATAGAATCAGTTGGCGAAAACTCGGCGCTGCGCGCCTCGGCGGGGGCTTCGCCCCCTGCACCCCCGGATGATTTCCGCTTAGAGCCTAATGGCTAAAATGTGACATACCTTGAAAAGGTTCTTGCTCCCTCTCCCTCTTTATCTTTCTTCCACTGTAATATTTAAGCTCACTCAGCTGATCAGTGACCACTCAGGCACCTTTAGCATTCTCCATTGACCCGCCCTCTCAAATTTCAGGTTCCTGCGTTCAACAGGAGAGGAAATGGCCTTGGAGCTCACTCAGCTGATCAGTGATCACTCAGGCGCCTTCAGCATTCTCCATTGACCCGCCCTCTCAAATTTCAGGTTCCTGCGTTCAACAGGAGAGAAAATGGCCTTGGATCTCACTCAGCTGATCAGTGATCACTCAGGCGCCTTCAGCGTTCTCCATTGACCCGCCCTCTCAAATTTCAGGTTCCTGCGTTCAACAGGAGAGGATGTCAAGCATATTTGTCGTCAAGCATATGATAAATCATAGCGCTACTTTCCTGTCGCTTTTTCCTCTCGCTTTTTACTGTCGATTTTTCCTGTCGAAATTCACGTTTGCGCATGCGCACTCGCTCCTATTGGTCCGAAGGTGCTGAAATTTATAGGGGACCGTCTAGGACCTAATCCGCACAATCCCTGAAAATTTCATCAAAATCGGACCACAGGTTAGTATAGTTTTGCCCGGGACAAGGATTGACCACAGACAGACCGACAGACAGACAGACCGACAGACCGACAGACAGACAGACAGACAGACAGACAGACACGGAACCAAAATTGTTCGGGAAGCTCTAAAACGCAAAAAGCAAGTGGAAATTTTGATTTCGGAGGACATTTTTTTTTCACTTCTTTCACGAATACAAAGCTTCCCTACCTTCGGTAGTGAGGAAGCAAAAATCGTCACGAAATTTGTTGCGACGAAATTTGTCCCAAGTCGCCACAATGATGATTATGACCATCAGAAGTGAAGTTGTTAGGTACTTTACAGGTAGGTACTTTACAGTTAGGTAGGTACTTTACAGTTTGATATTACCAGATAAGCTGAGTCGAAAATCGAGCTCCCAGATCAGCTGAGTCGAAAATCGAGCTCCCAGATCAGCTGAGTCGAAAATCGAGCTCCCAGATCAGCTGAGTCGAAAATCGAGCTCCCAGATGTCTCGGGAGGGGAGGGGGGGGGGGTCATGAAAATGTTTCAATGTGTTGCAGACTCGTATGCAAGCGTTTCCTTTAAAGTTTGTGACTTGTTTTTCGGCAGAATAACTTTTGCTTCCTCACTACCGAAGGTAGGGAAGCTTTGTATTCGTGAAAGAAGTGAAAAAAAAAATGTCCTCCAAAATCAAAATTTCCATTTGCTTTTTGCGTTTTAGAGCTTCCCGAACAATTTTGGTTCCGTGTCTGTCTGTCTGTCTGTCTGTCGGTCTGTCGGTCTGTCTGTCTGTCGGTCTGTCTGTGGTCAATCCTTGTCCCGGGCAAAACTATACTAACCTGTGGTCCGATTTTGATGAAATTTTCAGGGATTGTGCGGGTTAGGTCCTAGACGGTCCCCTATAAATTTCAGCACCTTCGGACCAATAGGAGCGAGTGCGCATGCGCAAACGTGAATTTCCTGGGACCTCGGTTTCCCAGTTTCTAATGAACCGATTTTGCTCAAATTTGGAGGTTAGTTAGGGACTAACTTCTAAGAGACACCCTATAAGTTTCAATCAAATTGGTCAAGCAATAGCCGCTGCGCATGCGCGAACTTTAAATTTATTGTTACAACCAAAACTCCGCAACTATTCAACCGATTTCGATGAAATTTTCAGGGATTGTGTGGGTTAGGTCCTAGATGGTGGACCGCTAATATTTTGGTATTCAATAACTCTTTGAATCATAATTTTTTCGCCAACTGATTCTATACGTCCATGTTACAATGAGTGAGGAAGCTATACTGCCCACCCAACTTGGCAGACGTTTTTTGGTTGACTTCAAATATATACAAAAGAGGTTTTTAAATTCGAAAGAATGTTTTGAACTTTTGTAGGCCTATCTGCTGCTACCCAGTTTCATATTTGACGTAAATCATGTGATTGTTGTGTGAATAAGATTGGTACCTAGAGGATTGGTTACAAGTAAGGTGAGTGAATATGAAGAAATTCAAAATCGTCAGAGATGTCACCTTACTACGCATCTCTGCTATTGATCTACAATAGAATTTTGATTCCATTGATTTTACATAGGCGCAATTCATGTAACCATCTCTAGGTCATTATTGTAAACAAAGCTCACGATTTTATAGCAAATACTCAGTCAGATACTTCAAAAATACATTTAAAAAATACCAAAACTCGGCACATTTCAGAAAAATTACAAGAACATTAAGCTATTTGTTCATTACACTTGAAAAGATTATTTTAAACTTGATTCCTTATCACTTCATGAGTTTTGTCATTCGAGCTTGCCAACTCTGATGAAACTCCGATTTTAAAACGCCGGATTCACTCAGTCTCTCGTACGTCCTTCAATGATGTGGTCCACATTAAGCCGAGCAATTAAGTGCTGGATACCCGAGGAAAAAAGAGTTCCAGAAAGTCAGTTCTTTTTTTTTCGAAATCTGAATATGCAATATTTTTTAATAAAATGTTCCATGATGTCTAAACATTACCTGAAGGCGAATTACATACCTCGGGGTTATTTCTATCATTGGTAATATTTTGAAAACAACAAACAGGACGATGGTGTTAACAGACTGAGAGAGCCCTGGCGACACCGAAAAGTATGATTATAATCATACAGGTAATTCAACTGATTCAACCGTCAAAACAATATCAGCAAAAGGTTCACAAATACGTTAGTAAGCGAATCCAGTAGAAACTAATCTGGAATGAAGGAGGACAACACTCAACAAGAAAAGTCTGCCAAGTGGATGTGGCACATAGCTTCCTCGTATCCATAACCCGAGTGTATAGAAGGTCCGGTGCATCATACATTACTAAAAAATATGTTTTTTCAGAGTCTTATAATGGATCACTTGTGTTGCTGATTCCTAAGGAGGCAACTTCTCTGCTCAAGCACCAATTCAGTATTGGCGGTAGGTATGTTTTTATGACGTCCCACAGTAAGACTTGGGCGTCCTTATGCGATTAATCTTATCTGGGTGAACTTAGACAACACTCAACAGAAGAAGAAAATAACCACATACTAATCAGTTTTAGAGCATTCTGAATCCAAACCGCGAAGATGTGTGTCTGTGTGTTTATGTCTGTGGCAATTACTCTGCCCAGGCCTTAGTTTTCAACCGATTTTCGTGGCTCTTCTTTTGTTCGACGCGGAAATCTACCTAGTTGTGCACTACGCCGGATTTTCAAATTTTTTCTTCTAAGGGGGAAAAGGAATGTTAATGGTAAAACTTACGTTTCCGGGCATAATCTTGTAAACTCTGCCCAACCCTCAAATTCTAACCGATTTTTGTGTTTTTTTTTTCGATTCAGAAAGCTTCCGAGTTGGACAGTGGACACTATTTCACCTGAGTATCAAAATTAGCATGGGGAGAGGGCGTGTCGGGGGATAAAATTCACAAAATATACGATTTTTCAATATTTTGGTCCCTTTTTAACTTACTAATTGGACCCAAGCTTTGAAATTGAGGGAAAATTCATGGCACTTAGAGGCAACATAGTACCTACTCTGATGAGAGCGCCGGCGGACTCACGTTTTTGTAGCTCAGAAAATACAATATTCTTTCTCTCTCAAAACTTGTCTCGTCTTTGAAGTCTCCGTACGAGGTTTCTTCGCCCGACTACTACTCGTTCTGGGGAGAATTTATTCTTGTAAATTGTAGTGTCAAAAGAGAAGAGAGGAAGCAAAAGAAAACTCGGGAAAAGAAACTAGGGGCACAAATAATTAATTACACGTAACCAGAAAAAAACAAGTGGGTGTGGCTCATAGCTTCCTCGTATCCATAACCCGATTATATAGATGATCCGATGCATAGTTGTTAATCTCAAAACACCAATCTCTAAGTACCTTCCACTGCCCTCATAGGGGACCATCTACACGCTAATCTGGACAATCCTAGAAAATTTCATCAAATTCGGATGAAAAATTAAGTGAGTAGATGTATGTGATTGGATCAAAAAAATACTTAGCCTCGGTTGGGATTCGAACCCGCGACCCCTGGGGGACAGTTGAAGTTACGGCTGTTACAAGTAATTCACGTTTGCGCATGCGCAGTCGCTTCTATCAGTCCGAGGATGATGATTTTCATAGGGGACCGTCTACACACCAACCCGCACAATCCCTGGAAATTTCATAGAAATCGGACAATAACTTCGTATAGTTATGCGCGTTACAAGGAATTCAAGACAGACACACAGACAGACAGACACGGAACCAAAATTGTTCAGAAAGGTCTAAAACGCAAAACGCGAGTGGAAATTTTGATTTTGGAGAACTTTTTTTTTCGTCCTTGAAAAGTGAAAACAAAGCTTCCGCTACCTTGGTAGACTCGGAAGCAATAGGTACGCTTATTTACTAAGCTGTATCTATTTAGGCGATTCAATTGCTCTTTAGTGGGTGGTTGGAGGAAATTTCAAAACGTCTGCCAAGTGGGTGTGGCACATAGCTTCCTCGTATCCATAACCCGATTATATAGATGATCAGATGCATAGTTGTTAATCTCAAAACACCAATCTCTAAGTACCTTTCACTACCCTCATAGGGGACCATCTACACGCTAATCTGGACAATCCTAGAAAATTTTATCAAATTCGGATGGAAAATGTAGAAGTTATGGCTGTTACAAGGATTTTACGTATGCGCATGCGCAGTGGCTACTATCAGTCTGAAGGTGATGATTTTCATAGGGGACCATCTAAATACTAATCCATAACATCCCTGAAAATTTCATTGAAATCGGATGGAAAATGTAGAAGTTATGGCCGTTACAAGGATGTCCCGTTTGCGCATGCGCAGCGGCTACTATCAGTCCGGGGGTGATGATCTTAATTGGGGACCATCTGCAACCTAATCCGCATAATCCCTGAAAATGTCACCGAAATCGGGTAGAAAATTTGGAAGTTATGGCCGTTGCAAGGAAATTCTCGTTTGCGCAAGCGCAGTGGCTACTATCAGTCCGAAGGTGATGATTTTCATAGGGGACCATCTAAATACTAATCTGTAACATTCCTGAAAATTTCATTGAAATCGGATGGAAAATGTAGAAGTTATGGCCGTTACAAGGAAGTCACGTTTGCGCATGCGCAGTCGCTTCTATCAGTCCGAGGATGATGATTTTCATAGGGGACTGTCTACACACCAACCCGCACAATCCCTGAAAATTTCATCGAAATCGGGCAATAACTTCGTAAAGTTATGCGCGTTACAAAGAATTCATGACAGACGGACAGACACACAGACAGACAGACAGACACACAGACACGGAACCAAAATTGTTCAGAAAGGTCCAAAACGCAAAACGCGAGTGAAAATTTTGATTTTGGAGAACTTTTTTTTTTCGTCCTTGAAAAGTGAAAACAAAGCTTCCGCTACCTTGGTAGACTCGGAAGCAATTCAAATAAAACGCTGCAAATTATTACACAATGGTTTATTATTTTCCTATATAGATCACTCGTCTACAAAATCACCAACCATCTAATATGAAGGAAAAAAAAAAGAATTAAAAAAAAAAAAATAAAAAAAAAGTGGGTGTGGCACATAGCTTCCTCGTATCCATAACCCGATTGTATAGATGATCCGATGCATAGTAGTTAATCTCAAAACATCAAAACAAGTTAATCTGTAACATCCCTGAAAATTTCATTGAAATCGGATGGAAAATGTAGAAGTTATGGCCGTTACAAGGAATTCACGTTTGCGCATGCGCAGTGGCTACTATCAGTCCGAAGGTGGTGATTTTCATAGGGGACCATCTACACACCAACCCGCACAATCTCTGAAAATTTCATTGAAATCGGATGAAAAATGTAGAAGTTATGGCCGTTTTTTTTTTTTTTTTTTTTTTTTTTAATTAACTCCCCTCAAGACAAAATGTCTTTGGTGACGGAGGGGGCACGCCATAAATTAAAAAGAAATAAATAAATCAAATATAATGGGGAGGACGCCCAGGACTCACCCGACGCCGGCCCTAGGGATAAGGGAAGATGAGGAAGGTGGGGGTGGGAGAGAAGGATGAAGGGAAGTGCCTCTATAAAACGACCACCAGTTCAAATATGAGCCGAGCAGGACACGGGTGGTGATACCACGGAGTACGCCTACCGAGATGCCCAACTCACGCAACTCCGTGGCACTTTTCCCGCACCACACACCGCGCCATGACAAGGTTGCAGCCATCACCCTGATGCTGTTGGGTGCCACTCCTTTTAGCTCCGACACCGCTTGCCGTAAATCATTGGTGTCATATTTTCTTATCTTAGCCCACCAGGTCTGCTCCATGTCCAAGCTGCCATTGACAACTTGGACATCCAGGATAATCCAAAACTGGTCGGGCTTGACGGCAACGATGTCGGGCTTCTTACCCTGGTCACTTGGCATGCGATACAATCTCTCTCTTTCAACATCCCAGCCGCTAGATGACAAAGAAACCTGCTATCTGCTTGGTGACCGCATCATGACATAGAATGCGGCCCCCATGAGTCCGAGGACACTGCTGCACCACATGATACAAATGTTCATTTCCACTCCGACAGGCGCGGCAAAGGGGTAGGGTTGTCCCGCGACTACCTCTTGAACACCTCACCGGATTTGGCAGAGATGCCACGCGGATGGCGTGAAAGTGTCGGTAGTCGCGGGCCCCAATGCCCTCCTAAGCCCAATCTACCCACTGGGATGAGACAAGGCTTTCGGAGCACTGTCGGAGTTCTTTACCATCTACCGATTCATGCAGTGCAGCAGCGAACTCAGCAGACGAACTGGGTTTTGGAGCAGATGGTGTTGCTCGGTCGCACCATGCTAACTGCTGCCTGACAAAATCAAGATCAGCAGCTGCACGGGCGACCTCCCAGCTCGACCCTTGAAGGGCTAGCAGGCGCCGGCGGCGCAGAGAAGGGATACATGCCGAGAGAGACACAATGCCAAGCCCACCGGATTTGACCGGTGCATGAACATAGGCACTTGGGACACCAGGTGGGAACTTCAGCCAAGAGCGCACAGCAGAGCGAACTTCTCGATCTAATTCTTGCAGCCTCCCCGCCGTAAGCCTACCAAAGACTAACCCATAGGTTAGCTTTGGCAGTAAGTACGTGCGGAGGAGGCGCAGCTTCTGCTGTGGCTTCAATGGAGCCTTGGTAACGCGAGCTAGCGCTCTACCAAGGTCCACACGGCTGGCAGTTATAGTGGCCACCCCCATGAAGTCGACTCCGAGGTACCGCCAAACCTCCAACACGGATCGAGATGGGATGGGGGACTGTCCAATGACAAAACCCCCATCCACAACTTTCACCTTATGTTGGCGACCCGACGGGACCAAGGAGACCGACCCACACTTATCAGGGTTAACCACAAGTCCACACCCGGCTAGCTGCTTAGCAAATGCATTGAGGGCGATCTGCAAGCCCTCACGGGTTTCTGCGAGTAGGATAACATCATCGGCAAAAGCCAATGCTCCTACTCGCACCCCAGGGGCGAGATCAAACCCTACTTCTGTGGGCAGCTTACCCAAGGCCGTATCCACGACCAGGTTGAAGAGAAGTGGCGATAGGGGATCCCCCTGGCGTACCCCACGCCCGATCCGTATATCCCCTGACACCTCACCTCCTGCCTCGAGGACCGTCACGCCTTCCTGGTACAGACAGGCCACATACTCGATTAACCGAGATGGGGCCCCGACACCACGAAGGCAATCGGTCAGGGCAAGGTGACTGACTGTGTCAAAGGCCTTAGCGACGTCCAGAGCGGCGAGATGGAGTTGCCGGCGTTTAATACGGGCCAGCGAGATGACAGTTTGGAGAACTCTGAGGTTCTCCGCTGTGCCATCCGCTGGCCGAAACGCTCTCTGGACATCACCAATGACACCAGCCACTTGGAGGCGAGATGCCAGTACTTTTTGAAAGTTACAAGGAATTCACGTTTGCGCATGCGCAGTGGCTACTATCAATCCGAAGGTGGTGATTTTCATAGGGGACCATCTACACACCAACCCGCACAATCTCTGAAAATTTCATTGAAATCGGATGAAAAATGTAGAAGTTATGGCCGTTACAAGGAAGTCACGTTTGCGCATGCGCAGTCGCTTCTATCAGTCCGAGGATGATGATTTTCATAGGGGACCGTCTACACACCAACCCGCACAATCCCTGAAAATTTCATCGAAATCGGACAATAACTTCGTAAAGTTATGCGCGTTACAAGGAATTCATGACAGACGGACAGACACACAGACACGGAACCAAAATTGTTCAGAAAGGTCTAAAACGCAAAACGCGAGTGAAAATTTTGATTTTGGAGAACTTTTTTTTTCGTCCTTGAAAAGTGAAAACAAAGCTTCCGCTACCTTGGTAGACTCGGAAGAAATTCAAATAAAAAGTGAGGCTGTGGTGACACGGTAACCTCTTTGAAAACATATTAAGTAAAAGATCACTAAAACCGGTTGAAAATTGAGCCAGCGCTCACAAGAGATTGTACCATGAAGGATACATAAAGTCGCAAAACCCACATCTAAGAGTTTTCTCGAATAAGACTGTCCCAGTGACCGTATATGGCGGTGTTATTCCTTTGATTTAGAAGCAGAAATATGGCGCCAGAATGAGAACAACCGAGAAATATTCGTCAAACCTCCGGTTGCAACGTCAGTGCGCAGGGTCCTTGATGAGAACAATGTGATGTACACTGTGGTTTGTGAAGACGTTCAAAACGCCATAAACGCGGAGCGTTTTCTTCAGAACATATCGGTGCAACGAGTCTTGAAGAACGGTAAGGAATCTCATCGTGTTCAGTAGGGAGATCAATGAACAATGATTCAAACAATCACAATAAATCCCCATACACAATCAAACTTGAGTATGTAAGTGTATACTGGGTGTCTACACTTAACATGGGCATATCTTCAGGGTTCGATTCTACGAGGTATTTCCAACAAAAAATGTCTCATAGCAATTTTCTTTTAACCCACTCAAAATTCCTTCTTTTTCACTTTAAAGTTTTTTTTCGCGTTTTCGACCTTACGGCACTGATATGGTCATAACTCCCTTATTTCTCCTGAAAATTCAAATATGACTCACCGTTAGAAAGAGTGTTAAATTCCTAAGCTACCTAGCGCAAAATCAAAATATTACAGCAATAAAATAGTTTCAAAAAATCAAGTCAAAATGCAAACTTTTAAAAATTTTCGAAACTTGACTTTCTTCGACCAAACTTTTTACTCTAAATCCCTGCCCACTTTGATGGGCGCTCTGCGGAGAAAACATGCTCCAATTATCAGCTTTCCAACGGTTTATCAATTTTTCTTTTTACATTCAAATTGGAAGAGTAAATGAAGTTTGAATGCCAGAAAAAGTGTGTTTTACAAGCAAATCCAGTGGTTTAAGCGGTTTATGGTCCCCCTCGACGTCAAGATGGCTTGACGATTTTGGTATCATTTCCTATGTAATTTTTTACGCTGAATCCAATCGTGATACTTCCGAATGATTCCGACTGCTAAAAAGTGTATTTTTCTAAGAAAACCTTCGTTTTTCGTACATAAAATACGCATTATTCGTAGATATGGTAGTGAGCATAAAGTAACACCTTTATACCTCTACTCAACAAAAACACCGAATTTCTAGCTGATTGAAGTTTTTGTTGAGTTCAAAGGTGTTACTTTATGCTCAGTAGCACATTTACGAATAATGAGTATTTTACGTAGGTACGAAAAACGAAGATTTTCTTCAATAAATCCACTTTCTAGCAGTCGGAATCATTCGGAAGTATCACTATGGATTCAGCGTAAAAAATTACATAGGAAATGATACCAAAATCGTCAATCCATCTTGAGATCGAGGGGGACCATAAATCGCTTAAAACACTGGATTTTCTTGTAAAACACACGTTTTTTGACATTCAAACTTCATTTACTTACTCTTCCAATTTGAATGTTAAAAAGAAAAATTGATAAACCGTTGGAAAGCTGACAATTTGAGCATGTTTTCTCGAAATGGGCCATCGAAATGGGCAGGGATTTAGAGTGAAAACTTTCGTCGAAGAGAGTCAAGTTTCGACACATTTTTAAAAGTTTGCATTTTGACTTGATTTTTAGGACGTCCCACAATAAGACTTGGGCGTCCTTATGCGATCGATCTGGGGTGAAGTTGGACAACACTCAACAGAAAAAAAAATAACCACACAGTAATCCGTTTTAGACCATTCTGAATCCAAATCCGCGAAAAAAACCATAGGTGTATGTCTGTGTGTGTGTGTGTGTGTGTGTATGTGTGTGTGTGTGTGTATGTGTGTATGTGTGTGTGTAACAAAATCTTGTGTACTCTGCACAGGCCTTAGTTCTCAACCGATTTTCCTGGTTCTTTTTTTGTTCGTCGCGGAAAACTATCTAGTTGTGCACTACGTCGCCGGAATTTCGAATTTTGCCTTTTAAGGGGAGAAAAGGGGGGGTTAATGCTCGAAAAACGTGCGTTTTTGGGCATAATCTTGTGTACTCTGCCCAGGCCTTAGTTCTCAAACGATTTTCGTGGTTCTTTTTTCGTTTGACGCGGAATACTATCTAGTTGTGCACTACGGCGCCGGAATTTCGGATTTTGCTTTTTAAGAGGGGGAAAGGGGGGGTTAATGCTTAAAAAACGTGCGTTTGCGTGCATAATCTTGTAAACTCTGCCCAGGCCTCAATTTCCAACCGATTTGCATGTTTCTTTTTTTGTTTGACTCAAATAACTTCCGAGTTGTACATGATTTTACTAGAGTACCAAAATTCGCAAGGGGAGGGGGTGAGTGGGGGGATAATATTCACAAAATATCCGATTCTTCAATATTTCGGTTCCTTTCCTGCTTACTAATTGTACCCAAGCTTTGAAATTGTGGAAAAATTCTCATTATACCTCCGGATTTTCATGAATTATTCTCTGTACCACCATGGAAGTAATAGTGGTGCCAACATGGTGCCAGCATGGTGCCATGATGCCATAAACCGCTTATTTCGTGTTTTTTTTTTTTTTTTTTTTTTGTGTTTCACCTTGAATACGGATGTGAACTTCGACGGACTGCCTACCAAAACTAACAGATGAAAGTTCAATGTTACGACGTATTTCCGCTTTGGTGCCAGACTGGCACCATTGTTGGCGTTGGGGTGGTGTGTGGGGGGGGGGGGGGGGTGAACTCGAATTCGCATGTTGGGTATCGTAGATCATGGATTTTAAAATGCTCTTCAGATTCGAGGCTCTCATGCCGCTAGGAATGTTAAGGTGGATAATGGTGGGGGGGGTCAGTACTCCGGTACCTAACTCCGGTAGGTATCGCCATCGACACGTAGATATCGAGCTCCCGGTAGGTAACATACAAGAGGAGTACCTTCTTGCCTAAAGTACTAAATAAATTACATCGAGTGAAACAGTTTTATCACTTAACAACTGGTTAAACTGATCTAATGCTTATCCAATGGGACGTCCCCTGGAATGCATGCATTACTAAACAATATGTTTTGAAACTATTTTATAGCTGAAATATTTTGATTTTGCACCAGGCAGCTTAGGAATTTAACGCTCTTTCTAACGGTGTAGTCATAATCGAATTTTCAGGAGAAATAAGGGAGTTATGACCATATCAGTGCCGTAAGCTCGAAAACGCGAAAAAACTTTAAAGTGAGAAAAATAGAATTTTGAGTGGGTTAAAAGAAAATTGGTACGAGAAATTTTTTGTTGGAAATATCTTGTAGAGTCGAACCCTGAAGTTATGCCCATCTTAAGTTTAGACACCCTGTATGCCTCTTGAGAAATAATTCATTTTTCCCGGCAAGGGCTTCAAAAATCGATGTTGTTTTAAAACAGCAGGGAATATATCTTGTTATCGATGGATGCCTAGGGACTGATTTTGCTTGGAAAGTAGCTAAAGTTGGTTCAAAGGGTTCATCATTTCAAAGAGTTTATGCGAACCTATTGACAGATTTCCTAGGGGTGGGGTTTCTACTGTATTTCCTACTTACCTACTGATAATAAACGTATTTCAAGAGGTTGGCACATTGCTTCATTGTATCCATACCGTGATGGGGCAGATAATCCTACGAGAGATAACCAGTCTTTAACTAGAACCAATCTTTAAGGTAATGGGTAAGTTAAATTAGAATGTATATCTGTACATATCACACATAGTTGTTTACCATTTGGTTCTCCATCAAGTTGTTTACTACCACCTAGTTCTTTACGTCAGCTTTATTGGGATTTGGGTCCAACAACAAAATCCTCCTCTTTCACCAAATTTTCGAAAAATGTTATTTTCTTCATCAGGGCCTATAACATACAATTTACAATAATCAACAATAAAGCTTCGACATGCTTCACCTATTAGTTTATACACAAATTCACCTTAATATCTAAATACTGACTTCCAAATTTTTCCTTCAGTGTTCCTGAATTATACCTCTTTGTTCCCGACCGAGGTTTGATGTTCAAACCTAAACTCATCCTCTGAGTAAGTTCCCCATAAAAAAGTAACATATATTTTATATTCTTAGCCATGTCGAAGCTTTATTGTTGATTATTGTATATTGTATGTTATAGGCCCTGATGAAGAAAATTAATTTTTCGAAAATTTGGTGAAAGAGGAGGATTTTGTTGTTGGACCCAAATCTCAATAAAGCTGACATAATTTACTTCGGGTCGATTGTCATACACTACTAGTTCTTTACCACTTAGTGATATGCGATAAGAGTAGCTATCATGGCTTGTCTTAATCTTCCCCCTTTCACTGGACAAACAAACAACCTTTCACCATGTGGTCTGGTTACCACGTCTGGTCCCCCCTTTTCCTTTTCTAATCCCTTCATCTCTCCTTCGCACAGGCTCTAAAAATAGGACCACTGACTGACTTTAGTACCCACTCGACGATCTCATGATACCCTCTGATTTTAAAATGTGGAAACTTTGAAACTCATGTTTTCTACGTCCAAAGTTTAACTCTCTGAATGGTTTTACAGATTTTAAGATGTCGTGGGACAAATATCACGGGTTGAAAGACATCTATCTTTTCGTTGAGCAGTTGGCTCGGGACTACCCCAAGCGAGTGCGGGTCGTGAACATAGGCAAATCCTTTCAAGGGAAGATGCTGAAGGTAGCCATCTTCAAGTCGAAAAAGAAAAATGCCAAAAAGATTTGGATCGATGGAGGTAACAGATGTTATTGGTACTGAAAGATACAAAGTTATCACGATAAGCTCTTATTTCGCAGAGAAAAAATTTATTAGATGCAGCATTGGTGAGTTCATTCCCTCCACTTGCAATAAGTAAGTAAGTAAAGTAAACAACCATTTCAGGTTGGATTTTCGTCCGACTGGCATACCTTGCGTCGCGGACGTCATCAGCTGTCTTCCTAAGGGAAGATCAGAATGTGTTCTGATGATTTCGCTCATGGCTTCCCATTGGCCTCACCGCCCTGGGTTGTGACGAGGGGGAACTGCGACATACTTACCCGAGAATATGGCCCCTGCAACCAGTCCAAGTCTCGTTTCCAGAGACACATGCCGCAGCTCGCTCGGCCACAGCTGAACCCCACTTCATTCCCTCCACTTCCAATAATAGTCTTCAAGAGTCGATGCATAGGCGAATATCGAGTTGAATATAAGAATTAAACTCTCAAATCTATTGAATGAATTTTGGTTGATACCTACCCATTATTTGCAGGTATTCATGGTAGAGAATGGGTGTCTCCAGCCGCGGTGGCGTACATAATGAAAGAACTTGCCCAGCTAAACGTCTCTGGAAACAGCCCGCTTAGTAGAATCGACTTCTATGTTTGTCCGATCGTCAATCCGGACGGCTACGAGTATTCACACACTACAGATAGGTTCTGGAGGAAGAACAGAAGCATCACGAAATTATCTTGTCAAGGGGTCGACTTGAATCGTAATTTCAAAGCAAGATGGAAACGACAAAAAAAATGTGGCGAGGACTACGCCGGAGACGTACCGTTTTCAGAGCCGGAAACTAAACACATGTCTAACTTCATAAAGAAGCATTTGCAGAACATGGAGGTAAAGAAATATTGTTTAACTGAGTAGGGACCTGTCTAGCTGGTTCAAAGAATTTATTAAACGGTCAAGAAGATACTGTTCCATCTTACTTGGGAATTCCAAATTGGTACTCGTATGTACTATAGCACTTCCAATAGTAAATTTATACATCGAACATTACAAACTCGTAGTTACCACGAATACACATGTTAGACTTTTAGCTTTTTTTTTAGCAATTTTTTTCCGAAAAGTGAATTCTTACTAAGGTCGTGTATTGAGCCGTTGAATAGCGAAACTTTCATCAACTGGGGAACTCTCTCTCGGCTTCAATTAGAAACCTTGACCATACCTTAAAAGGGACTGCTGATTTTACTGAGCATCTGAATCTGAAAAAGGGTACCTGATGTGCTTATTTAAAGGAGGAGTGAGGGGGGAAGGGAGTTAATTTAATGATAGTACTAACTAAAATACAGTTTAGTAAAGTACAGATGAGTTAAAATGCAATATATAATATAAAACCCATCCGTAACCCCCTACTGTATGGATGATCCGATGCATAGTAGATAATCTCAATACATCAATCTATAAACAGGTACCTTGCACTACCCTCATAGGGGACCATTTACAAGCCAACCTGCACAATCTCAGAAAATGTCATCAAAATCGGACATAGAACTTTTTTTTTAAACTTAGAAAAGGTAAAATAATGCTTTCGCTACCTTGGTAGACTCGGAAGCAACTACAAACCGATTGTAATCATTGCGGAGTGTTTTTTTTTTTATAAATTGACTGGACAATTAACAGCAGAGGAATTCAGAAATAATTCCAAGGACCCAAACCCAAAAAAGCTGCAAATTATTACACAAAGGTTTATTATTTTTCTGTATAGATCACTCTTCTGAAATTTCAAAGGCTTGTTTTCACCTTCGATTGTATGAAAAAGTCAAAAATGAACGTTAAAATCTTATAAACATGTTGGTTTGCACGAGAGGAACGAACACTTCAAAGGCTAGTTTCCACCTTCGAATTTTAGCAGTAAGCAGCAACCATCCGGGGATCCAGGGGGCTCGCCCCGAAGAGCCGAGATTTTTAGTTTTTTTTTTCAACCTTGGAACATGAAAAGAAGGCTTCCTTACCTTGGTAGACTCGGAAGCAAAATCTCATTATGAAAATGAATAAGAAAACCAGAATCATTCTAGTAAGTTGAGGAAAACATAACGCGGTGCGGGTTAGCATTGATCAGCTGCTGGTGTTCTTTCATGAGCAAATTTTCGAGAAAAAATTAAGCTCTCGTTTGAAATATCATGGTTGTGAAATTTTTTTACATTTGGAACATACAATTGAAAAATACTTTTAATATCGTACCTGAATTTTCATCTCTCAGACTGCCAGAACTTCCCACAAAAATGTTCGGCGCTCAGGCTTTTTCCGGGTTTTTTCGCGAGAAACATGAAATTCCCTGAGTTTTCCAATAGTGTAAAATTCCCGAGTATTCCAGGGTTTCCCGGTTTTCCAGGTCGCTGGACACCTTGTTATGTTATCCGTCGTAAGTCTCGTATGACCGATCTTAAACCGTAAGGGTGAAGGAAAAGATAAGTCAAGTTGAGAGCGATTGAATCTCATATCAATTTTTTTCTGACAGAACGTGGCCGTATCTTCGTTCAAGCGTCTTCTTTTCTTCGGTATGAGATTCATGTCACTCTGTTGAGCAACCAGGAACTAAATTCCGCAGTGATGAAAACCTCTCGGACTACAGGTAGGCATTTCTTACAATAAATTATTGCCGGTAGGTGTTATTTATCAAAACAAGCTCGAGTAATGTGGTTGGTGGGTGTTGTTGTTGATCTCATTAACTGAAAAGTGTGGGCTGGTGGTGTATTTTGACCAGTAAAAAAGATTGATCTTGGAAATTGCAAATGGGTGAATTAGAATATCTGATAATGATGTAATAATTTGCCAAGTTTTTTAAATTCCGTGTTTTATCAGATTTTGCCTCAGACTGGGACAGGCAATTAACCTCAGATTTTGCCTGAAGTCAATTCCTTGTCCCAAACATTTTATTGAAAATCACAGATCAATTTTTTGAAATTGCCAGAGTTTGTGCCATAAATGGTCCCCAATGAATTTCATCACTCTCGGACCTCGTGCGCGCAAATGCAAACGCAATTTTACGGAAAGATCTATTTCTTACAATTTAATGACCCGACAGCTCAAAAAAATGTACCTTGGAAGAAGATAGATAAAGTCTTGAGCCTAGATGATAGCTTATTGTCATTGTGATTATCAGTAGGTGCACGTGCTTGAGAAAAAACGATAAATCACGTTTCATATCAAAAGTTATATACAGGGAGTCCAAGAAAACGTTACCCCCCCCCCCCCCCCTTAGAGTAGTAATTTTTTTTTTAAATCTTCATGATTTTTTCTAAGGATCTGAAATATGACCACGGTGCGCATTGCGCACAGGCTTAATCGTGCGCAACGCACACCAACTTCGTTTTTTCAAACGAGACCCCCTATTTTTTATTGCAGATTCGGATTCTTAGTGAAATTTCATGAACATTTCACCCCTCAACCGATTTTTTTTTTATCGCGCGCAACCCGCTCAACGCACGCTCAAAGATGCGCAACCGCGAAGTTGTGTCAAAATGTGCATGTACGAAAGTACCCAAGTTTAGTACATGATAGTTTAGTATTTTTTTAGCTGAATCACGTAGAGATGTTAGTTTCTTAATTTTACTGCATTTTTATCAAATTATCGACGAAAAATAAACTCTTTTAAAAGGAAAATGGCCTTTTTACTCACTACTTGAAGACCTCTTCAGTTAATTTCTGAATGTTTACATGTGAAGAGTCGGTACCAGCTATAAAAATTGATCCTTCCCTCCTCCCGGATTGGGGACCGGCTATGGCTGAGTTAAAAGAAAGTTAAAAAAAAATCAATATCAGTATCAATTTTACCTATTTCGGAGATGTGTTAGCATATTTTTGAAAGTCAATATCGGTGATATCGAAAGAAAAGTATTGAATTTTTAGGAACGATTGAGACCACCCGGAGCTCTGTAGGAATTTAGATTAAAACACAAACGGTGGATACAGCTTTCATACAAGTACGCAACCACGAGAGACATTTTATGTCTTATGTTTAATAAATTGAGAGCTTTCCAATGAGTGGTGAACGATTTTTGTGGGGTGGAAAATTGAGGAAGTTAGTTTTCCTTAGGAACGATTGGTTGTACGTGAAAATCATCAGAAATTTACGCGTAACGCTCCCCGCGTGACGATCCCCGCGTGACGGTTTTTCATTTATGTGCCATAGTAAAGACATAAAATGTCAAAAACCTAACTCTTCTGTCAAAATAAAAAGTAACCTTCTGTGGAAATTAAAATTGAAAAATTTTCAATTTCATTCCATTTTCAATTTTCAATTTTCAATTTTCAATTTTATTTAATAAAAAATAATATTGAAAACAGTTCAGAATTAGTTTAGAGCAACCGTTCGAAGTGGCTCCCTCCTTGGAAAACACAGAGCCCTGCCCGGCGCACCCACTCTTCGTTGTGGGCACTCAAAATGGGCTGGGACCATTTTCTTTTTAAAAACGTTTATTTTTCGTCGATAATTTGATCAAATTGTAGACAATCCTTGAGAAAAATCTTTAAGATTCAAAAAATAAATAAAAATGTTTACCACTATCTGGACGATTTTAGCAGGGGGGGGGGGGTAGTGTTTTCGGGGACACCCAGTATAGTAATGGATTTAATTATTTTCACTATGTTTGGTTCTACATGAGCTGTTATTTTATGTTAGGATGCAATACTGCCCACCCGGCTTAACGGACTCGAGTAGGGCAGTGTTACCTATCTAATCTAATCCATTATATTTCATGTTTAATAGGGGTTCATCTCGTTCCACTCATTCTCTCAAGTGATCTTGTACCCGTACAGTTACCCTCTCGACGAGAACTCGACCGTCATCAATTCCTCGCATTACAAAAATATGGTGGAAGTCGGAGAGAGAATTGCAGACGAAATCAACAAAGTGGACGGCCGCCTGTTCAAAGCATTGGCCATCCACAAATTCACGGATGGGGCATATGGTGAGAACCCTTTGCCCTATAATCGTCTGTCACTCCTTATAACTCTTTATCACAACTAAAACTCTTAACAATCTCTCTATAAACTTGTACAAGTACTACAACTCTCAACAATCTCTCTACAACGTTTGTATATTATCATCTCACTGTTAGGTGCCATAATATGACACTCATGTAGACCCATTTCAATACGAAACTCGGCCCTTCGGGCCTCGCCTTACTGCTTAGAGCCTCAGGCTCAAATTCAAGAAACATGAAACATGCTTTAGCCGCGCTTTTCGGCGGAGTTCGTATGGGGTGGAACTCGTCACCCTCTCTCTCCGCGTCACCTTACCTCCCGCGTGACACTTTTCGGGTAGTTAGTCCTAGGCTAAAGTATGTTCCATGCTAAAAGATATTATACTCGTCGTTCATCAGTGAGGCATCAGATTCTTGATCAAGTTCGTTCCTATCAGCGAAAATTCAATTTGCGGTAGTGACTTCTACATTATGGTTGAAATAATATACTCGTACCTTTAAATATGGACGAAAAAACGATGGTTTTATATTGACGGAGTAAGAGTTAAAAGAGTTTAAATTTTTGAGTAAGAGTATTTTAAAATCTCAACCTTTATTTTTCACCCCTTAATCAAAAGCTTCGGGGCACGACTAGACACCAAAAGTTGCCTGTACACCAAATTTCATCAAATCAGTTCATGGTAAACCAATAAACTTCCAATAAAAATACATCGGCAGATTAAATTTCTCAGGATCATCAATTGATTGGGCTATGGATCTCGGGATAACTTATCCCTACGCAATCGAGCTGCGACCCGATGTTTCATCTGAAGTGCCAGGCTTCCTGCTGCCACCGAGTCAGATCATCCCCGCCTCGAAGGAAGCACTTGCAGCCGTCATCACCCTGGCGTCAGCTATTCTCAAACAGTCAAACTCCGGGGAAAAAAATAAAAGAAAAATAAAAAAGATTTATGGTTAAAAAAACTTGTTTATTCCTTAAAAAAATACACCGTTTGAAATAAAGTCCCTCGATGAGAAAGCACAAGGACGAAATATTGGATACTGATTTTGCGTTTGAATCGTATTTTTCAATTGTGTTATGTCAAATTATATTTGAATACTAACGTTTTCATTGTTGAGTGTTAAATAATGTAAAGAATAATTTGAAAATTACGCCTTGTGACACTCGCTCCTGATCCCTTTGTCTAGTTTTTGTCACCCAAGATTCATCTTTCAGGTCCCACAGTCGACATATCTGACGTTGTTTCCTTGCTCTGACGTGGCGAAAACAGGCGATATAAATTACGATTGAAATAAATAGGAACCTAATAGTTTTTTTAAATAGCGATTTTGGGTTTTCACGTATTATCAGTCATGGGACCATTCGAATCAGCGTTTAAATAACACTAGTAAATTTTAATTCCTGAACCGGCCAAAGTCGCCTTATGGACAAAAAAGGAGATTTTCATAAAACAAAACCTCGTTTTTTCAAACGTATTTTTCTCCCCTAATCAGTGGAGTAAAATGAAAATAGACTGAAAATCAATGAAAAGATGACATTTCAGCGCAGTTTTTGATGATGAGGTACGTGAGAAACCATGCGGTAGTAAAACCCTAACAACCCAAAGAAAAAAAAACATAGATTTTGCCAATTTTGGTTTATTATTTTCAATAATGAACCTTCGGAATCGACCAAGAAAAAAAAATTTTTAACACCCCCTCAAAATTTGATGGTTTACGTTTCAAGGTACGTAGAATCCAAAAATCGAATAAAAATTTGGCCGTCCGTCCGCCGTCCGCCGTCCGCCGTACGCGGCACTTTTGCCACTTAGCATTGACCGATTTTGATGAAATTTGGTATGTATGCTCCATTTTGGGTCTAGTTGTGCCCCGAAGATTTTGGTTGATGTAGGTCACTTCTAAGGGTTCCAAAATCAATTTTGAAATTTTGAAAACGCCCTAACTCAAAAAATTTCGATATGAAGGTATTGTTTTTCCTTCAATTTAAGATTCTATAGAATTTTTAGAATTTTTTGAGACCACCCGGAGCTCTGTAGGACAAACCATTCGCTCACTACGAGAATTTAAAGTTTGGACGCACGATAAATCAGAAACACGAGTGTGAATCGCAAAAGAGGCCTAATCTCCGTTCAAATTAAAGCTGACCGAAATGCGATCGATGTTTTTCTTCATGTTGGATGGTTGGTAGCTTTGCAGACGAGTGATCTATATAGGAAAATAAAAAATAATAAACCATTGTGTAATAATTTGCAGCGTTTTTCAAAAATTACTCAACGAGTTGATTTTTTACCCATTTGGATTTTTAAAAAAGTTTTGCAGGCACCAGAAATATTGGAAATTTGATTTCCTTTCCAGCAGAGTAATCTGATTTGAATTTTCTTGTAAATTAAGGGAGTTATGGCAATTTTAATGGCTCAAGGTCGAAAACCCGAAACTAATTTTGAAAGTGAAATAACACGAATTTTTACGGGCTAACAAAATGTTGGCACACTTTCTTACTTAAATTAGTAGTTGAAACGATTCTTGAAGTTTTGCGGTCCTTAACGTACATACCAGATATAATACCCTGTACATAATAAGAATGCAGATTGAATTATTTTAAAAAATGGACTCCCCAGATGTATATAAGTTACACCTTTATATGTTGCGCATACACCTCAATTATGTTCTGAAGGTCCTCAAGAACAACATCCGCATAGATGTAGTGGCTGGTTTTATGCGTGAAGAGTTTCAGCGAATGGATCTTCGCTCGCGAAATTACCCGCAGTACTTGAAATTAAGGCTAGGATTTAGTTACTCCAATTTCTCAAATGGCTTTTGAAAACCAAGGAAGTCGGTCTTAGCCATGAAATACAGGCCTCATGATTCAGGTGCACTAACCTGTGAATTGCATAGAAGAAGGGTGCAGAAGATGCAGTTGCACTTGAAACAGTGAAGCTTCGGTTCCTGGTGCAAAGAGTACCTACTCAGCTAGGAATCATAATATACACTCCTGCTCAAAATTAGCGCACCACCATCCATTTTAACATGTTTAATGTTTTAGGGCTGGGGGTCATTCTGTGAATTCCGACACGCAAATCTGCAACGCTTTTTTTTCTTAGTTACCACGGACCGATTTTTTAGTTACCACGTTATATCGGCTCCATTTGGGGTCTAGTTGTACCAAGATGGTCACTGATCAGCTGAGTGAGCTCCAAGGCCATTTTCTCTCCTGTTGAACGCAGGAAGCTGAAATTTGAGAAGCAGGGTCAATGGAGAATGCTGAAGGCGCCTGAGTGGTCACTGATCAGCTGAGTGATCGGCAATCTAATTTCTCCCTTGCGAGGGAAAAACATTAAACATGATTTAATGTTTTTCCCTCGCAAGGGAGAAATTAGATCAACATTTATGTGGAGTCCGAGTAATTTTCGGTAGGTCATCGCAAAAACACATTCTGTGTTAAAACGAACTTTACGGATAGGTTTGTTCCAATCAAGCAGAACATTTCAAGTAACGTGATCGTTTCCAAGTACATCTTCCGATATGTCGATAAATGTCTTCAAAGTGATGTTTTTAATGTTTAAAAACGACTTAATTCACCAACGTAGGTACTTCAATTTGTTTTTTTCGTTTATCTCTTTCCTTCTTCCCTTATAAATTTTGTATCCTGGATTGGCCACCAAGGAGCCTAAACATGGATCCGATAGAGCATGTTTGGGACATGCTGAAAAGAAGAATTAGAGCCAGAGAACCACCATCAGACAATCTTCAGCAGCTGGAAACAGCAGCGAAAGAGGAATGGGACAATATCCCCAGGAAGGTATCCAAAGGTATCCAAAACTTGATTAGAGGCATCGGTCGATAGCTGCAAGCCCTCATCCTAGCTAGAGGAGGTAATACCAAAGGTAATACAAAGGTAAAAGCTAAACTGGCATAATTCAAAACTTTTTTTAAATTTTTATAATTTTACCACAAGAAGTTCATTTTTCTATAATTCATTAAAAACATATTTTTTTCTCGAATTTGTGCCTTTTTTGGTTACATTTTTTTCTGTGTTTGCAAACAATGTGTGCAAATAGATAAAAACTTGATAAAGGAAAAAATAAGGGGGCAAACGAAGAAATAGGTGGTGGTGCACTAATTTTGAGCAGGAATATATTTCAATATGTACTCTGGGGACGCGAGGCTACTAAGGTACTGTAGAGTTTCGTGGCATCTAAGGTTTGAAACCATGAGAGAAAAATGGTTTTTTATGATCCTCTTTAGTATTTGTATTTCCTATCATTATTATTTTTGTTATTATTGTTGTACTACCTATGTTATTATTGTAGAGGTAAACTCATATATTTTTGTTTAATAAAGCATCGTTCACACATCCTCCCACCTATCCAACCTTAAAATAGATGCAACACGTTATAATTTCACGTGCAATAGGTCAGTTCACCTAAAATTCAAAAGTGAGTCTTTTTTTAATTTCTTCTTACAGTCGTCCTCGACCTAGCTCCAGAGGCAAACCCATCTTCTCAAGACCATCTCGGGGCATTGAAATACGTAGCTACTTGAAAGTTAGCACAAAGCCCTCGGGAACAACTGGTAGTGATCGGGAGGAACTCCGCAATTACATATCCTCTTGAGAGAGCCACTGGAAAGAAGCCTGATCAGCTGGGTGAGCGACCAAACTAATTTATTTTCTGCACATCACAGTAGCAATTCGGAAAAGAACCTTTGAATTCTTGTTATTCGGAATCTCAATATAAAGTCACTCGTGTGGAAAACATACCCCCATGAGAAAGCTCGGAGACTCCGACAAACGGGCTTTAGGATTTATAATGGCAGTTTTTTCACGTCAAACAATCAAACTATGGCAAACGAGTGGAAAGGTTCAGGTAAAAGACGGACTGATTGGAGGCGAGTGGGTCCCCATTGATGGGCTGAGGGGGTCAGCAGAGTGTATCATCCCAGCTGCCTCTCCATTGACTAATAGTGACAAAATACCCTGAAAAGTGACTCCCTAAAAAAGGGAGAAACTTGGGGTTCATTTAGTAGTTTAGGTCTCTGAAGGTAGGTCGTTGTCATTTTTCCAACCGTTCAGGTAGAATGGAGGAGGTTTTGCTTGGGTGCCTCTCAAAGTCAGCCGAGTTGGCACCTGGCCACACCTTCTCAAGTCTTTTGAGCGCGATGAAGCCTATTATGGGCCATCATAATGAGCCTTTGAAATTCAATTTCTAGTTTTCCGCCTTGAAATTGAGAAATAAGAATGAAGAGAGTATAATTATTCCGAGAAGTATGTGAGGGTACAGAATACATATCTAGGTTTAGTAAGTGAAGTAAACAACCATTTCAGGTTGGATTTTCGTCCGACTGCCATTCCTGGCGTCGCGGACGTCATCAGCTGTCTTCCAAAGGGAAGATCAGAATTTGTTCTGATGATTTCGCTCATGGCTTCCCATTGCCTCACCGCCCTGGGTTGTGACTAGGGGGGCGATGAGAGCCCTGGCCGCTGAAAGACGCACGCTGCAAGCGATGAGCCTTGAACCCACTATCCCCGTAGAGGTCAGTCCAAAGTCCACCGCCAAACGACGCCCTAACGACAGCAGCCACACCACTGTCCATCTAGGTTTGGTGTTTTCCATAATAAACCTTCGGAATTGAACAGAAAAACAATTCTTCTAACCTCACCACAAAATTCTATGTTTTATGTTTCAAAATAGTACACAAAATCTGATAATCGAATGTAAAAACCCCGTTCGTCTACTGTCCAGGTGATTCTCATCCCTTAAAGATGACGAAAATAAAGAAATTTGTTATAGATCCCGAATCTAGCGGGTCCCAGTCTCTGACGAGGGGAGATGAAAAGTTCAAATCGCCTTTGATTGTACAAAGTTGAGGATAGGGTATTTCTTTTTTCAATTTTAAATATATCGCACCCATCATGGAATACTGTTTAATCTCAAAAATTGCCTTTTTTCGGTTTGTGACGGCATTCAACCCGGAAAAGTGTCTAGTTTGTTCGTGGAATAGGGCTCCAAGCATAGTTCAGTAGTTGGCCTCGAGGCAGCTGTAGTTACAGTTTTGAGGAGAGGGGATGTGCGAGTTACATTCGCAAAACACTGTAACATCCTTCAGTCCAGCCTTGAACCCTTCCGCTTCCCTCTGTGATGTTATTGTGTTTCTCGGACGATTTTCCCTTCTTTCTCGCGATGTGATTGTGTTTCCCGGAAGACTTCCCGGCCTTCACCGAGTTGTGACAGTGTGACGGGCCGTCACAAGAATTGCCACCTCCACCCATCCCGAAGTTGAGATTGAAAAGGGGCCTTCCATGCGAGACAGAGGGCATGGAAGTGGAGGTTGCAGGCGCCCCGCTAGGAAGCAGCACAGAACGGACTGGTACGGCGAAGTGAGGGAGTGGGGAGGTCACGTGAGAGGGAGGGGCGCAGCTAAGGGGAGCGACGCGACCACCACCCTCAGTCGCGTCTGGAAAGAGCACTCAACAAGAAGTCTGTGTGACAAGTCTGTGTGGAAATCTGTGTGGAAATCTGTGTGGTAAATCTGTGTGGAGGAGTCTGTGTGACCCTAATCATTTTGAACTCTTAGAATCAATCGATCGAACAATTGCTAGCCAGAAGTTGAACCCCCAAGAACATTCGGTGAACGATACGCCCTCCTGAAGTCTTGACACAACCAACGGCCGACCCCTGCATTCCAAAGGACCAAGACCATCGGATCTCTCTCAAAAGCCAGTACTGGTAAATCTAAAACCTTTTGTAAATTCTCCTTTTTGACGTTCCTCCTAGGTAAATTAGCTTCCTATTGATTTCGTACTCTCATGTTCCGAAACACCACGTGTTCAAGTTAATGTTACGAAACACCACGTGCTCATGTTCATGTTCCCATTTTCTACGTTCCGAAACACCACGTGGTTTATGAGTTAGGAGGTTATCCCCATCAGGGCCCTCAATAATACGAGTCAATAATTAAATAATATTAAGGGTATCTTAGTCCCGAGTGAATTGTTCCTTTAATTATTTTGTTTTATAAGATTGAAATACTTACCTGGATTATTAAACAGGATTCCCTTTTGTTGCTTAAACTGTGGTTATTATTGGTACGTTCCCGATCAATTTCCTGGTGCAAAGTAGAGTGACAGTAAATACTTACCTGAGAATACTTACCTTGAGAATCGTAGTGAGAACCAGAGTAGAGTCATTAACGTAGAAATCAACTTGAAAGTACTTACCTTAGACTTGCTGAAAATCTCGAAGAACCTGAAACAGAAAGAAAAGTTAGAAAACATAAAGGTACAAATTATTACACAATAACGAGAAAAGTAAAGAAGGTTGTAGAGGAAAATACTTACTAAATCTCAAGTTGGACAAAGATAGGCATTTTTCGATAATCCCCGAAGGGATACCTAGTCAACGCCATCCTCGTCGGTTCCTGCTGACTCGTTCCGCTACTCGTAGAAAATCACGGTAAGTAAAGTTTGGATACTCCTAGTATAAGTGCGGGGACATTGTAGTGGCGAATTTAAATTCTTAATCAAAGCTCTCTTGGCCATCGCTGTGTTGAAAATTCACCATTACAATTTGGTGGCACGCGGTGTGATTTTGATAAGTTTCGACTATCACGAACCTTCAGTTCGCCCTGCACTTAACTAGTAGAGGACCGCCCAGGAGATTGATCGAAGTACTATAGGAATATAATTTCTATTGACTCAAATCCACATTGCATAAATATTTCATTTGTTGTTTGTATATATTGAGAGAAAATTACGAGCCTAGGACGTTGTTTTTCTGTAAAAACAAGGAACACGGCCGTAGACATAAAACCACCCGTGAGCGGAGTAACAAGAGTGTGAGTGAGCGAGCGAGAAATCAGATTGTTCCCGCGGCATTCTCCCACGAAACTTTTGGGCGAACCGTCGCGTTCCGGGTCCTCACTGTTCGGACGATCCGGGTCGATCTTCTCGTAGGTTCCGGAAGTTCTGGACCAAACCGTTTCAGAACAACTCTCGGGCGGGTCGCCGGGTTTCGGGTCAGCGATCCGTAGCACCAGTTTCGAGTCAGCGGGTTTCGGAGCGTTAACACGTTACGAGAACCGCCGTTCCTGAGTCAAAGGAACGACTCGAACCGAACTGTTACCGAAACTCGGACAAGTACAGAAACTTGTTCCTGGGTCGGAACAGCCCCGCCCCAGGTCTTCGTATCGGTTCGGAACCATCGTTCCGGGTCCGTGAACTGTTACGAAACATTCGTTCTCGCACAATTGCATACCCCAGACCAATAACGAAACAAAACGTTTCACAAATACCGACCTGTGACAAGTGAATTATTTTTTTTTTCATATCTAAATAACTTTCTTCGTTGATTCACATCCATTGAAAATCGTCTACCATGGCCGAGGGAGGAGACGCTACCACGATTTCGTTCGAGATGATGGAGGCAGTTACCGCTGCAATGGCGCACATGGGAAACTTCTTTGCCTCACAAAAGGGAGTCCCAAAACCCGAAGAGCAGGGTGCCGGACTTCCGAGGTCACTATTCATGGAAGTGGACATATGGAATCCCGACGAAACAGGATGCATTTCGGCGCAACAGTTCTTCTCCGAGGTGGAGCAGGCCACCACCACCCTATCCCAGGCACAAAAAGTTCAGTTCCTGAGAGCACGACTAAGGGGAGGTGTTAAGCGGTTCTTGGCGGAAGCCACGGGCGAGGAGCCATACGACCGTCTGAAAGCCCGAATCCTTCGGTGGTACGGGAAGGACAATCCCGAACAGGCGAACATCAAATTATGGACCACCAAGAGACAAGCAGGGGAACCCCTTCGGAAGTACGCGGAACGGTTGATGACGTTGGCGGCGTGCGCGGTCGAAGCGGAGGAAAACCTTCCTCTGGAACAACGACCGGAGTGGATACGTCAAAAGACGCTACGAGCATTCATCCGAGGGGTGGATAAGGAGATCAGCCTGTTCCTGAGGGGGGGAACCCTCGAAACGCTAGAGGAGGCGGTCGAGAAGGCCGAGGAGTGGGAGGAGACCGACCGGGAAGACCATGAACCGGAACTCAGATGGGACGTGGCCGGGATTCTAAACCAGGAGCCCAGGAAATGCTACGGATGTGGAGAGGCGGGGCATTTCGCAGCCAGGTGTCCGAACCGCGGCAGTCCAAATGGAAGCCGAGCGTTGCCGAGAGGCCCGACGCAGGGAGGAGGACCACCAAGGAGGCCCCCATTTCGAAGCCTACCTACATCGAAGCCACGGTTGCCCTGCTATTACTGCGGCGACATGAACCACTACCCGGTGGATTGCCCTCGTGGACCCGTCTGCGACGACTACTGTGATTTCTGCGGTATTTGGGGGCATGTGGAGGCCGAATGCCTCACGATGAAGAGGGTGATGGCAAATGCTCCCTACCGAACGATGACCTCAGCACCTGCAGCGGCGATTTCCGCCCCAATACCCGACGTACAAGAGGAGGACGCGAGAGGTGACGAGCTGGTCGCGTTCCAGACAACGGTGATGTCCGCCACTAGACCAACGATTCTGGTTCCAGTGAAGTTGGCGGGCATGGACTGCAGGATGGTGCTGGATACCGGCGCCGCGGTATCAGCATTGTCGGAACCCATCCCCGGTGTGGGACTCCAGCCCACCTCCGCCGAATTGTGGGGGGCTGACGGACAACGGCTGTTGCTCCGTGGGAAGCAGAGAGTTTCGGTGGAAATTGGACCGGTACGAGCCACCCACGAATTCTTCATTTTCGACAAACCAGATTCCGGCCTGAATTTGTTAGGGCTGGACCTTCTCCAGAAGTTCCCGATTCGCATTCGGACCGACACAGGGGCAGTAATGATGGATCACCCCGGAAACGGGGAAAGCTTAATTGTCGGGACAATGATCCAGGACCCCGACACCCTGAAGAGCCTTGAACGGTTGTCAACCGACTGGCGGGCGGGGAGCCTGGAGGAGGAAACCAACGAAAACCAGCGACGATCGACACAAGAACCGGAGGAAGTTCCCTTGGGGACCCCAGGGACACCGGTAGACGAACGCCCCGTCGAGGGCGAGGGACCCATTCGAGAGGACGACCAGGAGTGCCTTCCGGTCGAGGAACGGGCCGACGACGCGGATCCCGAGGACCCGCAGCAGACGGGGCACTACCAGACGGCACATTCGGTGGACCCCGAACAAGCACCACCTCGAGAACATCGAGAGACGGACCACCGTCCGTCCAGTGAGCCGGGGAGTGATGAACACGTCTTGCGGGTTTCGCGCCGCACCAATGATGAAGCAGTGCCACTGGGGGCCAGGCCGTTGAGCCCTGTGTCCCATAGACTACAGCACGTCGAGGGAAACCCGACCTGCGGGATGTCGACCGGTGGGGCGATTGGGAGTGGCAACACGACAGGGGTTGGGACCGGCACGGTCCCATGGATCGTCGTTCGCCGATGGGCGGAAACATTGCGGCGACTCTGGCTCTCGCGCGGACGGCTGATTGGCCGACGACGGCGCCGTTTGCGGCCCTGGAGGGGGCGGAGGGTATACGAGAGTCGGGCGGCGGTCCCGCCGGACAGAGACAAAGGATTTTGGAGGGGGCCCCAGACTGGGGAGGGGAACGCCACGGACACCGATGGTGGGGCCGGAAACTCGCTGAGCACGGCAACGCGTTACCACCGGAGCAGGATGAAACCTGCGTTCCCTGGCGATACCCCGGATGAGGGCACGACCCTCGACACTGTAACTGAGAGACTGACAGCTGCGAACGAAGCAAGTCAGAGGATAAGGACGCAGGACCAACCGGAGCGGATGGACTGGGAAGACGAGGGGACACTTCTCGAAGCGGATCCGGGAGCAACCATGCGACCGCGGGGAGGACTGAAACCGGGGGTGGCGAGTCAAGCCGAAGCTGAACCCAGCGAACCCCGGGTCTCGATCCGGCCGGACAAACCTGGACACGACCCGCAACGAGAACCACGAGTGACCTGCGCGCCAGTGCATCGCCAGTCGGTGTAGGTCCAAAGCTGTGAATTTCACCTGTAAATAGAAAATTTTGTTTGAGTTATTAAAATAAATGTTGTTAGATAATAAAAATAAATGTTAATAAAGAAAAAGTAAACTTACCTGGGAGAGTTGACTGAGTACCTGTGATCCATGCCGGGAGAGGGGAGCCGCGATGGTGGTTGGGCCGTTTCGGGCCGAGTAGAGGGGGAATATCCGGGTTCGGACGGTGACCGCCATACTCTGGGTGATGAACCCAGCCGAGGATTTCCGGGTGGGCCAGGGAACAATCTGAGAAGGGAGGAGAGAGAGAGAGTTTAACCAACATATGACCAAGGTGGTGACTACGGCCATGTTCTGTTTCAGAAGGAGGAACCAGGTTAGGCTGCCATGGCTTCGCCAGGCCAAGAGGAACAAATAGGGCAGGTAGGAGACTGGATGGAAGAACACCGCCAGACCATAGATCTCATGGTCACCATCGGGGAAGCCGCGACATCAATGGAGGGAAGACCGCGACAGTTGGCGATCGTTACCAGCTGCTTGACACAACTGGCTAGTTGTCTAAGGACCATAGCGCCACCACCACCGGACCCCCATTCACAGACAGTAGTACGAGATGTAGCTATGTTGAGGTACCAGGTGCAAGCCTTGCAGGACAGACTGAGTACGGAGGACGATGGGAACGAGACTGGAGACCTCGACGAGTCTCACTTTATCGCACAGCTGCCGCCGACACATACCGCCGTTACGACACCGGAGCAATCTGAGTCGGAGATGGATTGCAGAGACACGGGCAAGGGGTACGCCTGCGCTGAAAGTGGGATGGCTCCTTCTTTCTCTCCACTGTCGCAGAAGAACGACGTAGCCACGCCAGAAGCAACGCCAGCAGCAACGCCGAAGCTACTCCTCGCGGACTGTCCAATCTGTGGGAAACTGGAACGGGTCATTACAGGCTTTAGATGCCAAAGCTGTAAAACGTTTTGGAACCGTCTCATCGCTAAATGTCGGAAGTTCCCAATGGGCCACCCAGACCACCCAATGCCATGTAAGCTGAAGGAACATCGGAAGACACGCCCAGCCGAATGTACGGGATGCCGCCGTTGGCGGTATGAGTGCGCCTTGGTCGAGTCAAGACCGGAACTTCCACTGCCGTTGCCACCAGTGACCCCCGGAGGACGACGTAAAGCCGATGAGGACATCGGCCTTCAGAGAAGGGAGGAATGTGACGGGCCGTCACAAGAATTGCCACCTCCACCCATCCCGAAGTTGAGATTGAAAAGGGGCCTTCCATGCGAGACGGAGGGCATGGAAGTGGAGGTTGCAGGCGCCCCGCTAGGAAGCAGCACAGGACGGACTGGTACGGCGAAGTGAGGGAGTGGGGAGGTCACGTGAGAGGGAGGGGCGCAGCTAAGGGGAGCGACGCGACCACCACCCTCAGTCGCGTCTGGAAAGAGCACTCAACAAGAAGTCTGTGTGACAAGTCTGTGTGGAAATCTGTGTGGAAATCTGTGTGGTAAATCTGTGTGGAGGAGTCTGTGTGACCCTAATCATTTTGAACTCTTAGAATCAATCGATCGAACAATTGCTAGCCAGAAGTTGAACCCCCAAGAACATTCGGTGAACGATACGCCCTCCTGAAGTCTTGACACAACCAACGGCCGACCCCTGCATTCCAAAGGACCAAGACCATCGGATCTCTCTCAAAAGCCAGTACTGGTAAATCTAAAACCTTTTGTAAATTCTCCTTTTTGACGTTCCTCCTAGGTAAATTAGCTTCCTATTGATTTCGTACTCTCATGTTCCGAAACACCACGTGTTCAAGTTAATGTTACGAAACACCACGTGCTCATGTTCATGTTCCCATTTTCTACGTTCCGAAACACCACGTGGTTTATGAGTTAGGAGGTTATCCCCATCAGGGCCCTCAATAATACGAGTCAATAATTAAATAATATTAAGGGTATCTTAGTCCCGAGCGAATTGTTCCTTTAATTATTTTGTTTTATAAGATTGAAATACTTACCTGGATTATTAAACAGGATTCCCTTTTGTTGCTTAAACTGTGGTTATTATTGGTACGTTCCCGATCAATTTCCTGGTGCAAAGTAGAGTGACAGTAAATACTTACCTGAGAATACTTACCTTGAGAATCGTAGTGAGAACCAGAGTAGAGTCATTAACGTAGAAATCAACTTGAAAGTACTTACCTTAGACTTGCTGAAAATCTCGAAGAACCTGAAACAGAAAGAAAAGTTAGAAAACATAAAGGTACAAATTATTACACAATAACGAGAAAAGTAAAGAAGGTTGTAGAGGAAAATACTTACTAAATCTCAAGTTGGACAAAGATAGGCATTTTTCGATAATCCCCGAAGGGATACCTAGTCAACGCCATCCTCGTCGGTTCCTGCTGACTCGTTCCGCTACTCGTAGAAAATCACGGTAAGTAAAGTTTGGATACTCCTAGTATAAGTGCGGGGACATTGTAGTGGCGAATTTAAATTCTTAATCAAAGCTCTCTTGGCCATCGCTGTGTTGAAAATTCACCATTACAACAGTGTTTCCAAAAGTTGGTTTGTGAGTATTTAACATTCGTTCGGGGAATACAGTGACATATTTTGGAATATTTTGAGAATTGCGTTTGAATTCTGGCGCTTACCGCAAATTTTGGCTCAACTCCCTAAAGAAGAACCTAAGGGGAGAGAATGTATTAAAAATTAATCCAAAATAACGAAACATGCTAGTTGGAGAACCGAATGAAAGAATGAAAATTTTCAAACTCAATTTCTCAACATGCTGTTTTTTGAGATGTGACACTATTCCACGATGGGTGCGATATATCAACATTTTTCTGTAATGAAGACATTAGACTGCATTCCCTCCTCAAAGGATTGGATGAAAAAGGCAGTAGAAACACAGATGTGGAACATACATAGAATTTCAAATAAAGAAAGGACCACATCACTATTCAAATCGTTTTTCCATTTTCATGTTCGAGGTATTTTCAAAATTTGAAATATTTAATAATGAAATATTATTTGAAATTATTTTATTTAATTTGAAATATTATTTAATAATGTAACAAGTTAGGAGACAATTATTATCTACGTACCGTATTGGAGAATCCGTCGTAACCAGCAAGTCGAGTAAAGGTACAGGTACTCTCTCGATGGTCTGAAGATGATGTCCTTACATCGAAAGCTTTCGCCTCCTGTACTCGACTTGCTGGTTACGACGGATTCTCCAATGCGGTACGTAGATAATAATTGTATTCTTATAACTAGCGGAACTAACCCCATTCATTTAATACCAAGTTAGGGGAGGCATTTTGTTCACTTTTGGAGGACAACTCTTCTTGAGTATGGTGTACCCGAATTCCGAAGCTGTGCTTGAAGTGACATCCTAAATTAAACTTCAGAAGCGCTGAAAATTATTAAACAACAAAAAATTCTCAGAAAGTACACCTTTCTGCCAAGAACACGGCTACATCTGACCCTTCTAAGGACCGCGACGAGGGTGCTCGGTCTTCTTGGGCTAGTATACTCAAAGGGATGCTAATGCCTGGGTATGATAAATTTCACAATAATTGCCCATTTAAAGATAGTTGGTCGTCTGGGTGGTTTAATTCGTTTCTAAAAACGCTGCTAATTATTATAAAACTTTTATTTTATTTTACCGGGTAGATCACCCGTCTTTATAAAACTGGGATTCCATTATACTACTTACCTACTAGCAATTACATCGATATCAGAAAGCTGTGAATCTCTTCATTATGAAATTTTGTTCTTAGTTGCTGAGGAACCCCAACTGAGCGACGTGAAACTCTATTTGAAGAAACGAACTAACCGGCTAACTCTGTTCAAATTATTTGATCAGCCGGATATTTGAACGGACATCAGGCCTATTTCCATCAATGAACAATCTTTCGCGATACACACCCGTGTTTCTGATTTTTAGTGAGTCCAACCCTCAAGTCCTCATTGGGATCGAACGGTTTGTCCCACAGAGCTCTGAGTGGTCTCACTGGATTCTAAAAATTCAATTCTATTTTAATTCAGTGAAAAAACCATACCTTTATACTTATCGAGGTTTTTGAGCTAGGGCGTTTTGAGAATTACAACTCCTATTTTTCACGCCTGAAACAGTATTATTCTTTGGGATCTGAACAATCGGAATAATTAAATTGGCGATGTATTCTGCCCCTAGAAACTATACGTTTCGTTTGAATACCTATTACTTGGTGGAGATCAACCTAGGACTGAGGATGATAAGCAATAGATACAAATTGAATAAGGAAAGATGATAGATATATTATCCTATAATCAATGAGGTCCTATTATCTATGTATGGAGGGGGGGGGGGACATCAATAGAGAACCACGAGGGTAAGGGAAATGATCTTGTATGAAAATAATTACTTACAGGATCGCTATCCCTGGGTCGAGATTCGATACAGCGGAAGTAATCGTTCTATCAAATCACGAATCACGTGTCAGAGTAACTGTTGCTCTGTCACACCCCTTAGAAGTGGCTGATGCTAACCAAAAGCTTCGCTGCACAACTAGACCCCAAATGGAGCCCATAGACCGAATTTCATCAAAATCAGTTCATGCAGTGCCGCGTATGGCAGATGGACGGAACATTTTCCGGAAGTGAAATTAATCGAGTCAAGTACAACTTTTGAAAGGTAAACCATGAAATTTTGAGATCGGTTAGTTTTTTTTTTTCTTGCTTGATTCCAAAAGTTCACTATTGAAAATAATAATCCAAAAGTAGCGGAAATCTTAACATGATCAAAACGGTCAAGAAATAAATAAGTTATGACATAGGTGTTGGCTGGTTCCGTTCGATTTGGTAAAAACCTGGAGAAGCTTATGAACATTTCCATACTACAAGTGAAGCCTGCCGTTCCAAAATCCTATAGATCCACTCTTCTGCATTTTACAGGAGAGCAAAAAAACCTAAAAAAATTAAAAATTGCAGCTCTCCACTTTTTTTAAATTGCAAAACCAATAAACATCACTTGGTAGATAGTAATGTCAGGCAGTATACTGCAGTGATATACTGCTGGGTTAATAACACCCTGAGATAATCATATTTTAATGTTGGATCTATCGGGTTTTGACGAGGCGACTCCGCAATTTTTGCAAAATGATAACTGAATAATTCTTTTTTCCTCACTTATCACTATTATTTCCAAATAAATTGATTCTGTTAAATAATTCACACTAGTAGCTACTTAGTAAGTACCATGTGAACCATTAAAACTTAGTTTTTTAAAGCAAACATTTTGAAAAAAGGGGAAGTATTGCGGACTTTCAAGTCACAAAAACACTTTGAGACAGCGATTCCATGTACATAAAAATTGCTCAAAAAGCTGAAAAACTGAAGAAGAAGGCTGCAATATTGGTTATGCTTCCAATTTGCTGCCAAGCGGCAAATCACCGAAACATGGATCTATCGGATTTTGGCGTGGCACCCGAACTTTGTGGCCATTTTTTTGAGGGGTCTAACGGGTTTTGACTCGCATCCAACTAAACACAATAGAAGGCCGTAAGGACTTGTGATTTCCGCGAAAAAACTCAATTTTGAAAATAGTGGATCTATCGGATTTTGGAACGGCAGGCCTCAAGTATTGTATTGAGATATCGATGGTTGATTGCTGTTGTTATCAGTTTGACTTTGTCAGTTAATATGACTAGTTTACCGAGTAGTTCTTCAACTCCGAATCAGATTTCATCTGCTTGAAGGGTTATTGAGTATTGACATGATGCTCACTTGTATCGGTTACTACTGCGCATGTGCTATATTCAATTCCTTGCAACACACATTATAAGACTTGCAGACTTTTTCGATTCCGATGGAATATTTCGATATTGAAATCTTTGAGCCGAGGGTTCTGGATGGTCTCCATTGCGGTCAAAATTTATTGAGTTTCTGACTACGATGTTGTAAATTCGAGGAAACCATGTCTCACAAACAATGACTTTTGGGGGTTAGAGTTTGGCAGTTCACCTCCTACTATATTTGACACAAGTCTACAGGAGAGGACTCAAACTTAAGAGAAAAAAAAAAACGCTGCAAATTATTACACAATGGTTTAATTTTGGTTTATTATTTTCAATAATAAGCCTTTGGAATCGAGCAAGAAAAAAAAAATTTTAACCCCCCCTCAAAATTTGATGTTTTACGTTTCAAGGTACGTAGAATACGAAAATCGAATAAAAAAATTTCCGTCCGTCCGCCGTACGCCGTACGCCGTACGCCGTACGCGGCACTTTCCTTAGTTACCATGGACCGATTTCGATGAAATTTGGTATATGGGCTCCATTTGGGGTCTAGTTGTGCGCCGAAGCTTTTGGTTGATGTAGGTCACTTCTAAGGGGTGAAAATTAAGGGTTGAAATTTTCAAGAGTGCCCTAGCTCGAAAACTCTCGAAATAAAGGTATCGTTTTTTCACTAATTTTAAATAGTACTGAATTTTTAAAAATTTTTGAGACCACCCGGAGCTCTGTAGGGCAAACCGTTCGGTCCCTACGAGTACTTGAAGCTTTTCCTTTCGATAAAACAGAATCATGAGTGTGAATCGCAAAAGAGGTCTAATCTCCGTTGAAATTTTTTCTGATTAAAATGCGATCGCTGTTCATTTCTTCGATTTGTATACAGTTTTGCCTTCTGCGTAACCAACCAGTAATCAAATTTCCATAATCAAAAGTCAATGGAGAATACTGAAGGCGCCTGAGTGGTCACTGATCAGCTGAGTGAGCTCCAAGGCCATTTCCTCTCCTGTTCAACGCAGGAACCTGAAATTTTAGAGGGCGGGTCAATGGAGAATGCTGAAGGCGCCTGAGTGGTCACTGATCAGCTGAGTTAGCTCCAAGGCCATTTCCTCTCCTGTTGAACGCAGGAACCTGAAATTTGAGAGGGCGGGTCAATGGAGAATGCTGAAGGCGCATGAGTGGTCACTGATCAGCTGAGTGATCTCCAAAGCCATATCCTCTCCTGTTGAACGCAGGAACCTGAAATTTGAGAGGGCGGGTCAATGGAGAATGCTGAAGGCGCATGAGTGGTCACTGATCAGCTGAGTGAGCTCCAAGGCCATTTTCTCTCCTGTTGAACGCAGGAAGCTGAAATTTTAGAGGGCGGGTCAATGGAGAATGCTGGAGGTGCCTGAGTGGTCACTGATCAGCTGAGTGAGCTCCAAGGCCATTTCCTCTCCTGTTGAACGCAGGAACCTGAAATTTTAGAGGGCGGGTCAATGGAGAATGTTGAAGGTGCCTGAGTGGTCACTGATCAGCTGAGTGAGCTCCAAGGCCATTTCCTCTCCTGTTGATCGCAGGAAGCTGAAATTTGAGAGGGAAGGTCAAGGGAGAATACAGATGGTGGTAGGTGCTATTGATGGAGAACCAGTGATCTATACAGAAGGGTGATCTATACAGAAAATAAAAACCTTTGAGCAATGATTTGCAGCGTTTTTTTCTATATAGATCACTCGTCTGCAAAGCCACCAACCATCCAACATGAAGAAAAACATCGATCGCATTTTGGTCAGCTTTAATTTGAACGGAGATTAGGCCTCTTTTGTGATTCACACTCGTGTTTCTGATTTATCGTACGTCCAAAACTTAAATTCTCGTAGTGAGCGAACGCTTTGTCCTACAGAGCTCCGGGTGGTCTCAAAAAATTCTAAAAATTCTATAGAATCTTAAATTGAAGGAAAAACAATACCTTTATTTCAAAATTTTTGAGTTAGGGCGTTTTCAAAATTTCAAAATTGATTTTGGAACCCTTAGAAGTGACTTACATCAACCAAAATCTTCGGGACACAACTAGACCCCAGAAGGAGCCTACATACCAAATTTCATCAAAATCGGTCAATGCTAAGTGGCAAAAGTGCCGCGTACGGCGGACGGACGGCCAAATTTGTATTCGATTTTTGGATTCCACGTACCTTGAAACGTAAACCATCAAATTTTGAGGGGGCGTTAAAAATGTTTTTTTCTTGGTCGATTCCAAAGGTTCACTATTGAAAATAATAAACCAAAATTATAGGCTTGGTATGTAAGAACTGTTGTAGCACTGCATACCGGTAACGCCAGACATTTTGGATTTCTAAGAGAAAATCTATGTTGTATAGGCCTTTTTCTGTGCTCATTTTACCCTTCTAGGGGCATATTGAATCTTTTGCAAAATATACTCAAAATGTCTCATACTCATAACTTGTCTATTGACACTCCTATAATCGTTTTATTACTTGATTTTGAAATAATGTAATAACCCCTTTTATTTTTCATCAAAATGTGTTTTTTGTTCCAAAAATTATGATTGCTCAAATAACTCATGTTAGGATTCTCTATGACTAAAAAATTGCTCAGGTATTGAGGGGTCATGACTTCCCTCTCTTGTGTCTGCCATTGCTTACCCACCAGCGCATATGCTGTGGTTCACAAGTGCTCTCCTCAAGGATGCTTCAGGTCACAGCCGTCAATGGACCCAGTGATTGTCAGCGGGCTCAATTGTCAGCGGCCAGTCTATTATAACCACTTGACTGAATGATTTCTTCCAGTGAATGGGAACGTAGGGATGAAAGGCACAGCAGTATTTCCCACGTAGAGTACCTACCTGAAGAGTAAGGACTGCCGGCGGACCCTATCTCTACCCTATTCACTCCAACTGAAGAACTCTATGCACGATCCCGAAAACTGTTGTAGAAAAAGACCGGAAACACTCTTTCTATACCCGACAGGTAGGTCCTCTTGGAGCTTCACTTTACGAACAATGGAGGAAACAACGCATCGAATAGCGATTCAAAACTTCATTCACCAATAAAAGTCAGAGATGTGAATTCCTCAAGCACTCCCGATTTGTGCTATAATAGACAATAAATATGGGTAGGAGACCATGTATAGTCGGAAATGGATGAAGTACTTCTTTGCTATTCTACTTGTTTCGTTCATTCAAATTGCGCATCAACATCTCTTCTCCAAAACCAAAATTTTCACTAACTCTTGCGTTCGTATGAACTTCCTGAAGAACTTTGATTCCGCTTAACATGTGACTAACAATCTTTCTGTGGTTCCGGGCGTGGTATGAATCATGGTGTGATTTTGATGAAATCTACTCGTCTTCTCCATATTTTGGAGGAAATTTCAGAACTGGCCCCGAAATGACTGTTTAATGATTTCATCACACGTCGATTCGTGGGAGTGAAATTATTCAGTCGTTAAGACATCTATCAGGTTAGAAAACTAGCAATCAAATCATGTAAAAATCATGTTTACTTTAAGGAATTTAATACTTGTATCTACTTTTAGTGTCACTTATGAAGACACATTAATTATCTTCAATTTTGCTGATAACTTTGGAGGTTCTTCCAGTTTCATATCTTGAATTCGTCAAGACGGACAGGTTGGAAGTTCTAAAAAGCTTCGAATACTCGTATGAAAGAATATAGCCTTATGATATAAGGCTTTAGGCCTATATTCATTTCATAATATATTATATTTCAAATAGAGCAATTTGGAATTCGGAGTTGGCCAACGTATCCGTCTTGAAACATTCTATAAGAAACTGGAGGGTCTTCATTTTCTCTATAGTTGAGAATACGTGGTGTGCTTACGATATGGGTCATTTCAAAATTTGGGGTTATTTCTTGTCACGCAGCTTTTGTGAACACTCTATTTGTCTTGGAAATTCAGAATTTTTTCAGGGAGATACAGCAGGTTGGAGTCTACAAATATCACATCGAATGAATTTCACTAATCAATTAACTCAGATAATTAAAAATCATTAATGATCCCAATTCTCTCTCCCTACACCTGTCACAGTGGGTAGGTTGGGAACTTGGAAAATTTTTGGAGAACTCTATATTCATATTTTAATTTAAGTAAAAAACGTTATTGGTCCAGGATACTCTCCTCTTCAGGAATAAATTAGAAACGAACGAAAATTCCATGAATTGGAAGGGTTTTTGCTATGTTTTGATGCTGTCACAAGGTTTTATTCTCTCTCCCTACTTTTTCCTATTTTTTGAAATGCCTGCCCACTCCTGGAAAACGATTATTTTGTGTCATGAAAAACAAAAGTGAACACTGCTGCAAGATGGCTTCCGAAGCTATTGAAGTTTGTTGAATTTCCAAGCTCCCAGTTGTGTGGGTTATGTTGTGAAGTGTTGAAGCTTTGAGAGTAGGTTAATACTTTCTCTCTCCCTACAACCACCTCACTCATCAGGGTAAGTGTTCAACTATGTTTAATTAAACTCAAATTACAATTATGAATGCCATAGTGTTATGTATTTTTTCTAACGTTCAGAATCAACAATGGTTAGGCCAGTAGAGAGTGATAACCTCACAAATCTCTCTCCCTACAACCTCTCTCCCTAAAACCTCTCTACCTACAACTTCTGGGAAGAGGCTGGTTTGTAGGAAGAGAGATGGAATTGCAGGGAGAGAAGTTTTTTTTTCAAAGCCGTTTACATTTTTAAGAGTTACCTGAACTATTAACACCGCTGGGTCACATAATTCTGACTTTTCATTAACCCACATTTTACGAAACATTAGACTGATTGAAAGACTTGAAGAATCTGATAATTCTGATGTACCTAGATTATAGCTTCGGACTGTGATTGCGATAAGTAAAAGAGACTCCTAAACTAAGATTCTCGTATTTTGAAGGCATAAAAAGGTTTCATGAGTTCAACTCACACTTGGTTTTCTCTCTCCCTGCAAAGTCGAAATTATGGAAAAAATTCAAAATTCTATAAATTTGAAACTACTTGATAAAGTGTGCGCCCACTTCAGGATCTGCCTCAGTGGCCAAAACAAAGGACGTTTACGGGAGAAAAAACATAAAAACTTCAACAATAATTTATGGAAAAGTTCGAGGACAAAATAACCCCAAATTTTGAAATGACCCATGTAACGTTTACATAAACTATTTTCTATACGTCCATGATATTACATGTGAGGAATCTATACTTACTGCCAACTTGGAAGACGTTTTTCAGGGTGTTCTGGGAGGTAACTCTAAAACAAAATAGTAGGTTCAAGTTCCTAGGGGTTGGCCACCCGTGCGGGTCTTCGGCACCCAACTGGGATAATTTATTATTAGGCGTTCTAGTCTTGTAAAACGTCTGTAATCTACTTTATTGGTTTTAAATGGGATCCTGAAATCGGGGGAGAACAGGTAGAGAATGTTTTGGGGGTTTTCTGATCCTCAGAAGCGATAAGGACAAGAGCGACGCCAACCTAAAAAAAAAGTGCGTGTCGAAAACTTCCATAGGGGGATTTCGAGGGACAAGTGTCATGTCGACCAACTAATGGCTCTGATCTTCCGATTTTGGACCATTTGTCGTATGTGACAATTCTGATGAGCTTGTTGGTTCTTCTAGAGAGGATATAAGCACTGGAAGCTAGGTGGTATCCGACCAGGCTGTACGAAGCAGCGTACTTGGATTGACAATAAGGAAAGTTGTTCAAAATGTACTGGTCTTTGTGCGTCTTCGTGTATGTTAAAAAATCGTGAGGAAACTGTTGAAATATTGTTTTTGACATTTTCATGTCTTTGCTTTGGCACATGAACTGAAAAATCGTCACGAAAACTAAGCAAATCTTGCTCACGCGACCAATATATTATTATTATAATCGCTATTATACGACTAGTTTCTTAGCAGAATCAAGTTAACACGCTTTAACGCGAACATCGGGAGGCTTGTTTGAGGCATTTCTAGTAGAGGTACGACTCAAAAACTCCGAAAATCGATAGAAATCGACGCCCAGGTCATCTAATATAAATTTATCTCTTAAAGTGTATTGAAGGTGACTGATGAAACGCGAGAGTTTTAGAAATTTTGTTTCCTCCCTATCGAAGATATTATTTGCATTTATGCAGCAGATCAACAAAATTTGAGTACCCCGAAGTCAAATTTTTCACTCGCATTTTGTGTGCCAGATCTTTTTAAAAAACTTTGATTTCGTATCTATTTGAGGTCATGACAAGGGATCAAATTGCCGATAAGGAAAGTTGCTCAAAATCTACTGTTCTTTATGGGCGCCTTCGTGTATGTTACAAAATCGTGAGGAAACTGTTGGAATATTATTTTTTAATATAAGTTCATCTCTTAACTTCGATTGTGTGTATTGAAGGTGACTGGTGAAACGCGAGAGTTTTAAAAATATCTGTTCCTTCCCTACCAAAGGTATTAATTTGTATTTATGCAGCGGGTCAACACAATTTGAGTACCCCGAAGTCAAAATTTTCACTCGCATTTTGTGTGCCAGGTCTTTTTGGAAAATTTGATTTCGTATCTATTTGAGGTCATGCCAAGGGACCCGGGTGTCACTATACAATATCATGATCCGATTTCAATGAAATCCGGATTGATACGGGTTAGCTTCGAGGCGGCCCTCTATGAATTTCGTCAACGTCGGACAACAACGATTTTCTCTCTCAAGAAGAATGCAGGTCGATTTCAAGATGAGCCGATCAATAAGAGCAATGAACAATTATTGTTCATTCGAAAAAGTTAAAAATTAAAATATCGTGAAAATCTAATTACATTCCGTGAGATTCATCAGTGGTATTGCTAAATGATACAAAGAAGTATTTTTACACGATATTTTACTAGGTATACGTTCGTGATATTGTATGTGAGGGAGCTATACTGCCCTTCCAACTTGGCAGACGTTTGTACTCGTATACATAGGCTTATACATAGGCTTCAGAGGTTCAACCACCTAAATTCTGCAAGTTGCATCATTCGAATTTCATTGACCGGTTGTGATCGTTCAAATTTGATACGTAATAAGATGACGAATCGTAGTCATGATTTCAGTTGTTTGTCAAGATGAACTCAGAGAAGACGGGTGAGCGATGAAGCGAACTTCTCTTCTATTCGCCACTAAGTACAGAAATTTGTTATACGGCCTCTTGGGGAGCTTTAAAAGTTATAGGGAGGGAGAAAGTTCAGCTTTTGGAGCTTACCTCTCTACCATGTTTTTCTAAGAGAGTTGGAATTTTGTACTGTGTGTAATACATTGGTACACAGCCTCTTAGACGCTTAAAGTTGAAGAATGGAGAATAAGATTGAAATAAGAAGTTGTTGGGTAGAAGACAGATCTATACTACCCTGAAGCAATGGAATTATTTTTCTTGAACAGATATCGGTACTTTTCCGTTATACCCCCTCCAGTCTGTTTCACAACTTTCACGACTGTTTCACGCCCGCCCGATGTTTCTAGACACCGGTAATGATTCCTTTTCACATTTTAATAAATTAACGTTTGAGGGAGTAAGGAGACATCGGTGATTTCTTGGAGAAACAAAGGGGTAAAGTCATTGACCACGGGCGCTGCGCGCTTGCTTGTGTCCAATACCTTCCCGATGAATCGGTTGGTTTACAAACATCTCTTCACAAAGGCTTTGGAAGTCTTCAAAAATGCGCAATAAAAGACAATGCGGAACAGTTAATTCAATACTCGATACCTATTTGTGCGAATTTATGTGGAGGCAATCAAACCACAACCACGCCAATTTGTTTCAACTAATCCTCACCGACATCGGCAACTTCTAAAGACACGGTAATTCTTTTATTTCCTTCTTTTTTTAAAATAAAAATCGTGCAGATTCCTACCGTAAGTTCAATGTCAAATGCTATAAGAAGGTAGATTGGCTTTGTGGGTGTGAAGTGACTAATAAAGCATTTTGCTTTGCTTGCCTACTTTGTTCTACTAAACGAAATGAGGCTTGGGTTGAAGACGAAATAAGTTATCTGGCCCATTTGGAAAAAAAAATTGAATCGAAATTAGGTAATCTTTAATTTTTAACTTAAAACGTATGTAGCATTTGATCTGTTTCAGCTCTGGAGGAAGACCATTGTACAAATTTTAATTTTAATTTTCAAATTTATAACATAAAGTACTCGTTGGTTATAAACGGAAAATTTCCGTAAGTATTTAATGCTTGCATACGAGTCTGCAACACATTGGGACATTTTCATGTCAACCATTACACAACAAGGTAGTGAAGTAAGGTTGTTAGTTCATGTACCCAAGCAGTAAGAAAACAGTTCAAATCAGAAATCATCAAAATAAGAAAACAGTTGATTGTTCTCTACGCAACACAGTGAGTCTATTTTATTTATTGGTCGCGTGAGCAAGACTTGCTAAGTTTTCGTGACGATTTTCAGTTTATGTGCCAAAGCCATGAAAATGTCAATAATATGATTTCTTCCCATAGCTTCAAATTGTGACGAATTCGATGTAAATATGTAATGTAAGTAAGAAGAACTATTATAGTTCTATAATAATTATAGTTCTATAATTATTATAGTTCTATAATAATTATAGTTCTATAATTATTATAGTTCTATTCTATAATAGAATGATATTATTCAAATTAGAACAGCTCCAGCGTGGTAATTGAAGCATTCTAAGCACCACCACCAGGTATCTAATACAATATGCATGTAAGTTAGTCCACATTAATAGATACTAAAAAAATACAACATAGAAATAACTCGAAATGAATACAAGGTTTTCTGAGCATCTCAGAGGGATAGATACTCGTAGATTTCCATTTTGGGACACCACCTTATGACTCATACAAGAGGTTGAGTCAGAGGCTTCTACGTTGATAATGGTGTGATAGAGTCCAGGATGAGATCGCTCGACACTAAAGTCCTGTGAGGGGTGGAGCTGGGGTATCCATCAACAAGGCGTGACAGGTCTTTTTTTTATTTTTTATTTTTTTAATTTTTATTACAAATGCCTGCTCCCATTGCTGACTGGAGGCAATTTACACATACTATTTCAATGATATTTACAGCTTATATCTATATTAAAATAACTTTACTGGTTCAAGTAAATAAAATATTAAATAAAGTTAATAAATAGATGATTAAAACATTGAAATAATATACAATTTCTAAAATAAATCACAATTAATTTCGTTTATGAAGTCTGTAAATTCATTCATGTATTTAGTGACTAACACAGGAAAGTCCACAGGCCAACCAGAACCGTCCAGCACTGATCTCCTGATTAGGCGTGACAGGTGAAGGCAGGTGTCGTCGCATCCTGCAGGTAAGTTCCGATCTTGGCTGTTGGTAACGTACTGCGAGGAAGATACCGTTCACGCCCTAGCCATCCCGGTGATGCAACGCGTGTCTCTTTGACTATAAAAGTACAGGATGTGCTCAACCGTTAGTGGAATCTAGGGCAGACACACAAACGGACCCACCTCGAATTTCAAACTTACGAAAGACACTCCGATTCCATCTCTTTTCTTTATTATGTGTTTTTTTCGGTAGCTCCGCGTCACCAAAGATCTTTGGAAGGCGGCTTGGATGATATAAGCCGTTAATCAACGGTTCACAAGAAACTTATTTTGAGCATTTCCGTATTAATTGGAATCATTCCCTGAACCTTCCAATTAGAGGTTTCTGGGGTTATTTATCGAAGTTAAAAGAAAAACGACTGCCAAGTTGGGTAAGCAGTATAGCATCCTCAGATCAACGTAAATAACAGTGAAATATCACTGATGAATTTCCTGTATTTAAACATAATAATCAGAAATGAGCATCCACCCTGAACTATCCTCCGAATTTGAGCAACATCGATTCAAAATCGGTTCAAAAAACGCTGCAAAATGGTTTATTATTTTTATATAGATCACTCGTCTGCAAAGCCACCAACCATCCAACATGAAGAAAAACATCGATCGCATTTCGGTCCGCTAAAATTTGAACGGAGATTAGGCCTCTTTTGCGATTCACAGTCGTGTTTCTGATTTATCGTACGTCCAAACTTCAAATTCTCGTAGTTATCGAACGGTTTGTCCTACAGAGCTCTGCGTGGTCTCAAAAAATTCTAAAAATTCTATAGAATCTTAAATTGAAGGAAAAACAATACCTTTAAATCACAATTTTTTGAGTTAGGGCGTTTTCATAATTTCAAAATTGATTTTGGAACCCTTAGAAGTGATCTACATCAACCAAAATCTTCGGGGCACAACTAGACCCCAAATGGAGCCTACATACAAAATTTCATTCAAAATCGGTCAATGCTAAGTGGCAAAAGTGCCGCGTACGGCGTACGGCGGACGGACGGCTAAATTTTTATTCTATTTTTGGATTCTACGTTCCTTGAAACGTAAACCATCAAATTTTGAGGGGGTGTTAGAAAAAATTTTTTCTTGGTCGATTCCAAAGGTTCATTATTGAAAATAATAAACCAAAATCGGTCCAAGAAATGAAAATTACAAGAAAATCTCAACGTTATTTCGTATAGTGATGCTTGGGATAAATAATTTGATCTTAAAAAGTCCATTCATGCAGTCAATGAGCGAATTTTTGTAGTCAGTTTCAAAGCTATGGTTTACGAAATCGAAAAAATATGCCTTTCGTTATATTGTATACATACGTACATAATTAAATTTGAATTTTTGAAATACTTCAGGAAGTTTTAGGATGTTCCAAAATGGATTTCAGTGAAACAAAATTCCTATAAAGTCAATACCTACTAATAATGTTGAGTTGAGCTTCGTTTTTCTTGAAAATTCGCTTAAACAGATACAAAACCGAAATTGTTCTGAAAACTCTGAAACTTAAGAAGCGAGAGAGCAATCATGGAGGACTCAAATAAGGTTTTCGTTATTCTTTTATGCTACAAGAATGCGATAATATTCTTTTGTTAGTGAGGATGTTTACATCTCAAGCGTTGTAAATGAAACCAAAAACAAAATAATATTACATGTTGCAAGTTAGAGGTTTTTGTTTGATAGATTTACGTATTTATGAATAAATTTACAATGTTTTTCCAAATTATCTAATTTATTATGGCCAAAATTATTATGTTTTTTTAAAAAAGAGTTTCAGCATTTTTTGTGATACATTAAAACTAAAAAATGGAAATCTAAAAGGGCACAGGATAATTCAACCTTCAATAACTGAGATGCTGGGTAATAGAACCAACTAAATTTTCAAGTGAATAAAACTATCCTACGGTTTAAAGAGCTCGGCAACTGTTAAAGGTTTCATCACCTTCATGTTAACCCTCAGACAAATTAATGCATACTATAATGCAACGATGAAATTCGACACGAGACCGTTGGTGGAGCTCTTCTACCTGCCCTACATTCGCTCCAACGGCCGACGCCACATCCTGTGTTTTTACTTTCCATCTTCCACCCTTAGGTAAGGGATGTTCGGATGGCGCAAGGAACCATCGGGTAAATGTATTGTATAGACAGATGGAAAGACACGCGTTCAAGTGCGAGTACTCGTGGCTATTCAACATAACCCTCTGAACATCCTGTGACGGTTGAAAATGACAGGTACCTTTCTAGAGTGTTTCCCACAGCTTCCATGTACGTTGTTTTTAAAGACCTCGAACGGCTTGGTTTTTAAAACGATCACACCAAAATACTTCGTACCTTACTCTATGAATGTAGGTCAGGTGATCCAAAGTACTCCGTTTGAACCTGTCCCCTAAGCGCATTTGACCCAATTAACATGACAAATGAGGAAACTGGCCCAAAAAGAATTGGAGCAGATTCCTTACTTAGGGATATAGATGTAAAGAACTTATAGGTAAACTGAACCTGAGAATAATAACTACATTTCTTTTTGGAAATGTTAAATTCAATTAGGAAAATTTGAGTTCAGTTTGAAAACAATAAATTTTGTTTGGAAAATAGATTTTCCAAAAAAAGTAGATCTACTTTTTTCAAATTTTTTAAATTGTGATGTAACGTTGTTTTTTTAAATTAAATCCACAAAATTCTGTTAAAATAACATGAAATTTTGTAAATTAAACACTAACATAGAAATTTTGAATAGATAACATTTGAAAAATGATGGATTCGATTTTGAATAATTATGTTCAGTTCGATGTCAACAAGGTATAGATTCCTTATTAAGTTAGCAGGTACCTAATTTGTACTCGCATCTTCCCCCTGATTTGTAAATGTTTACCAACTCCCTTAGAGGAGAAACTGGGGCCTTTAGTTGAAATCTACCAAAATAAAATTTTGGATGTGGGCAGAGGAAAATTTAATAAGCATCGCACGAAATTTTTTTTTTTTTTTTTTGGCAGGTTCCAATACCTGTTATTTAGAATAAGAAAAAGAATCAAGTTAGTGCCTACTGTAAATTTTTTGAAAACTTCATCCCAGATACCTTGTTTTATGCACACATGATGATTTCCTTAGAGATTAGAGAGTGAAACATTGACACAAAACACCCCAAACCTTCTCAAGCAAAATACTAAATAATACCTTTTGGAAATAAGGTTTCCCCCCGTAGGTATTCAGTGAGTTAGATTATTGAGCATTTGTACACGGTACTTCCGACGGAAAGTACTTTTGTGTATTTATCGAAATTTTCCTTGAATTAGTGAAGGACTCGTATAGGAACCTTGAAATATTAGGTATGAGTGAATCTCCTGTGGAAACTACTGGCTCCAAAAGGGTAACAACATTGTTGTTGTTCTGTTCTTGATTTTCCCTTGTTCTTGAATTGGTTTATTATACACCATGAAAATGGAGGTCCTGATAGCTATTTCGTGTATGACGGTTTCAAGCTGTTCTGCTGCAACATCGCCTGTTGATGGTGAGTGAGAAATGTTTCTTATTGGAAGAATAAAATTGCCTAACCATCCAGAAATGCCTCATGGGAGGACCTTTTGCATCATCTAGGATACTGTGCCATAAAGCCATCGATAGTAATGGTACTCACTCTCTAAGTAAAATAGGCGAAGGGCTTAACAATGTCATAATAAATTATATAGTCCACTAGCTAGAGTCAGATCAACCTTCAAGAGTGGCTCTTCAGCCAGGGTTCGGATATTTTATTTGTTTTCCAAAGATGAAGTTTCCCAAGTTTTAGTGACCTTCTTGATTTAGTTCATTTCACTTAATTAGGCCACATGGCAGCAACTAGCTCTTCCTTGTTCCTAGCAAATCCATTGATGGTTAGCTCAACTCCTAGAACCTCCATTTGATCCTGGGTCTGCTTCGCCTTTTAGTGTCATTTCTTAACAAATTTGGCTGCTGGTCTTTCTTGCATGACTTGAAGTCAGCACAATTTTTTCCTTCTTATCATCAATACGTAATCATAACTCGGATTCTTCACTACAAATTCTAATTTAATTGTTAGACGAAGTCCAGGGGAGGGGGATTGGGAGGACGTGTCCCCCACCCTCCCCTTCGAAAATGAAATTAAAAATGTGAAAAAGAAAATAAAACGACGAGAAAAGTTTCAAAATCTTGTTTAGAAAACTAATTATATAAATCAAAACTTTTAAAATCGAATTTATTGAGTTTCAAAGCGTCTTGTGTGCCACAGTTGAAAGTATCCGCCTCACTTTCTCTTAAATATTCTTTCTTTTGTACCTATTGTTCATCACCCCAAGAATCATTTTCCACCGCGGAAATCTGCGCCCCCCTCCCACCAATAAAAACCAAATCTGGCTGAAGGCCAGCAACAAGAACTTGGAATTTGCTGTTAGTTGCCTTGCCAGGTCTCACAGCCAAGACCGAGGAGATTTTTTTTTTTTTTTTTTCATTCTTAGCTTTTTGAGAAGGTGAATTTGTCTAGCTCTCTTCACATGTGCAAATTGGCCTTTCTCCTGCTTAATTCACATCAAATATCTACGTCGATCACACTTCTTGAATGCTACATGGCAAGGTTTGTGGACCTTGTCCTCAACCAAGGTCACTGGAAGAGTTGACCATCATTCCCTTCGAACCTTTAGCCAGACCTTTTTCTCTGCTGCTCTCAACAAAACTGATCAGTGATCATCTTCTGACTCCTGAATCTCATTGAACCTTTTGGGAAGTAGATACACGTCATTCTCGCATTCTACATCTCTTGTCCTCAGTTACAAAAATAGAATCCGTATTCTAGCTAGGTTTATGCTCCATTATATATCTGAGGTACCTTGGTTTTTTTTAAGACCTCGTCCAAAAAGACGCATATTATTTTTCACAAAAATCATTGAACATTTTCGACGCTAGTTCTCGTATTAAACGATTTCTACGAGAGGAAAATTGGTGTGGCAACGATGTCATCAGAAGACATCAGCCCCCCTTCTAAAGCATTCCCACACTTGAAATAAGGAGCTGTTCAAAATTATTCCTCAACAAGAAAAGGAATCGTTTTGATATCGAGCATAAAACTGTATCGCTGAATTTGCCTGCGGAAATATTTTTATCTTGTAGGCATGAAGATCCTACGTTCACATTATATTAGTTTTAGTTTCTGTATATTTCCCTAATGACTTATCTATATATAAACCTTGTTAATTTTCAGAAGATGAAGGGAGTTGGGTTAGAAAATGGTTGTCCTTCATGTTGTCACGTTCGAGTGTGTACGTTACCCTCGTGGCTATCATACTGTTCAACTTTGTCGTCACACTATTCAAAAACAAGGTAATTTCACTTAACAACATTAAAAAACTCTTTAAAAAATTTACAAACCCTCCCGGAAATGTGGAGCAAACCAAAATCTTCATTGGATTTAATATAATATAAAGGTACTGTCTACATGGCAACTCAAACAATATAAAAATGTACAGAGATTTTCTGTCGGTACCATTTAACACAATGTTGGAGATTTTAAGGAAGCCTATTGGTATAATTTGTTTCTACCAGACACTGGGCTATTCTTATTGTTGTGCATTCTTTTTCAGTTTGGAAAACCTTCAAATTTAAATTTGGAATCCGAAAACGATCGAAAAAATTGGTCCATGCACTCTGGCCAACCAAAGTGGAATCCTCATGAATCCAAATTAGGTATTCACGGGTAAGAAAAATCAAAAGTGCATCTATGTTACCTTAGTTTTACAACTTTTTGGGCCTTTCATATGATCGCAGAACTTACTAAGAATGTTTACTATCCAGAAGAAAGATAATTATTAACCCAATATTTGATAAATTTGTATCCAACTGATTTGATTACAAGAATTAACCGGTTAACCCATAATTATTTTAGCTTTTGTACCAAACGAACTAGACGTTTTGACCATTTTTAAGGAATTAGAAATTCGGTAGTTTCAATTGAGGAGTTTTCTTTCAAACGGGCTTATACCCACTTGGAATGTTTCATGGGAAATTGAGAAAACTTTCATAGCGATGGAAGTTGTCTAGGGTTCCCAAATTTTTCAAATAATTTGTTCATAGACTTTTGATTGTAAGACCAAATTTCGAAATTTTGGCTTGCGTTTTGAGGGAGACACGGCCGTTTCTTATAAGCCCATTAAATGGTAACAATAAGCCCATCAAATTTTGATGAAAAACGATGGAAATGAGTCACTCTGAAAAAAAACGAGTTTTCGGTTGTGCGAAGGAAAATCCCATTTTCATTTTCTTTTATTGGTTCATCCATTATTTTCAATAACTAGCCTATGGAATCAATCAAGAAAAAATATTCAAGGAATGTTGAATCCGAAAACCGAATTTAAACAAAAAAAGTGTTTATTGGAAACAACAGGACGGATATAAACCGTTTTGTCGGCAAACCCGATTTATAGCAAGCTTTTAAAGCGGGATATTAACCATTTCGGAAGGAATTCAACTCGTGAGGTTGTAGGCCTTATCCCAAAGATTCAGAATCCGTGAAAAAAACAAAAAGTGTAAAAAATGGATGTAAGCCCGTTTGAAAGAAAACTCTTCAATTAGTTGAACATGAAAAATACGAAAAAATCAAAATGTTGACTAAATTACGAGTATAACATACGTGTTCGGTAACTGTTACTGAAGGTTACAGTTTAAAGGACTTGTTTTTTCAATCCTATATGTGTCCATACTTAGTAGGTAAGTTCTTTCAAATACTGGGCGTCTTGCACTAAAGCTGAGAAGAAATCGAGGGGTCGATCCAACAACTACGAGTAATACGCAACAAAATTTGTTTGTTCAATAACTTTTTTACTCCTCTTCAGATCCTACTTTTTAACTTTTAAGATGTTTTCATGTTTTCGCACAATTTATAGAATTAACGTAATTGTAGGTAAGAGTGCCGTTGGAAAGAGCGGTAAATTTCCTAAACGTTACTTATATTGAGAAACATAATTTTTCAAAACATGTAGTAAAAATAAATAAAAAACAAAGCTTTAAAATTTTTTCTGAAAGTACTATTTACCCGACTAGTTCTTTGCACGAGATAAATTGCCCTATCGTCGGGCGAAAAAAATAGCCCTTGAAAAAAATTTCAAGGTTTAGTCAGTTTTTAAATTTTTTAGAGGGAACTTTTTTTGAGAAAATTGAGTTTTTATGTGAAATAACGAGAGCTTTTAATTATATTTTGCTACCAAGCATACCCTGAGGGCTGGAAAATTGTTTTTCACAAAAAAATGTGGCAAATTAGTGGAAGGATTGACCCCAGGATTTCAGTCCAGATTTAGTGTAGACACCCTGTATAATTATTATCTTATTGAATACTAAATTACACGCTTTTGAGCGTTCTCTTTAACGTGTTTACCCCTGAATATTCAATTCAGTGGCATGTCACCAAGCACTTTCTGCAACCGAATATTCAGTGATGAATATAATCAGTCCAATTCGACTATTCCTGTTTGGGACTAGGAATTTGTTTAGTACCTTCAAAGAAACCTCAGTCAGTAGCCAAATTATCATGCTATAGATGAATTCTATAACTTGCCTAACTTTGTACTTCAGAACTAACTGTACGCCATCTGAAGATGATACAGAATCTATTAAGGAAAGGTTGCGAGAGGCCGAAGTGACTATGGCCGCCATAAAAGCTGAACTCGAGCAAACCAAGAAGTGAGTGTCTAATCTATACCATAAGATATTGAAAGTGAAAGAAAGAAGCTACTTAGGTATTCGTCATTATTATTTATTATGAATTGATTTTTTTAACTTATCCCTATTTTGGGAACTATTTGAAGAAAATTCAAGAACAATACAATAAAAGCACCATCTCACATAGATCGTATTTTCCAATTTCAAAAAAAAAAATAATAATAATAATAATAAAAGTCCGAGATCTAACGCGTTTCCTTCTTACAAAGCAAAAATTTGGAAAGACAGGAAAAATTTGGAAAATAATAAAAATTGTACGCTCAGTTTTTGAAAGGTTCAACTATTTTCATATGCATGGTATTTTATTGTAAAACTCGGCGGGGGCTTCGCCCCCTGCACCCCCGGATGATTTCCGCTTAGAGCCTAATGGCTAAAATGTGACATACCTTGAAAAGGTTTTTGCTCCCTCTCCCTCTTTATCTTTCTTCCACAGTAATATTTAAGATACCTCCTTATTCATAATAACATCAGGTTGTCAAGCATATTTGTCGTCAAGCATATGATAAATCATAGCGCTACTTTCCTGTCGCTTTTTCCTGTCGCTTTTTACTGTCGATTTTTCCTGTCGTTTTTCGGCGGGGGGTCCCATCGCTAAAACCTTTCCAAGGTTAAAACTTGTCACCTCCCGAGTTCGACTGTATGTCCCGCTAAGAAGCAGTCTATTTAGGGATTTATTTGTCGGATACCTCATCGCTAGACTCAAAACGTACCCAGTGGCTTTGTACGTGATCCTTACATGTATAGATCCTTGACAGCAAAAACTGGACTGAGTTGGTCAGAACTTTAGCAACAGAGCGAAAAAGACCGAATGTTTAGCTTTCTCGTGCTATTTTGTCAGGTATCTTTCAACTATGTCAATTTATATAATATTTTTTGATGTGACAGTAAATGTTGGAATTGAAACACGTACAAGTATATCAATCTGTTGTGTTGATTTTTTCACCCAAGATTCGACCATGCTCACAATACAATCCCGATCCCTTTTTTGTTTGTCAAATAGGTACAACAAAAAAACCTGGTTAATAATGATAGTTAGGAGGATCCTCAAAATGACTACCCAGAAAGATCGATAAGCCATAACGAGGAATGCCACCTCTAAATCCCTCATTTTGGTTTATTATTTTCAATAATGATCCTTTGGAATCGACCAAGATTTACCTACGATTCAGGAAGGAGTGTTGATGTTGACATGTTTCCCAGGACCAATCTCAGTTTGGAAAATTCATTGGAAGAGTTGGAGAGAGACAGATCTTATTCGGAAGATGTTCTGATGAAGATGAAAATGGCTGGCTCGCTCGAGCTGGAGAATTTGAGGAAAGAAAACGCCAGCTATGAAAGGCAGTTGGAAAGAGCCAAAGATGTGAGTCTTTTACACATGTATAGAGCAAAATGACTGGTTTCAGTTGACCTGGGAGCTCAATTTTCTCTGGTAGTAGCGGAGTTGGTGGTTGCACATACATGAGATGTCTTAAGTTATCACTATATAATTGTTGCTATTTATGATCAGAAAGTCAGGGCCGTTTTTAGCCCCTCTGGGGCCCGGGGGCGAGCAATCTTTGGGGGCCCCCTCTGGAGGAGTATCCCCCCCCCCCTCCACCTACGTAATCTAATTCATTGGTAGGTAAGGTAGGAAATGGTTAGAAAATCACAAGAACACTAGCTCAACAAACGTAAAATTATATTTTATAGTTATTTAAGTATGTGCCTTAATACAAAATAGAAAAAATAACAATGAAGAATAATTGAGTAAAATATAGTAAATTTCCATATTTTCCACATGAAATGTTTATGTGTTGAATACGTGAATTTGAAAAATAAATCGGAGGCTTTTGTGGAAGACTAGGTAGACTAGGCAAAACAATAAAAACTATTTGAAAGAAGCCTTCCTTGCCTTCGCTTCAGCAAAATCTCGAATCAAGTCATTAAAATCCAACTGATGGGCTACATCATTTTTAATGGACTATGTGGCGAGTGCAGAGAGTCTGTCCTGAGACATTGAATTTCTCAGGTAAGTCTTGATTAGTTTAAGTTTGGAAAACGACCTCTCTCCACTCGCCACAGTCACGGGAATGGACAATAGAATTCGGAGTGCTACCCAAGTATTTGGGTAGAGGTTCTGAACTTTATGTGCTATTATGTAGTTGAGCATATTTTTTGGTGTTGGTTTTTGATTTTTCTCCTTCCAATTTACGGAGCGATGAAGGGCCTCGATTTCCATGCAGAGATTCATTCCATCGATATCTTGAGTGCTATTGTGAGTCAATCGCTCCTCTAATTTCTTACATTTCTCCAGCAGTAGAGGGTGGTCGGGTATATTCCCAAGATCGAACAAAAATCCCCATGTATCCTTGAACTTATCGAGTTGCTCGAATCTGGACTCAATCTCGGTGTTGACGAGATCGACCAGAGGATTGAAAAACTCCAGTTCAAACAGTTTTTTAGGTTCCAACTCGATGTTTTCTGAGCTCTCGTAGTCAAATTGCCTCTTAATTTTTGTTAGTCTCTTTTTATTGACAAAGGTAGCATCCGTTTTGAGCTTCTCCGCTAGCTCCTTTGCTGCCATTTCACATTCTGTTAGCCCATTTCTGCGGAAAGTTGAAAAAAAATCCTTGCACTTCTTCAGCAGACTGGTTGCCTCCAGAAGATCCAAATTCGGGCTTTGCATTACCTTACTGGCTAGGATGATTTGGAATAGAATATATTACCACGTGGTAAGAGCAACAAGGAAATGGAATTCCTTGATCTGAGAAGCTAAGGTGGAAGCTTCATGGGACACGCCTGGATCAGAATTTGTCATAAAATTGGACAGTTCCACAAGGCTGTCGTGCACTCCATCAATGCTTTATCCTAGAACCTGGACAGCCTTCAGCTTCGCTTCCCATCGTGTATCACTGAGACGTTGCAAGTTCAAATTTACGTGGTCCTTCAAACTTGCCCACCTCTGAGAAGAGCAACTGAACAAAGTATACAATCGTTGCAAGATCCCGAATAGTGTTATTGATTTTATTGTGAACTTTTAGCCCTATCACAGAGAACTAAATCATAGGACGATAATTTTTTTTTAAGCAGAAAGACCCTTTTTTTGAAAATCCCTTCCCACCTTGAAAATCCGGCCCCCCCCCCTGACCCGGGGCCCCGGGGCGACCGCCCCCATCGCCCCCCCCCCTAAAAACGGCCCTGCAGAAAGTGACGACTTTAAATCTACACAGCTTGTTATAACAGAAGCTGACTCATACTGTATTACACCATGTTGGAATCTGTATTACAGAATGGTAAAATAGCTTGGGAGGAACGTATTCCACCCATATAAATAAGTTACATGTACGCAAGAAGATCATCTTTAAGCTAATGTTGTCATTACCAAGTAGAACACTATCCGTAGACGTACTCGATATTGCTAAAATATTTAGTAGTAGTTCGTGAAAAACCTACTTTTGCAATTCTTCAAAACACTGAAAGTAATTGAAGATTCTTCAAGTAAAAAAATGTATACTTAGTGGTAGATATTACGTTGCCACGAGAAATGTAGGTAATTGCTCCAATACCTAGACTGACACTGATAACTCACAGCCAAAGCTCCACAAAGCAGTGCTCACAACTCTTCAAAGTGCGCATGGCACATAGAGAGATTGAATGCTACATGAAGAGACCCCAGAAGTTTACTAGACCACAATACAAATAAACAAGTGTCAACATGGCAAGTGACTGAAGAGAGCTTTAGATGCGATAGGCTTTTAAACAGCATCTATTTTAGAAGATTTGAGAGATTTGAAATAGAATGTATGAAAGATAACCAACAAAGTATTAATAATAGTGTAATTTATGCGACTTAGAATTCAGATAAGATAGCAAAGTACCTGTATTATAATTTAATCCAAAATTTTGCACTTTTTATTAAGTTTAAAGTTAGCGTTTTTCAAAGATACTCTACAACGTGCCAAGCCTAATGAACTAGTAGGATGGAAAATCTAAGCAAAGTGCTTCATTTCTGTTATTGCATTTTTCCATTGTTGAACTATACAAACTGTTTTTTCTATACCAAATAAATAAATATCTGTTAAATAATCTGTAGATGACTGAATCTACGGTGTTGATTGGCAATTGAGTGGTATTGATTTTACAGGAAATTGACAGTTTGACTAGAAAAATGGAAGTGCTGCAGAGAGAAGCCAGAATCTCGGAGTCAGCTCTTCGCGACCAGCAAAGTCTGACAGAGCGTTTGGAATCGACCAGAGCTGAAATGGAAGCAATCAAAACACAACTGAAAGGTGAGTTTTCTACTCCGAATTCAAATACATCAAAATATTTACTAATGATCGTAACGTTTCGAACAACACAGTTTAGAGTTTTATAAATTTTCAATACCTACCTAATGAAACCAAGAAAAAACCAAGACCAACAAAAAAATATTTACTGATGGTCCTAACGTTTCGAACAACATAATTTAGATATTAAATACAATTATTATCTACGTACCTACCTTATTGGAGAATCCGTTGTAAGGACCAAGAAAAAAAAATTGTAACCCCGCTTCAAAATTTGATGGCTTACGTTTCAAGGTACGTAGAATCCAAAAATCGAATAAATATTTTTCCGTCCGTCCCCCGATTTTGATGAAATTTGGTAAATGGGCTCCATTTGGGGTATAGTTATGTCCCGAAACTTTTGGTTGATGTAGATCACTTCTAAGGTTAGAAAAATAAAAAATTAAATTTTGAAAACGCCTTACCTCGGAAAATTTTGAAACAAAGGTATTGTTTTTTCATAAATTTGAGATAGTATCGAATTTTTAGAATCGAATGAAACCACCCAGAGCTTTGTAAGTCCAACCGTTAACTCCCTATGAGAACTTAAGGGTTGGACTACGATCTATCAGAAACACGAGTGTGATTCGCAAAAGAGGCCTATTCTCCGTTTAAATTTTATCGCACCAATATTTATGCGAATAGTTTTGCGTCCCTAGCAACCAGTAATCGAATTTCCTAATAAAGAAAACCCACAACTCCCTATTTTCTCGAATTTAGCGTGAAGCATTTACTTCTTCCAATAAACTTGTTTGTGAAGAATGTACCTATGGTTGGTTGGTAGTGACAATAGCAAATCCGTGTTCTTGCAGACGAGTGGTCTATACCGAAAAAAACATACCTTTCTGTAATAGCAGCGTTTTTTTTTGTGGTAGAAAGAGAGAGAAAAAGAATTGACTACTGATACTCGACCATATTCTACTATAGAAGAGTTGATGGCATACATTGTTTTGTTGGAATTTTCAGGCATTAAGATAGAAAGAGACACAGCTGTAAGACTCGCTTCGGAACAAATCTACAAAATGACGCCTGATGAGCGACCGATCGACACGGGCTCGATGCACAGGAGAGAACTCATCGAGGAGATGATCGACATGTGAGCTTACTGATCGATAGTTGCATTACTTCATCTTCTATCCACTTCGTAACACAGCACTACATCATTCTGTAACCCTACGACAAACACCTCGAAAAGCTTTTACAGTATTAGTCTATAAGTTGATTGATAAGAAACCGAGCAAAATCTGTCAGAATTTTAAAAGTCGAGTTTGATGTCGGCAAATTGTGACAATATTAGACTGAACCCGTTTTTAGGACGTCCCACAGTAAGACTTGGGCGTCCTTATGCGATCGATCTGGGGTGAAGTTGGACAACACTCAACAGAAAAAAAAAACGTCTGCCAAGTGGGTGTGGCACATAGCTTCCTCGTATCCATAACCCGATTGTATAGATGATCCGATGCATAGTAGTTAATCTCAAATCACCAATCTCTAAGTACCTTTTCACTACCCTCATAGGGGACCATCTACACGCTAATCTGGACGATCCTAGAAAATTTCATCACATTCGGATGAAAAATTAAGTGAGTAGATGTATGTGATTGGATCAAAAAAATGCTTACCCTCGGCTGGGATTCTCACAGGAGACCATCCCTCTATGAATGAATCCCTCTATGAAAAACAATTCTCCATGATTTTCATAGGGGACCATCTAAAGACTACTCTGTAACATCCCTGAAAATTTCATTGAAATCGGATGGAAAATGTAGAAGTTATGGACGTTACATGGAAATTCACGTTTGCGCATGCGCAGTGGCTACTATCAGTCCGAAGGTGGTGATTTTCATAGGGGACCATCTAAATACTAATCTGTAACATCCCTGAAAATTTCATTGAAATCGGATTGAAAATGTAGAAGTTATGGCCTTTACAAGGAATTCACGTTTGCGCATGCGCAGTCGCTTCTATCAGTCCGGAGATGATGATTTTCATAAGGGACCATCTAAAACCTAATCCACATAATCCCTGAAAATTTCATCGAAATCGAGTGGAAAATGTGGAAGTTATGGCCGTTAGAAGGAAATTCACGTTTGCGCATGCGCAGTAGCTACTATCAATCCGAAGGAGGTGATTTTCATAGGGGACCATCTAGATACTAATCTGTAACATCCCTGAAAATTTAATTGAAATCGGATGGAAAATGTAGAAGTTATGGCCGTTACAAGGAATTCACGTTTGCGCATGCGCAGTCGCTTCTATCAGTCTGGGGATGATGATTTTCATAGGGGATCGTCTACACACCAACCCGCATAATCCCTGAAAATTTCATCGAAATCGGACAATAACTTCGTATAGTTATGCGCGTTACAAGGAATTGATGACAGACGGACAGACAGACAGACAGACAGACACACAGACAGACAGACACGGAACCAAAATTGTTCAGAAAGGTCTAAAACGCAAAACGCGAGTGAAAATTTTGATTTTGGAGAACTTTTTTTTTTGTCCTTGAAAAGTGAAAACAAAGCTTCCACTACCTTGGTAGACTCGGAAGCAATTACCACACAGTAATCCGTTTTAGACCATTCTGAATCCAAATCCGCGAAAAAAAAACCATAGGTGTATGTCTGTGTGTGTGTGTGTGTGTGTGTGTGTGTGACAAAATCTTGTGTACTCTGCACAGGCCTTAGTACTCAACCGATTTTCCTGGTTCTTTTTTTGTTCGACGCGGAAAACTATCTAGTTGTGCACTACGTCGCCCGAATTTCGAATTTTGCCTTTTAAGGGGGGAAAAGGGGGGGTTAATGCTCAAAAAACGTGCGTTTTTGGGCATAATCTTGTGTCGTCTGCCCAGGCCTTAGTTCTCAACCGATTTTTGTGGTTCTTTTTTTCATCGACGCGGAAAACTATCTAGTTGTGCATTGCCGCGCCAGAATTTTGAATTTTGCTTCTTAAGGGGGGGAAAGGGGGGGTTAATGCTTGAAAAACGTGCGTTTGCGGGCGTAATCTTGTAAAATCTGCCCAGGCCTCAATTTCCAACCGATTTGTGTGTTTCTTTTTTTGTTTGACTCAAATAACTTCCGAGTTGTACATAATTTCACCCGATTACCAAAATTCGCAAGGGGAGGGGGCAAGTGGGGAATAATATTCACAAAATATCCGATTTTTCAATATTTCGGTTCCTTTACTGCTTACTAATAATTAGTAAGCAGTAAAGGAACCGAAATATGTTGGGTACAATTATTGTACCCAACCTTTGAAATTGAGGAAAAATTCTCATTAAAGTACGAAAAGTACCTCCGGATTTTCATGAATTATTCTCTGTACCACCATGGAACTAACAGTGGTGCCACCGTGGTGCCAAGACACCATAAACCGCATATTTCGTGTTTTTTTTTTTTTTTTTTTTTTGTGTGTTTCACCTTGAATGTAAACCTCGACGGACCGCCTACTAAAACTAATAGATGAAAGTTCAATGTTACGACGTATTTCCGCACTGGTGGTGGCGGTGGGGTGGGGGGGGGGGGGGTGAACTCGAATTCCCATGTTGGGTGTCGAAGATCATGGATTTTAAAATGCTCTTCAGATTCGAGGCTCCCATGCCGCTAGAAATGTTATGGTAGATAATGGTGAGGGGGGGTCACTATTTCTTGCCTAAAGTAGGTAATAAATAAATTACATCGAGTGAAACAGTTTTATCGCTCACCAACTGGTAATAATTGACCTAACGCTTATCCAATGGGACGTCCCCTGGAATGCATGCATTACTAAACAATATGTTTTTAAAGGGGTTATGTGTCATTTGTGAAACTTTCGGGAAAACGCAAAAAACTGTCCCAAGTCGTAAAAACGATCAAAACATCCCATTTTTTGAAATATTCCAACACAGCTAAATACTCTACAATCCTCCAGAATTTTTCAGATTTTTTCAGCAAGGGGAAGTGTATCAAATTGCAATTTGAAATGCTCTCACATACCCCCTTAAAAAAAAAAACGATTTTTCAGGACTGAAATCATTTAAATAAACAGCTTTATTCATTGAATGAAACATATTTTGATGAAAATATGTACATAAAACATCATAACATAAAATATATATATGATCAGTTTATTATTTGGCCAACATGAAATGCTAAAAATGTTCTTCAGGAATGTAATTCTTCAACATCTCTAGGTCAGCTAACGGAAATGAATGGGTTGATGGGAGTCCGGCAATTCACAGAATGGATTTTTGAACATTGCTGCAGGTCATAACAATTTTGGGGAGGATTTTTGGGATGAAAGATGTGTAGCCGATCTACTAAGCGCACTTTTCTTTTGATTAGAGCGGAATCACGATAGCACGGGAGAAATCTATGCCTCTCACATGGAAAAAATGTTCGTTTTTGTCGAATTTTGCTTCCGAGTGCTTTGTTTTCACTTTTCAAGATTGAAAAAAATGTTCTCCAAAATCAAAATTTCCACTCGCGTTTTACGTTTCAGACCTTCCTGAACAATTTTGGTTCCGTGTCTGTCTGTCATGAATTCCTTGCCACAGCCATAACTTCTACATTTCTCATCCTATTTTGATGAAATTTTCAGGGATTGTGCGGGTGGGGGTGTAGATGGTCCCCTATGAAAATCATGGTCCCCAAATTGAAAGTATCTTATGCGCATGCGTAAACGTGAAATCCTTGTAACAGCCATAACTTCTACATTTTGCAACAATATTCAGATATTGTGCGGGTTGACGTCTAGATGGTCCCTGTGAGGGTAGTGGAAGGTACTTAGAGATTGATATTTTGAGAGTAACTACTATGCATCTGGTCATCTATACAGTCGGGTTATGGATACGAGGAAGCTACGTGCCACACCCACTTGAAATTGTTGTCTTAGTTAGGGCGAGGTGGTGATTCAAAAGGAAGTGATTTCGGTTATTAATTTTCAAAAACAAAGCTTAGGAATCGACCAAGAAACAAAAATTAAGCCCCTCCCTTTACCGACATAAAACCAACCTGACAGTTTATTATTTGAGTCTCGAAACTCCTCGTCGACCACATAGCGAGTGAGTAAGTTCTTTTCTGAAAGGGGTTAACTGGCTCACAAAGACCCTTTCAAAAGACATCGGAAATTTCAACCTGTTTTTTCTATGGGAAGCGTCAATAATACGAGGTTTTTTTTAATCGCAATCGATGCAACCAAGTATGGAGACCCAGAAAATAAAAAAAGTGAAAATGGTCGAAAATGTCACATAACCCCTTTTTAAAAAAAAGGTTCAAATATTAACATAATAAGGTAATTTATGAAAAAAAGTTTTCAAGCTCTTCTTGAAAGGTAGATAAACGCTCTGGTGTTTTCAGGTGAGAAATTAATTTTCTTGCAATTTTCCTTCCTGTTCTGCAAAACCATCAAAAATCGGTTCAGCGAACGTTCTGGAGATTTAAGGATAAAAATAAACTTGGGGTTCCACTCAATATCTTACCAAGTTTTGCTCGCCTTGCTTGACCCACCTTAATATCACTCGCCTTCAAACCTTGACTTAGTATTGACTAAATTCCAACCTGCTCCTGAACAATTTGTTCCACATTTCTGCTGTGATTCCTGTGAATGACGGATTTCAATAGGGAGCTGAAGAGAATGAGGGAGGAAGTTGAGGCGAACGAACGCGCGCAGGAGCAGCTCATGAGTCGAGCGGAGTCCTACATGGAGACGACGCTCAATTCGGGCGTCGAGGCTGACGTCGACGCCGGCTGTTCAACCTACGACCCTTCAAGTCTTCTGATCCACCGGAATGCTTTGGGTGACGCCCCTCCGGTCTGCAACTGCCCGGATGACACCTTCTCTCCGAATACGGCCATTACTACGGAGACCAGCACTTACAGGTAAGTTGCAGTCTTAAGCTGGGTTCAAGTAGGTGCGTAATGTCCGTAATCCGTAGTGCGTAATTGGATGCTATTGGCTGGAGCCGATTGAGGGGCTATTGAGGGGCCGGGAGCAATCTTTGCGGACGAAGACTCTTGGAGCGGAGTGTATCGTTTTGAAAAATTAGATATTTAACGCAATACGGAGGAACTTGATAAATTTCGGCGAACTTCGTGAAAGCTCTCGTCACCTGTTCATCGTTCAGCTGTCTCGTTTTTGGTTTATTGACCAAACAATCCGATTGCCGATTCCGGGTTGTTATTTGGATTTCATTTTCGTTTTTGCTGGATATGAATTTAAGTGATTTTAATGAGAGCCTCATTGATCTCGTCCGATCAAATTATGTCCATAAATCCTCAGAAATCAAATCATTCTCCAATAACCGCGTGAAAGAAGTCTGCGTTTTATGTGGAAATATGATTGATTCAACTTCCGAAAACCTATTTTTCAATTGATTCAACTTCCGAAAACCTGGGTTAAAAGACATTTTTGAGAGAATTTGGTCGTTTTGAACATTGCGATTCTTCACAACAATTCAATAACATTATTTTTTTACTTCAAAGGTACTTACCTTACGTTTTCCGAAATGGGTATTTCCAGAGTTGGGCATTAGCTAGTTAATTTTTCAAGTAATAGCTAAATTAGCTTATAGCTTTTTTTTTAATAGCTAAAAGATAAATTTAGCTATTAGCTGTTGAGGAACAGCTAAATCACCGCAGCTAAATCTGTTAGCTATAATTTTTCGACTATTAGCTAATTTAGCTGTTCCTCGACATATTTAGCTGCCAGCTTCAGCTAAATCGTAGCTAATTTAGCTGTAGCTTTTAGCTGTTAGCTATAGCTAATTTTTGCCCAACACTGGGTAGGTACACCATTCACCGGGCCTACAAGTAGGCAAATCACCAAGAAGACGATGAAAATAATTTTTTTCGAAGTTAATAATTAATAAGAAATTATTCGATCGATGAACAGGGCGAAACAGCAAAACAGCTGAACGCGGGAAAAAAGGCGAGCGGGAAAACAATTCTGCGCAGAACCTACTGCGCGCTTCTGCGTAATCATTTGGCCATGTGAACGCTCTTTTACGCATTACGGACTTTACGGATTACGGACCACCCCCACTTCTCTTTTTTGCGCATTACGGATTACGGACCGCCCCCACTTCTCTTTTTGCGCATTACGGATTACGGACCGCCCCCACTTCTCTTTTTGCGCATTACGGATTACGGACCACCCCCACTTCTATTTTTGCGCATTACGGATTACGGACCACCCCCACTTCTCTTTTTGCGCAATACGGATTACGGACATTACGCACCTATGTGAACCCAGCTTAACTAAAGATTTATAGAGTTTTTGCATACATAGTTTTTCTAATATAGTAAATATAAGTCTGTAATCATGTATCAATATCAGTGAATCTTCGGAGCCCGTTCACGATGCCACAACTGTCTGGAAAAAACTAAACCTCAGTATGAGGAGTTTGATTCCAAAAGGTACTGAAGACCATTTTTATCGATATTGAGTTTTTGCTCAGAGTTTTAGGGGGGTAGTTCTCCACAAAAATGCGATCATTTTGGAGCAAAAGATAACCTATTCCCTTCAAATACAAGGGTGAATATTCCGTTTAATTTCAAAAGGTACTATATCCACTTCGTTTGATTTCAATAAGTACTTAACGCCACGTTTTGTTTCAAAAAGTACTATATCGATACCTTAAAGCACAAAGGAGCTATGTCCATCCACCTTCCACGGTTTTTATTTCTTTTAATTCCAGAAAAACTCAAATTCAACAAAACTATTATTAGTTTTCTTGTCTTTTGCTAGCTTGAAAATTTATTGAGGTAATTAAAAAGTTTAGTGTAATAAGCCATTATTTGAGGAATTGTGCATTGGTGATAATTTCTTTTGCGTTTTTCCCAAAACTCCATTTTCCGGCATTGCACCTTTGTGCTTTAAGGTATCGATATCCATAAATCTGATATTTCAAATCTCATTCAAAATTATTTTAAACTTTGGACTAATTTACCTTTTTTTCCAAAAATATTTATTATAATTTAGAAATATAATTAAAAATAGAATATCATTAGTTTATAGCTCGTTTTTCAGGTCGCTACGTTTTTCGTGTTTTTCTCACGTTTGACCAAAATGGATATAGTACCTACCTTTTGGAATCAAACTCCTCATATGGGTTTTGTTTCGTCCATTCCATTTGTGTATTTGCTAAAACGTCAATATTTCAAGATTGGGTCCGTTTCTCCTCTTCTAGTTCCATTGTCTTGAAGTAACATTATTTGATCAAACAGATGATATCGAAGTCTTGATCCAAAATGAGTGGACTCAGTTCATTCTTCCCTTATGGCACAATTGTCCCTGTGAAATTTAATTCTGAGTGCGGATATCATTCTGCTATATCTCTCTACACTCAGCATTATCTTCAAAGGCCTCAAAGATTGTAAGTAAGTAGTAAAGTAAAGTAAGTCCTGGCGTCGCGGAAGTCACCAGCTGTCTTCCTAAGGGAAGATCAGAATTAGTTCTGATGATTTCGCTCAGGGCTTCCCATTGGGTTGGGACGAGGGGGAACTGCGACCGACTTGCCTGAAAATGTGCTCCCGAGGCGAGTCCCAAACTCACGGCCCCTGCAACCGGTCCGAGTCTCGTCTCCAGAGACACATGCCGTAGCTGGCTCGGCCACAGCGCCGCCTCAAAGATTGTAGTGTATACTAATTTTGGTTTATTATTTTCAATAATCGACCAAGAATTTTTTTTTAACACCCCCTTAAAATTTGATGGTTTACGTTTACATTTTGTTTACGTTGTATGTAGAATCCAAAAATCGAAGAAAAATTTGGCCATCCGTCCGCCGTACGCGGCTCTTTCCCCAGTTAGCAGTGACCGATTTTGATGAAATTTGGTATGTGGGCTCCACTTGGGGTCTAGTTGTGCCCCGAAGATTTTGGTTGATGTAGGTCACTTTTAAGGGTTCAAAAATAAATTTTGAAATTTTTTAAAACGCCCTAACTCAAAAAATTTTGATATAAAGGTATTGTTTTTCCATCAATTTAGGATTCTATAAAATTTTTAGAATTTTTTGAGACCACGCGGAGCTCTGTAAGACAAATCGTTCGCTCAGTACAAGAATTTAAAGTTTGGACGTACGATAAATCAGAAACACGAGTGTGAATCGCTAAAGAGGCCTAATCTCCGTTCAAATTTTAGCTGACCGAAATGCGATCGATGTTTTTCTTCATGTTGGATGGTTGGTGGATTTGCAGACGAGTGATCTATAGAAAAATAATAAACCATTGTGTAATAATTTGCAGCGTTTTTGACTTATGAAGCTATTCGGTTGTCCTCAAATAATGCGGCACATACTTGTTCAAGTTTTCACATAGATATCTTATTTTCCTCCCAATTTTTCGCTCTGCCAAACCCGTCGAATAGGTAATTGCGTTTTAACTGGGAAGTCATAGTAGTTCTTTGGTGCAGCAACTTAGCGAGAACGACTAGTACCAGCGAGGACATGACAGACGAGGAATCAGAGCGGCAGCATCTCGTGACGGGATCACCGGCTTTCAGGGCTTTCTTGCGAAGCACTTTCGGCGTCCGGAAGTGACTCTGGAACGACTTCACCTGCCACACGCCCATCAAAGGACCTCCACCAGTAAGTTGGAGTCTTCTACCAGCACCAATAATGTCTTCTTCTCCTAGTCATGTTCAAAAATATACAAATTTAGAGTATGGGTGAAGTGTGCTTTGTATAATTTCATGATGTACTTGAAGAAAAACCTTCGGATTTTTAAAAACTATTGGTAACAAGACAGTCATAGAAACATGTACCTACCCATCTCTTACCTATTGAGAAAACGTAAAAACAGTTAAATTTGCAGTCTGATATTGCCAAAGCCACCTGTATACCGCAGAACAGCTTATTTAACATTAATTCAGAGGTGGTAGGTTATGGTATGCCAGGTATGCACTGCCTAACCATTAAATGTAAGTTATTATGAAGAAAACATTTTTCCTGTGCATGCTAATTTTGCTTCCGAGTCTACCAAGGTAGCGGAAGCTTTGTTTTCACTTCTCAAGGTAGGAAAAAAGTTCTCCAAAATCAAAATGTCCACTCGCGTTTTACGTTTCAGACCTTTCTGAACAATTTTTTCTCTCTCTCAAAAAAAAAAAAAAAAAATTTGGTTCTGTGTAAGTTTGCCTTGTTGAATTGTGCTTTGTATAATTTCATGATGTAGGTACTTGAAGAGAAACCTTCGGATTTTTAAAAACTATTGCAAACAAGACAGTTATAGAAACATGTACCTACTCATCTCTTCCCCGTTATGGCTGTGTCTGTCATGAAATCCTTGCCACAGCCATAACTTCTATAATTCTCATTCGATTTCGATGAAATTTTCAAGGACTGTGCGGGTTGGCGTGTAGATGATCCACATGAAAATCGTTGCCCCCTGACTGATAGTAGTCACTGCGCATGCGCAAACGTATATTTCCTTGTTACAGCCATAATTTCTACATTTCCCATCTGATTTCCATGAAATTGACGCGGATTATGCGGGTTGGCGTGTAGATGGTCCCTTATGAAAATCATGGCCTCCAAATTGAAAGTATTTTGTGCACACGAGCAAACGTGAAATCCTTGTAATAGTCATAACTTCTACATTTTCCAGCAGTATTCAAAGATTTTGCGGTTTGGCGTGTAGACGGTTCCCTATGAGGGTAGTGGAAGGTACTTTAGAGATTGATGTTTTGAGATCAACTACTATGCATCGGATCATCTATACAATCGGGTTAGGATACGAGGAAGCTTTGTGCCACACCCACTTGGCAGACTTTTGGTTTATTATTTTCAATAATGAACCTTTGGAATCGACCAAGAAAAAAATTTTAACACCCCCTCAAAATTTTCAAGGTACCGTTTCAAGGCACGTAGAATCCAAAAATCGAATAAAAATTTGGCCGTCCGTCCGCCGTCCGCCGTACGCGGCACTTTTGCCACTTAGCATTGACCGATTTTGATGAAATTTGGTATGTAGGCTTCATTTGGGGTCTAGTTGTGCCCCGAAGATTTTGGTTGATGTAGGTCAGTTCTAAGGGTTCCAAAATCAATTTTGAAATTTTGAAAACGCCCTAACTCAAAAAATTTTGATATAAAGGTATTGTTTTTCCTTCAATTTGAGATTCTATAGAATTTTTAGAGACCACGCGGAGCTCTGTAGGACAAACCGTTAGCTCCCTACGAGAATTTAAAGGTTTTATGTACGATAAATCAGAAACACGAGTGTGAATCGCAAAAGAGGCCTAATGTCCGTCAAATTTTAGCTGACCGAAATACGATCGATGTTTTTCTTCATGTTGGATGGTTGGTGGCTTTGCAGACGAGTGATCTATAGAAAAATAATAAACCATTGTGTAATCACTTGCAGCGTTTTTGTGTTTGACTGCTTCGTTGAAGGCGTCATCGCAAATTGGTAAGACAAGAATGACCCCACAACGATTCTCCAAGGCCATGCCTATCACTTTTTGAGGTGTGAAGGAGAGCCTTATTTCAAACTTCAGGTACTCGTAGTAGGGCTCTATTGCCCTACTCCTATAGCTTTAAAAGCAAATCATGGTTGCCTATGAAAGAATGAGATGAGTAGTATTTTATTGGGTTTCAATGGATGCTAGTTTGGGAAGTATATCAACCATCTCGGAACAGAGAACTAGACATTCTTAAGGTATCAATTCAAATTACATGATATTTGGTCAGAATAGAAGTTTTTTGGATTCTTCTGCGGAACTGACAACTATAAGTAGGTATTTTCCCTACTATCTTAATTCTTTATCCTATTCCTTGGCTTCTCTATTCTCATGTTTAACATCACATGGATAACATAGTGCCAAAAAAACCTTAAACGTCGTCTGAAACTTTATCATATTCTTCTTATTTTGCGCACAAGTAGTATCATTGCTCGTGAAATTTCTATTTGAAAGAGTAAAGATGTTATCCGAGCAAATAAAAAAATATTAAAGCGAGAAATCTCTTGAAACTTTAGAGGAGAAGGAGGTTCTTGAGGAAACCCCATTGGAAGGCATGTCTGTGGGCGTTGAAATTTGTTCGTCCTTCATGATTGGCGATCCGTGTGGGTTTTGAGGAAATTAAAGAAGTACCTAATGATATCCACGTCAGAAACCATGTTGTGAAGACCTACGCCTGTGAAAGCACTTTTGGGAACCAATGGGAAAACGTTTGGTTGAATGAATTTTCTGCTTAGGCTTTTTTCGATGTTCTTCGGGTAGAAACATCCCAGATGGAACCCTCTTCAAACATCCTGGCCCGTAGGCGGCCTCTATTGTAGCCTTGTTACTGCGGTCCACACAATAACCGAATTCAAGAATGACAATAAGTCGACAACGCGAAAACGAGTGCGAGAAGGTTTCAGAGAACAAAAGTTCATTCAGAGCCGATCTTCAGTGGACACCGATGTTCGGCCCTGGTCACGCTTCTGAAATTGTCTTTCAAGCACCTTCTACCTGGTTGTAATACCTGGGCACCCAGTTTCCCCCTCTACCAGCTCCATTTGCTACCTACGAGGTCGTTCCACCAATAAAGCAATATCGACCATTTTACCTCATACCAGAAAAATAATTTATTGAGGAAAACGGTAGGTAATACAATTACGTGTAGGTAATACTAATGGTGAAAAACGCTGCAAATTATTACACAAAGGTTAATTATTTTGCTTCCGAGTCTACCAAGGTAGCGGAAGCTTTGTTTTCACTTTTCAAGGACGAAAAAAAAAAGTTCTCCAAAATCAAAATTTCCACTCGCGTTTAGCGTTATAGACCTCCCTGAACAATTTTGGTTCCGTGTCTGTCTGTCTGTCTGTGTGTCTGTCATGAATTCCTTGTAACGCGCATAACTATACGAAGTTATTGTCCGATTTCCATGAAATTTTCAGGGATTGTGCGGGTTGGTGTGTAGACGATCCCCTATGAAAATCATCATCCCCAGACTGATAGAAGCGACTGCGCATGCGCAAACGTGAATTCCTTGTAACGGCCATAACTTCTACATTTTCCATTCGATTTCAATGAAATTTTCAGGGATGTTACAGACTAGTATTTAGATGGTCCCCTATGAAAATCATCTTCCCCGGACTGATAGAAGCGCATGCGCATGCGCAAACGTGAATTACTTGTAGCAGCCGTAACTTCAACTGTCCCCCAGGGGTCGCGGGTTCGAATCCCAGCCGAGGCTAAGTAATTTTTTGATCCAATCACATACATCTACTCACTTAATTTTCATCCGAATTTGATGAAATTTTCTAGGATTGTCCTGATTAGCGTGTAGATGGTCCCCTATGAGGGTAGTGGAAAGTACTTAGAGATTGATGTTTTGAGATTAACAACTATCATAGTTGTTATGCTTAATGCATAATGCTTAATGCATCTGATCATCTATATAATCGGGTTATGGCTACGAGGAAGCTATGTGCCACACCCACTTGGCAAACGTGGGCAAACGTTTTCTATATAGATCACTCGCCTGCAAAGAACATGGCTTTGCCATTGTTACCACCAACCAACATGAAGAAAATCATCGATCGCATTTCAGTCAGCTAAAATTTGAACGGAGATTCGGCCTCTTTTGCGATTCACACCCGAGTTTCTGATTTATCGTAAGTCCAACCCAAGTTCTCGTAGGGAGCGAACGGTTTGTCCCACAGGGCTCCGCGTGGTCTCTAAAAATTCAATACTATCTTAAATTGATGGAAAAAACAATACCTTTATATCAACATTTTGACATTTTCATGTCTTTGCTTCGGCACATAAGATGAAAAATCGTTACGAAAACGTGCTCAAGCGACCAATAAATAAAATAGACTCACTGTGTTGCGTAGAGAACAATCAACTGTTTTCTTATTTTGATGATTGGGTACATGAACTAACAACCTTACTTTCACACACATGAAAATGTCCCAATGTGTTGCAGACTCGTATGCAAGCATTTAAGTATAATCATTCGTCTGCAAACAACACAGCTTTGCCATTGTCACCGCCTACCAACCATAGGTACTACCTACCTCTTACTGAGCTGTGGATGGCCTCATTCGATTAAGGGCTGGACTTACGATAAATCAGAAACACGAGTGGGAATCGCATTTATTATTAACATTTAAACAATATGACAGCTTACCAAATTTTTTAGTTAGGGCGTTTTCAACATTTTAACCCTTATTTTTTAACCCTTAGAAGTGACCTACATCAACCAAAATCTTCGGGACACAACTAGACCCCAGACGGAACCCACATACCAAATTTCATCAAAATCGGTCAATGCTAACTGGGGAAAGTGCGGCGTTTTTGGATTCTTCGTACCTTGAAACGTAAACCAACAAATTTTGAGGGGGGTTAAAAAAAATTCTAGGTCGATTCCAAAGGTTCATTATTGAAAATCGCTACCTATTCGTTTCTTCGAGTTGTATTCAGTTTTGCCTGCTGAAGGAACCCCAAGTCTCGTTATTTTTTTTCGAATAGAGTATGAAGCGTTTATTTCTTCCAAATAAACTTGATTGTGAAGATGTGAAGGTGGTATGTAGTAGGTACCTATGGTTGGTAGGTTAAAAAAAGATAGTAACCATGGCAAAGCTGTGATTTTGAATTGTGTGTGTAGCGTTTATTTCTTCAAAATAAACTTGATTGTGAATCGAAAATAGAAGGTAGGTAGCAGGGGCGTTGGGTGACCTCTGAAAGTGGTGGGGCACCAAACCAGAAAATACATGAACTTGACCCTAGGATCACACATACCTACATACTTTTGCGTCAAACAGAGGACCCAGTGGGGAAACATCACATCTCAACTTCATTCCAGTTAATGATGAAACAAAAAAAATCATTTCTGGGACTTGAAAAGATAAAAATGTTAATTTGTTACTAAAACATTAAATATTCAATTTTTTTTAAAACGAAAAGCACATAATTTCTTAATCATAAAGACGAGATCATGAAAAAAAGTGTCTTAACAAATTCTACATATTAGTCGAAATGTCTATAAGGCTTTTCGAGGGTCATATTCCCTTTGATGACTTTTAATTGTCTTTTGCAAGGCCTACGTAGCATTTATATATGAAAAGTTGTGGAACTGAAGAGCACCAGGCTGCCTATTGTATTTCCCCATACCGAAATGTTGAACAGAAAGGAGAAAAATACGATAAGTAGGTAGGTAAGTCTAATCAGTGGTCAACTCCATCAGATCGTATTACAACAAACACCAAGACGACTTGAAATGCAGGGAAAATGGAATGGAAAACCGAAAATGATAAGAGTTTCTGGTCAGGAACGTAAACTGTCATTGTTTCAAGACACTTTAGGGAACACAGTAGGTAAAGAGCTCCAGAGAGACTAGTCATTTCGGAGCAAAATCCCTGAAGTTAACAACTTCAACAATATTTAAAAACTTCGTTTCAACTTACAATAGTTTTAACTTACTTTCATACCTATGTGATGAAATCTCTGTGTAGCAAACGCCATCCACAACAATGATAACACTCCAAAAATCATAATTTTGCTGTCAATCAGCAAAATTGTATCATGTCAAGATGTAACCACCCTCCTGTTTATCAGATAAACTTTATCTCTTGTCGGTTGTTTCCAGTACTGTTCTATGTTATGTACTGTGTAAACACACTAAACACCTAATCGTGCAGTCTGGGCAACATACTGTGAAAATCTGTAAAAGTAGGGAGTATCCATTCAATTTTTAACCCATCTATAACTGATATCAGAAGTACTCCATGCGTTTACATCCTATGAGGAGTCCATTGTTATACATGGAACTTTCATGGCAACCTGAACAGAGTATCCATCCATCTAGTTGAATCAAAACAAGTCATCATCAGAAAGAATAAAAAATCGATTGTCTTCCAGGGCAGGGGCCGAGAAAGGGAGGGGATAAACTAAAATAACACTACTGCGCATGTGCAGAAGGAGAAAAACTAAAAATAAACAACACGTTGGCATGACGACGCCGGGGTCTAGTGGGGTCTAGCCCCAGATCTTGGGAATTCGGGAGTGGAGAATCGATTTTTTGATATAAATCGATTGTTGGATACCTATCGATTCCATCTTGCATCTTCTCTCTCGTAGCAGGCCATGGAGACAGCCTTGGGCATGGACCTAGTAGGATGCATGGAACCTAGCTCCATGGCCTCGGGTTTTACCATGGAAATTTGACATAATAACTGCATGTCAGTGTAGAATTATTTTTTACTTGTAAAGCTCCATGCTTCCATGGATCATGAGTGAGTTTTGAGGAAAAAACTTTCTGCTAGGGATTTTTTTCTACTTTGTGGAGAACACTTTTTGAAGGGAGTTTTTCCAACGTTGGGGTAAAAATCTAGGTTACAGTGAGAGAAATTTTGCCGGGGCTAGACCCAAAGTGGCCTTATGGACGCCACGCCCCTGGTAGGTAGGTAGTGACAAAGGCAAACCTGTGTTCTTTGCAGGCGAGTGATCCATACAGAAAAGTAATAAACCTTTGTGTAGTAATTTGCAGCGTTTTTACAATATTTATGAAACCCATGTGTTGGACGTAATGCAGAGGGCCTACGGGGAATCGTCCTTTCCTGACGGGGTATCAGCTCACGTTAGTTGTCTCTCGACATGAGATCTTGTTCCCACGGCCTGTTCAGGATCGTCGAAGGCGCACTTTACATAACCATCACCCCTTAAATCCACATCCTGTGTCTTTGTATCCCTCTACACCAACGAACTTCTTGCAATAGAAGGCACCTAAGAGGTCTTTATAGAGCTTGATTTTTTTGTCTTCTCTATTCCTCTTCCTTTCTAACCCCGTTTTGAATCCACAGGAACTTGCTTCAACCGGAATAACGTACTTTCCTACACAATATATAATACTCGTAGGACCCAAAGATTCAAATAGAACGATATTTCATCATATTTCTACTGTATTGCATTTATGTTGACAAAACCGTAAGGTACCTGCAGAACCATCCCAAAACTTGTTCTGTTGTGACATAATCTCTTTTTTTAAAGTTCTTCACCTCTCGCTCTCTCTTTTTTTTTTTCAAAACTTTGGAATACGGAACTGAAAATCGGGGAATGGGAGTTTTTAAGGGCGAGTCCGTTTCTGAGGTTAGAAACATCCGTTTTCAACCCAAATTACCTAATTGCTAATTGTGACATTTCTCAAGTGCTCCTTCGATACGTAAATTTGAGTTTACCTTCTTATATTAAGAAGATATTTGTTTCATAATACCTCATTTGCATTTTTAAGATGGGAAAACGTGCCCATCAAGTGGAAAATTACAGGCTTGGTGCGTCACAAATGCTAGTCACATTTTCGCTTATGCGTGAAAATCAACGAACGTTTGAATATGGCACTCATAAAGCACATCGAGACCAATCGTTAATTCGAATGTGTACTTCTATTTCTCCTGCTATTTGGATAGAAACCGTGTAGGTCTAAGATGTAGTGAATTTTCTTCAAACAGACATATTGGGTGGTCTTGAGGCACGTTTTACTCAAAAATCCCTGAAGGAAGGCCCACAATTAAAGAAAGGAGCCCCGGTCATACTTCTGACGTGTGCCATCCATTGTGGAAGCTGATTTTTGAGAATGGAGGAAACTCCAAACGAACCAGTGCAAATCCTCAAGCGTGCAGGTGATTTGGGGCCCTTCACTGCCAGAAGGGACGATATAACGATAATTGGACGGAGCCGACGTTTGGGTTTCCTGGGAGTAATTGGAAAGGACCTGCCCATTCAGGGGTCCCTTCCTAGAGGTCTACTGAAGTTCCTTCCAAATCTCGTAAAGCGTAAAAAAATTAGCACCATCTCCAGTTCACGTTCTGTAGGATGAATCTCTTTCAAATTAACCAAGAGGCAGAAAATACAAATTTCACTAATAACTTAACTAGATCTTAATTTTTGCGTTAGTCAGCCTGTTAGCTTGAGGGTTGGCTTTAACAACCCTCAACTTTGGCCACTCAGTTGATTGTTTAGGAAGGTACCTGTTTTGGGTAATTTTAACATGTTTCATATCTTTAGGATTGACAGCGATCTCAATTTTTGCGTGTAAGTCACCCTCCCCGGAACTTCATATATGGACTTATAATACGGTTTTTCGATGTCAACCCATTCATTGCTGAGGAACTTTATCCTTCAAAAATCGGTTGCCACTCGTTAGAACAGAGGGATTTTATTGAACATTTGTAGGTCGCCTTACTCTCGTACCTTGCATGGCAGCTCAGGCGTGCACGATGAAAAAATATATTATTTAGTAATAAAATTGGGTAAGGATTAGTTCAATTTCAACCAGTAAGCGATAAAACATACATTTTTATTTACCTTCTTTTGCACAAAACTGTTTCACTCAATATAATTGAGTTAGTATTTTGAGTTTGAATTAGTGGACCCCCTCAACCTTAGCTACCATAATATTTCTAGCGGCATGCGAGCCACGAATTTAAACAGCATTTTAAAATCCATGATCTACCAACAAACCCAACATGCGAATTTGTATCCCCCCGCCCCCCCGCAAACAGAGCCAGTCTACAGTCATTACCCTTCATTTTGGAATCCAAATGGAAATTAGGGGTTGACATTTTCAAAAATGCCCTAGTACCTAGGTAGTTAGTCGGTACCTATGGTTGGTAGGTAAAAACAAGAAATAAATAAATAGTGACATTGGCAAAGCTGTGATCTTTGCAGAAGAGTGATCTACACAGGAAAATAATAATCCTTTGTGTAATGATTTGCAGCGATTTTTTAACCTACCAACCGTAGGTACCTAGTACCTACCTACTACATAATTACCTTCACAATCAAGATTAAGTTGAAGAATAAACGCGCTTAATTTTCACCCCTTAGAAGTGACTGATATAAACCTTAATTTTTACCTCTTAGAAGTTACTGATATAAACCAAAAGCTTCGTGGCAAAACTAGACCCAACATGGTGCCCATATACCAAATTTAAACCAAATCGGTCCAGTGTTGCTAAACAAAAGTGCCGCGTACGGCGGACGGACGGCCAATTTTTTATTCGATTTTCGGATTCTACGTACCTTGAAACGTAAACCAACAAATTTTGAGGGGGGGGGGGGTAAATGTTTTTTTTGTCGATCCCAAAGGTTTGGTTTATTAAAAATAATAAACCAAAAAGAACCCCACGAATCGGTGGGAAACCGAGGCCTGGGCAGAGTAGGTACATAAGATTACGCTCGATAACGTACTTTTTGCTTCCGAGTCTACCCAGGTAGCGGAAGCTTTGTTTTCACTTTTCAAGGACGAAAAAAAAAGTTCTCCAAAATCAAAATTTTCACTCGCGTTTTGCGTTTTAGACCTTTCTGAACAATTTTGGTTCCGTGTCTGTCTGTCTGTCATGAATTCCTTGTAACGCGCATAACTATACGAAGTTATTGTCCGATTTCGATGAAATTTTCAGGGATTGTGCGGGTTGGTGTGTAGACGGTCCCCTATGAAAATCATCATCCTCGGACAAATAGAAGCGACTGCGCATGCGCAAACGTGAATTTCCTGTAATGGCCGTAACTTCCACATTTTCCATCCGATTTCAATGAAATTTTCAGGGATGTTACGGATTAGTGTTTAGATGGTCCCCTATGAAAATCATCACCCCCGGATTGATAGTAGCCGATGCGCATGCGCGAACGTGAATTGCTTGTAACAGCCATAACTTCTACATTTTCCATCCGATTTCGATGAAATTTTCAGGGATTACGCAGATTAGGTTGCAGATGGTCCCCAATGAAAATCAAGGCCTTAAAATTTGCAGTAGCCTCTGCGCATGCGCAAACGTAAAATCCTTGTAACAGCCGTAACAGTCGCGTGTGACCTGAGGATCTCAAACCCCATTCTTCCAACCCCTTGGTAGATCAAATAGCAATGCTCTGGACTCCTACCCAGGAGTCCTAGGTTCGACTCCCAGATAAGATAAGAAATTTTTTGATCCAATCACTACCGCACTTACATTTTTCGTCCGAATTTGAAGAAATTTACTAGGATTGTCCAGATTAGCGTGTAGATGGTCCCCTAAGAGGTTAGTGAAAGGTACTTAGAGATTGGTGTTTTCAGATTAACTACTATGCATCGGATCATCTATATAATCGGGTTATGGATACGAGGAAGCTATGTGCCACAGCAACTTTTTAAGCTTCAATTTTCCCATTCCTCTTACAAAGGCAAAATTCTGACAACGTTGTATGCAACTAGATAGATTTCCGACAGAACTAAAAGAACCACGCAAATGAGGATTTGGATTCAGAATGGTCTTAATCGGATTTGTATGTTGAGTGTTGTCCTCCTTCACTCCAGACTGATCGCAGAGGGCGCCCAAGTCTTACTGAGGGACGTCCTAAAAAGGGGGTAAACAAGGTATTCAGTAACATAGATTGTAACAACATAGCAACATTTATGTTTATTACCTTTGGAATAGGTAGTAATATTCTAGACGTGAAACATGATCAGTTTTCGTTTTAATCTAAATCAGAAATTTGATTTACCTCGTAAACATAGGTTTTAACCTTTTCTTATGTACACGTCCAAAACTCATTGCGAGTTCTTATATCAACATTCATCAATTTTTGATTTCGTCTCCTCTACACATTTTGAATTTCGGTCGAGGTTGTTCCACGGTTGAATTTTCGTGGAGCCGAAAAGGAGGAAGATCGTGCCACCAGCAAACGTAGTAGCTGTGATGATCAGGTACAATTCCTGCCAGTTGGCTATGTCATGCTGGAACATCAAGTACATAAGAAGAAATATATATATTTAACTATTGTTATATATAATTGTTATATAATTGTTATATAATTGTTATATAATTGTTATAATTGTTATAAATTATTGTTATAATTATTGTTATATTATTGTTATAATTATTGTTATAAATTATTGTTATAATTGTTATTATAATTGTGTTAAATTGTTATAATTGTTATATAATTGTTATGTTGTGTTATATAGAAATTGTTATATATAACATGATTCTCACGATTATGTTGATAATTTTACGAAATGGCAATCAGCAACATGTTGAGAAGTTGTTCTCCATCATGTTGATGAATGTTTGCTTTTTCACCATTCTCCGTTACAGAAGCTTCTACTGATCGAATTCAAATTTTAATTAAATTGAGTCATATCGTGGGAAATTAATAAAAGGAAAGTTACAATTCCTGCCAGTTGGCTATGTCATGCTGGAACATCAAGTACATAAGAAGAAATATATATATTTAACTATTGTTATATATAATTGTTATATAATTGTTATAAATTATTGTTATAATTATTGTTATATTATTGTTATAATTATTGTTATAATTATAATTATTGTTATAAATTATTGTTATAATTGTTATTATAATTGTGTTAAATTGTTATAATTGTTATATAATTGTTATGTTGTGTTACATAGAAATTGTTATATATAACATGATTCTCACGATTATGTTGATAATTTTACGAAATGGCAATCAGCAACATGTTGAGAAGTTGTTCTCCATCATGTTGATGAATGTTTGCTTTTTCACCATTCTCCGTTACAGAAGCTTCTACTGATCGAATTCAAATTTTAATTAAATTGAGTCATATCGTGGGAAATTAATAAAAGGAAAGTTACAAGTGCTCGTGCTGCTACCTATTGGTTTGATGATGATGAAACTCATTCTCAGGATTTCCCAGAACCAAAGTTGTTCAGAAAGCTCTAAAACGCGAAATGAGAGTGGAAATTTCGATTTAGGATGACCCGATTCTTGAATACAATGCTTTCCTATCTTCTACTAGTGAGGAAGCAACACAGTGAATTAGGATACCCCAGCTACTCGATCCTTAGAGGCAAGGATGAGGTGGACGGTCGGTGTGGGTCGAGGAATTAGACAGATGAAAGGAAGTTGAGGTCTACCGATTCACGGACGCGCTGAGCAAGACACGGGGGATTGCTTAGATTCCTAGGTCTGGTGGATGGTCTCACACCATCTGCTGTACGCTCAGTAAATGAACTTTTGTACATCTTGTGATCTCATAAAAAGGTATTGAAGTATTGAAGAGCTCTATTCCAAATCAGTTCGAGCTATGACTCAGTGGATTCAATCTTGCCATAATTTGTGATGAGGAAGGAGTAGTGTACAGGGTGACCCATATGTTATCCACCAAACTTTGGGAGTCGATTTTATAACTGATTTGCAACAAAAAATGTCTCCTAGCAATTTTTTTAACCCCCTTAAAATCCGACTTTTTTTAATGTTAAGATTTTTTTCGTGTTTTCGACCTTACACTTTTAAAACGGTCAGAACTCCCTTAAATTGCACTCAAAAATTAAAAATAAGGATATCGTTGGAAAGAGCGTGACATTTCTCAATAGAAGAGCCGTTGACGAATTAAGAAAAACTGAACGCTAGAGTAGTTTTTTTACCTCAAACTTAAAAATGTGTGAATTTCTGTTTTTTTCAACAATTTTGATGATTGTTCCCTATGAAAACAAGGTTCTCCAAACTTCTCCATTTCATCAGCTTTTCAACGGTCACCCAATTTTTAGTTTCACTGTGAAATTAGAGGGAGAAAATGGTGTTTCAATGCGAAAAAACGTGGATTTTTTTCAACGAAATTGACGGTTGGACGGGGGGAATCCGCCGCCCCTCCGCCCAAGCACCACGCCCCCACGTAAAACGGTCGATTTCGTAAAAAAAAAATACACGTTTTTCCGCATTGAAACGCCATTTTCTCCCTCAAATTCCACAGTAAAACTAAAAATTGGGTGACCGTTGGAAAGCTGATGAAATGGAGCAGTTTTTAAGCTTTTGAGCCTCTCTGGCAAATACCTTGTTTCAATGAGGAAAAATCATCAACATTTCCACCAAAAACAGAAATTTACTAAGTATTTTTCAAGTCTAGCATTTTGTTTTTCTCGACTGGTCAACGGGTCATGTATAGAGAAATTTTACGCTCTTTCCAACGATATCCTTATTTTTAATTTGTGAGTCTAATTTAAGGGAGTTACGTCCGTTTGAATGGTGTAAGGTCGAAAACACGAAAAAAAGTTTGCCATGTGGGTGTGGCACATAGCTTCCTCGTATCCATAACCCGACTATATAGATGATCAGATGCATAGTAGTTAATCTCAAAACACCAATCTCTAAGTACCTTTCACTACCCTCATAGGGGACCACCTACACGCTAATCTGGACAATCCTAGAAAATTTCATCAAATTCGGATGAAAAATTAAGTGAGTAGGTGTATGTGATTGGATCAAAAAAATACATAGCCTCAACTGGGTTTCAAACCCGCCACCTTAGGAGCTCAGATCAAGATTTTATCCTCTGAGCTACCGAAGCCTTGCAATTAATAGGATTCGAGATTCTCACAGGAGACCATCCCTCTATGAATGAACCCCTCTAAGAAGAACAATTCTCTGTGATTTTCATAGGGGGACCATCTGTAACATCCCTGAAAATTTCATTGAAATCGGATGGAAAATGTAGAAGTTATGGCCGTTACAAGGAAATTCACGTTTGCGCATGCGCAGTGGCTACTATCAGTCCGAAGGTGACGATTTTCATAGGGGACCATCTAAATACTAATCTGTAACGTCCTTGAAAATTTCATTGAAATCGGATGGAAAATGTAGAAGTTATGGCCGTTACAAGGAAATTCACGTTTGCGCATGCGCAGTGGCTACTATCAGTCCGAAGGTGACAATTTTCATAGGGGACCATCTAAATACTAATCTGTAACGTCCTTGAAAATTTCTTTGAAATCGGATGGAAAATGTAGAAGTTATGGCCGTTACAAGGAATTGACGTTTGCGCATGCGCAGTCGCTTCTATCAGTCCGGGGATGATGATTTTCATAGGGGACCGTCTACACACCAACCTGCACAATCCCTGAAAATTTCATAGAAATCAGACAATAACTTCGTATAGTTATGCGCGTTACAAGGAATTCATGACAGACGGACAGACACACAGACAGACAGACACGGAACCAAAATTGTTCTGAAAGGTCTAAATTTTAGACTCTAAAACGCAAAACGCGAGTGGAAATTTTGATTTGGAGAACTTTTTTTTTCGTCTTTGAAAAGTGAAAACAAAGCTTCCGCTAAGAAGAACAATTCTCTGTGATTTCCATAGGGGACCATCTAAACACTACTCTGTAACATCCCTGAAAATTTCATTGAAATCGGATGGAAAATGTAGAAGTTATGGCCGTTACAAGGAAATTCACGTTTGCGCATGCGCAGTGGCTACTATCAGTCCGAAGGTGACAATTTTCATAGGGGACCATCTAAATACTAATCTGTAACTTCCCTGAAAATTTCATTGAAATCGGATGGAAAATGTAGAAGTTATGGCCGGTAGAAGGAATTCACGTTTGCGCATGCGCAGTGGCTACTATCAGTCCGAAAGTGGTGATTTTCATAGGGGACCATCTAAATACTAATCTGTAAAATCCCTGAAAATTTCATCGAAATCGGGTAGAAAAAGTGGAAGTTATGGCCGTTACAAGGAAATTCACGTTTGCGCATGCGCAGTGGCTACCATCAGTCCGAAGGTGATGATTTTCATAGGGGACCATTTAAATACTAATCTGTAACATTCCTGAGAATTTCATTGAAATCGGATGGAAAATGTAGAAGTTATGGTCGTTAGAAGGAATTCACGTTTGCGCATGCGCAGTGGCTACTATCAGTCCGAAGGTGATGATTTTCATAGGGGACCATTTAAATACTAATTTGTAACATCCCTGAAAATTTCATCAAAATCGGGTAGAAAAAGTGGAAGTTATGGTCGTTACAAGGAAATTCACGTTTGCGCATGCGCAGTGGCTACTATCAGTCCGAAGGTGATGATTTTCATAGGGGACCATTTAAATACTAATCTGTAACATTCCTGAAGATTTCATTGAAATCGGATGGAAAATGTGGAAGTTATGGCCGTTACAAGGAATTCACGTTTGCGCATGCGCAGTCGCTTCTATCAGTCCGGGTATGATGATTTTCATAGGGGACCGTCTACACACCAACCCGCACAATCCCTGAAAATTTCATGGAAATCGAATAATCACTTCGTATAGTTATGCGCGTTACAAGGAATTCATGACAGACAGACAGACAGACAGACAGACAGACACACAGACACACAGACACACAGACACACAGACACACAGACACACAGACACTGAACAAAAATTGTTCAGAAAGGTCTAAAACGTAAAACGCGAGTGAAAATTTTGATTTTGGAGAACTTTTTTTTTTCGACCTTGAAAAGTGAAAACAAAGCTTCCGCTACCTTGGTAGACTCGGAAGCAAAAGTCGGATTTTAAGGGGTTAAAAGAAAATTGCTATGACACACTTTTTGTTGTAAATTAGTTGTAGAAACTACTCCCGAAGTTTGGTGAATAACATATGGGACACCCTGTATACAAAGTTAGGTACAAAGTACAAGAACTTCAAATCTTGAATTCAACTTGTTAATCTTGAATGTAGAGAGTGTGAGAAACTACAAGTCGTCTTGGTGACAAAGTTCAGTGATCTCAACAATCACTGGAATGAGCAAAGAGAGCTGGAATGCATGCTAGTGTTGTAGGTACGAATAATTTTACCTCATCTCTAATGGCGAAACCTGCATAGGTGTTAGCTAAGATGGAAGAGGCGTTGGCGAAGATGAATGAAATTCCAGATAATATGCTGGTCCAGTTTGGTGACAAATCGATGCTGTTTATGTATACGCTGTTCAAGTTGGCAGCGTAAGAACCCATAATGAGAGAGATAAGAGTGATGGCGCCAGCGGCGCCTATGTCCATCGTTGCCAAGATCACCAGGAAGCAGCACGGAACAAAATTACCTGTAGTTTTAGAAAATTTTATCAACAACATAACACATTTTCCATTGATTCGAACAGAACTAGCAGCACAATGTGATTCTATTTATGTCGTATAAACAACTCTACTAACAAACATGGATCACCGCTTCTTCCAATCAACTATAGTGTGTATACCTATGACCTTTTATCAAGAATATGCGTTATCCGATTTCGATGAAACTTTCAGAGATTGTGCGGATTGGGGTTTAAATGGTCCCCTATGAAAATAATGGCTTGCAGACTGATATTAACTTATTATTCACTGCGCAAGCGCAAACGTGTATTTTCTTTGTCACAGCCATAACTTCTACATGTCCCATCCGATTTGGAAGACATTTTCAGGATTTGTACGGATTTTCATTATCTACCTTTCCTACACTTCCTATTTATTGAACATAGATTTTAATACCCAAAAATAGTAAGAAATTATGGACTATATATGTGCGGTACAGAGTACTGCTGGTCCACTATTGGCACAGTCGGCATAGCGCCCACTAGTGGGTTAAATTCAAAATATATTAAATTCAAGGAGATGACTACTAAGGGCAAAATCTGGTGAGAACGTTTGCAACCGCGGGTATAAATGTGGGTGAGACCGACGGACTCCTCACAAATCAAGATGAGCAACGAAACGAACAACTTCAGTTGGTCTTTGGTCCTGCCAGATCAGTCTAGACTAAACGCTTCTTCATTGAAGACAGTTTTCAAACCCAGCCATGTGCAATTGCAATTTTGGGTATCACGATACCTAGTACTTTGCCTCCACTCACGCACTGCACCCAATCAGACTACTAGAAAAATTAAACACCTTTGATTATTGTCAAACGGGAAAAACTTGACCCGACTGTGCAGGACAGCCCATTGCAGAAGTGATGGAGGGGGCTTGCGCCAACATCTCTCGTTTCGTCTTGCCACTCGAAGCGTAGGGATGGCAACGATATGTCGATATATTTATATCGATATAGAGAATCGATACTATCGGTCAATATCGATATATTTACCGATATATCGCGACTTGTTTTCAACAAGTAAAAATTAAATATTAAAATGGATAGATGAGAAGGGACGCCTGTACCTGTAAAAACATCAAGTAATTTTATTCCAAATTTTGTAGGTACCTACGTGATGGGTTGATTTCAGATTACTGACTTCAGCTCAAACATGATGGTGGCGCTGAAGTCTCAATTATTTGACTTGAGCCAAAAGTAATAGAGTCGTGTCCAGATTAAAACGACCTAATACTTGAGTTGAAGCAATTTATAAATTAGTGAAACATTGCTATGGCGAGGGTATCTATGATTTTTTATATTATGTTGTTAGGACCCCTGAGAGTAGTTTATCCCCAAATTTGCAACCCCAAAAACCCTTTGCTACTGACCTAGTGCTCTGACAACCATGACATTTTCGCACTTTTACAACTACGTATGATAATTTCGATAATTCATACCAGTAACTTTTTAAACCAGGTTAAATATTCACTTCAGCCGTTTTTCCAAGTAGATCATCCGATATGACGAGTATATCGATGTATTTCTTCCAAAATGATATTAGTAACGTTTCAATTCACCTACCTACTTCAATAAGATTTCCCAAGTAGATCTTCCGATAGGTATTTTGACATTTTATGTCTTTACTATGGCACATAAATGAAAAATCGTCACGCGGGGAGCGTTATGAGGGGAGCGTTACGCGGAAATTTCTGATGATTTTCACGTACAACCAATCGTTCCTAGGGAAAACTAACTTCCTCATTTTCCACCCCACAAAAATCGTTCACCACTCATTGGAAAGCTCTCAATTTATTAAACATAAGACATAAAATGCTTACTAATCGTTGATTGAGCCAGATTCCTTCCTCGATACAAACCTAAGGTGGGAAGATCACATCACAGCAACGGTAAACAAATTAAAAAAGTTTACCTTCATCTTTCATAGAGCGCGTTCCGTTTTGTCCGAAGAAAGATTAAAAATGATTTATGTTTCCCTGTTCCAATCGGTTGCCCAATATGGAATTCATGTATGGGGCTCCGCGCTAAATATATCCATTCAGAAACTTATTTCACTACAGAAATCCGTGTTGAAAATATGTTTTCAACTTCCGAGGCGATTCCCTTCCGACCAACTTTTTACTCACACGAAGACATTCACTATCAAACAACTATACTGTAAGAGTCTGCTGCTTTACTACCACAAACACCCTCTTTCAGTTGGCAACTACCCGCGACATGAACACCAAACTAGATTTGTCATAGAAAAAAACGTAGTCAATCCCCGCCCTCGACTTCAGTTGACAACCCGTAGCCCGTTTTACGTCCTACCATTGATACATAGAAGTCTAACACATAATCTGAAAACCCCTACTAATTTCACCAGGAATGCTTACAAGAAACTCATTTTCGAGTACCTAATAAAGAATGGCCCACAGAAAATTGAAAACAATTTAACTAGTATATATGTCTCATAGATAACCAATAGATTATGATAAATAAATGTTTTTTTATAACTGTTAGCTTAATAAAATAATGTATTAGTAGATTCAACATAAATCGAAACGCCTTCAAGAACTCCCTGGCAGCAACACAGACTTAGGTCTAGCGCTGCTAGGAATGTTGACGTATGAATTGTTTTTTAATGTATTTTCCTTACTGATGATTTTCCTTTATGATTTGTATTTCTATTTCGATGTTTGACTGTCAATAAATATCTCTATCTCTATCTCTCTGTTCAGAACACACCTTCAGGAGCTAATTACTAATTGTTTCCCTAATGCACAGGAAATGTTTCCTACTCCCAACCTGAGTTTAACTCGACAGTCAAGTTCTTATTTACAAAGAAACAATATTTATTACATCATAAAACGAAATTTAAAACGATAACTTACCGATACAAGCCCAAAATCTCCTGCTGAAATTCAAACTCACTCGCGCTATAAGTTTGTTTCCAAGGAAAGAAAAAAGGATTGTGAATACGATTGTCGAAATTCCCGGCAAGGAAGAGAGAACCCCATTCTGAAATCACATATACTTGGTCAGAGGACCTCGTTATCTTGTTGAAATAGAAAACATGTCAATGATAAGCTTCATATTAAAAATAACTAGTCCTAACGCCAGTTGAATTGAATTTTGGTGTTATGGTTATATTAGTTTACTTTCAATGATTGCAGCGGCTAGAGGCCTATTTGATAAGCTAATAAACAAATGTTGTTTTGGTGGACTCAGGTCCCCATTCCCCCCTCTAGATGTCCAACTTGGAAGCCAGTCTCTTTCTGGCCTGTTAGCTCTCCTCTTATCGTAAAACCCCCGATTGTCTACGCCGCCCTTCAAAAACCGCAAACACCTTATATCTCACTGCCGCCAAAATTAATTTATTTCATATTGTTAAAAAAACTCGGTACAATAAACGGAGATTACTCCCTTATTTTCCACGGATTCCACAAACTGTATCCACGAGCCGTCGGTCGTCTTTGTGGGAACTTGGCAACTGCCCTCCCGGCAAACTGCCCTCCTACCTCTTTAGGTCAGTTTAAAACCCCGGTTTGAAACTGCCCTCCTAGGCCATCTCGAGCGACTGCCCTCCCGGTAAACTGCCCTCCTGTTTTAGGAGGTCAGTTTCGAACCCCGGTTTTAAACTGCCCTCCTAGACCACCTCAAGAAACTACCCTCCAAACTTCCTGCTTCCAACTTTTGAGGGTCAGTTTCGAACCCCGGTTTTGAACTGCCCTCCTAGACTACCTCGAGCAACTGCCCTCCCGGTAAACTGCCCTCCTGCTCGGAACAGATCTCCTGTACCTGTGCGACTTCTCATTTCTGGGACATGGGTCTCTTAAAAGTATAATGAGCTGTCAATGATAATGGATCTTCAGTCACGATCATCAGTATATATTAGGAATAAAATAATTAGAATATCAATTTCATGGAGAAATCGAGTTTTTACGCGAAAATCGGAGTTTTTTCCATTAAATCGGCATGAGACTTGAGGGTTGGATGGTGGGCAGATGGCTGGAAGGGGGTGGACTTTTGCCTCCGAGAAGGTGATTTCGCTGAAATCAACAAGAAATCGCAAAGTCGACCTTACCATTAGAAAATTGATTAAATTTGCAAGTTTTCCTGAGATTATACAGTTTTCAGCAAGTTTTCCTGAGATCAGACAGTTTTCAGCAAGTTTTTATTGGAAATGTAGTTAACGTACCTACGTACAAGTTATTTTAGGAACTTTTTAGAAAAATGTTTAGAAAATGTTCAATGTTTAAACTGCAATTGCGATCCGTTCTTGATTATGAATGTGCTTTAGGCGTAAATCCGATAATGAGGTCAAAAGTAGAAGACATTGTTTTAATTTTTATGCGAAAAAACGATGATATTTTTCAAAGAAATTGGCGTCTCGGAGCGCGCCCGCTGACGGGGTTGGAGAGCGGGAGGGGGGCTGAAAGGGGGCGGGCGGGCGCGCACCGAGACTCCGAGACACCAATTTCTTTGAAAAATATCACCGTTTTTCAATTATCACCGGTATCAAAGGACATGGTAGTGCGGGACATGGTATCAAAGGACAAGTTTACCAAACGAGGAAAGCTCCGTAAAAATACATTCTGTGTTAAAAGGGCAGTATTTGGGATCAAGGCATGTTTTGGTCTCCCGAATCAAATGGGACATTCTCTGATTAGGTCAGTCATTTTACATTGAAGAGGACTGTTTCCCCCGCAACTTTGGGCATCAGCTCCATCAGAGAATAAGCTGAGAACGACAAACGGTGCTGAAACATTTCACTGCGATTTTAACAAGCAATTTCATACTCCCCATACTAATATCCATCTCGTGATCTCCGTAATGAAATAAGTTCAAGTGAGAAGCGACATGAAGGTAGCCAGCGTGAACAAAGGTACCTGAAAACAAAAACTAATTTAACTAATAAAATCGGATGTTAGTGGTAGGTAGGTACTTGTAGATTGAGGTTTTGAGATTATCTTTTTGGTTTATTATTTTCAATGATGAACCTTTGGAATCGACCAAGAAAAAAAAAATTTTAACACCCCCTCAAAATTTGATGGTTTACGTTTCAAGGTACGTAGAATCCAAAAATCGAATAAAAATTTGGCCGTCCGTTCGCCGTACGCGGCACTTTTGCCACTTAGCATTGACCGATTTTGATGAAATTTGGTATGTAGGCTCCATTTGGGGTCTAGTTGTGCCCCGAAGCTTTTGGTTGATGTAGGTCAGTTCTAAGGGTTTCAAAATCAATTTTAAAATTTTGAAAACGCCCTAACTCAAAAAATTTCGATATAAAGTTATTGTTTTCCTTCAATTTAGGATTTTATAGAATTTTTAGAATTTTTTGAGACCACGCGGAGCTCTGTAGGACAAACCGTTCGCTGACTACGAGAGTTTAAAGTTTGGACGTACGATAAATCAGAAACACGAGTGTGAATCGCAAAAGAGGCCTAATCTCCGTTCAAGTCTTAGCTGACCGAAATGCGATCGATGTTTTTCTACATGTTGGATGGTTGGTGGCTTTGCAGACGAGTTATCTATGTAGAAAAATAAAAAATAATAAACCATTGTGTAATAATTTGCAGCGTTTATGCATCGGATCAGACACACCCATCAGTGTAATGGATACGAGGAAGCTATGTGCCACACCCATTTGGCCGAATTTTTTTCCTGATCCCAAACCGAGTGGGTTTCCGCCCCATGATTCCAACCATGCCACTGCTCTCTTGAACGTCGCCATCATCACTAGATGATAAAAGACTACTATACCTCACTATCATTCGTCCTATATATGGCAATATGGTTGTTCAGTTTGGGGCCTGGCAAGCAAAACTCAGATCAAACGGGTCCAGACTCAGCAAAACCGTGTGCTTCGCATTATCACCGACGCCCCTTGTTCGTGAGAAATGATGTGATACACCGCGATGTTGAAGTACCTGAGGTTGAGAACGTTATAAGGTCTACAATGACACGAAAGCAGGATTCCTTCCGATCTCACCAATCTACAGTGTTAGATACACTGTTCTCCTCATGGGACAGAACGAGACTCCCCCGACGTCTTATAGAAAACGGACCGCCGATCTAGTCGAAACCTAGTCATTCATAAATTTATTCGTGTCATTGTTCGTGTGTAGTACTGATATTTCCAGTCTTTCGTCAAATTCGTGTCATTGTTCGAGTCTACTGTTATTACTATATAGTCATTCATCAATTCGTGCCATTGTTCGTTTTTGTTAATGTTATTACTTAAAATTAATTTATCAACTTTACGTTGTTATAATGTATGTTAACGAGCTCCACTAAAAGTTACGAGGTACTGTCACTGGACAGATACCCTCTTTCATGTTCCACTGTACTAAATACAAAAAATTACATCTTAAAATTACCACAACATAAAAGTATTTTGTAATATACAAAAAGTTGAATGAAATATTTTTAAAAAAATGATCCCAATCCCAGATCCCTTATTACGTTGCGCTAATTAAAACTATTTAAAACCCACATAGGTTAGTTAATTCCTTAATTATAACTAAATGTAGGCAAGCAATGCCCGTGTAATCTACATTAGCTTGTTGTAATGCCAACATTATGTTTCGTGTTCTGCAGGTAAAATATCTAGTCATGTTTTTAAGGGCTAGGAGGCCAGTTTACCGGGAGGGCAGTTGCCAAGGAGGGCACTTGCCACGGAGGTCCATTTGTAAGGACCGATTCGATGAGAGGGCCCTGCTAATACGTGGTGTGAACAGGAGGGCAGTTTCTCCTTACGTACAGTAAAAACTGGCCTCCTCGGAGGGCAGTTTGCCGGGAATGCACTTTCACGGGGCGCACATTTGTGTTTCGGGTTGAAACTACCCTCCCGCAGGAGGGCAGTTTGCCGGGAGGGCAGTCGCCACGGGGGGCACCTGCCCTAGGTCCGCCTTTGTTCCTGGTTCCTGGGAGGTTTCTGAATCAGGATTTTTACCGCCGGCTGCGGAAGTAAGTCAACACTCGAGCGAAAATTGGTGGATCTTCATTACGTCACTATAATTTGTGGAATTTTCCCCTCTAAAACCCTAAAAATTACAGTCCAACTGCGCATGCTATATTTCATTTGCTGTTCATTCAATTTTCTGGCGACAATTTATACCTAACGGATTCTTGGATCCTTTTACCAGCGCATCAATTAAATTTATAGGGTATCTGGTTCTCCTCCCTACTTCAATGTTCTTATCCAGATTATATAATATGGATAAGAACATTGAAGTAGGTAGGAGAACCAGATACCCTTTAAATTTAATTCATGCGCTGGTTAATTGATACCCTTTTTCAATGATCTTTCTAGAACCATGTTTCAACTATTTTTGTTTTATTAGTACTTACTAGTTATTACTCACAGTTTCTGTGTTGAACCCGTAGACTCCTCGAAGGAAAGTAGGGAAGAAATTATTTAAGATGTTGCTAAGCCATCGTTCTGATGCTTGAACGAAAATACTAGCCCAGAATGGTATGGAAGTCAAAATGGCAATCCATGGTACTTCACTTAATTTCTGGAAGTAGCAAGTAAAGTCATATCAACTTCAAACGTTGGAAAAAAAGGTACTTCATTGTTGAAAATTTATTGAAGGGCGACTTCGATAACACCATGTTTAATGCGTGATAGAACTGCTGGAAATAGACAACAAATTCGATTGAGTTGATAAATCCCTATGAATTTAACTGGTTAATGCCATAACCATTCCCCCAAATCAAGATCTTTTAATTTCTTTCGAGGATGTTCGCTGGACATTTGCGTCTATTTACTACTATGATATAATAATATACCTATAATTATTATGCAGATGACACGGCCTGTGTAGGAAGCTTGACAAGTATTCGCCGGTGGCTTTCACTCCTCCAAGAAGAGGGCCCCAAATAGGGGTCCTACCCGGAACCTCGCAAGAGCTTCCTTATCATCAAACCGGGTATGTAGGAAGCAGCCAATTCCGAGTTCCCAGGTCTGAATATACAAGTGGTGTATTCACAAAGATTCCTTGGAGATGTTGTGGGGCCCACTCAAGCAAAACGTCAATTCGTTCAATCAGAGATAAGTGGTTGGATCGAGAGTGTTTCAAAGATGTCCGAGGCAGCAAAGAAGAGCCCACAAGCAGCCCACACAGCCTTCACCAAAGCTCTCCAGCGAGAATGGGCCTATATGCAGCGAGTGGTGGGTGGATTTGAAGAGGAGTATGTTAATTTGCGTGACACAATTCGAAACAAGTTGGCTCCTGCCATCCTTGGGCGAGAGGTAGGAATTTTACAAGAGCTTCTCGAATACCCAACAAATTTGGGAGGCCTAGCTCTTGAAAATCCCGTCAAAGCGGCTTCAATGGCATACGAGACATCCAGGGAAGCCACAGCGCCACTCTCTGATGCCATAAGGAGTGGCAGAACTTTGGATGTTGCCCAGTACGAAGAGGGTGTGGTGTCAAATTTGCGAGAAGTGGCAACACAGCGAAAAACCACTGAGCTTGCAGCCAGCGAGCAGCTTTTGACATCACTACTCAGTAGGACAACAGAGGACCATTCGGAGGACTAGGGAGGCATCACAATGGCTCAGCGTCCTCCCACTTGCAGCAGACAACTTCGACTTGTCGTCTTCCCAATTCTGTGATGCACTAGCCATTCGGTACGGTTGGGAACCAAGAGGGGTTGCCAGTATGGTGCGACGGATACGGGAGTCCCATGGACATGAACCACGCGTTCAATTGTATGAAGGGCGGTCTGATCAAACAGGGGCACGACCTGGTTCGGGACGAATGCGCCAAAATAGCAAGCCTCGCATGGAACGGCGTTGTCACAGAACCCAGTTTCTTCTTTGTGAAAGTGGTGATGGCAGCCCCGGCCTGGTGGCAGACAAGAAGGTTCATGGTGTATGGAACCGTGAGAGACCTGCGTTTTTTGATACCCACGTTATAAACGCTGACGCAGTCTCTTACACTTCCATGGACTGGCCAACCATCTCTCGCCATGCTGCCCAAGCCAAACATGCAAAATACGACAGAATTGCCGAAGATCTGAGAGGTTCTTTCACGCCACTCGTAATTTCATGCGATGGAGCATTGCACAAAGAGTATGACGCTTTTCTCAACAATGCCTCCCTACGCCTTCGCCAATAAATGGTCCAAGTCCTACGCTCAAGTGATGATGTGGACGCGAGTGAAAACATCAATTCTCCGTCCATCGAGCGGTTTCCATGAGGCTAAGAGGACCAAGGAAACAAGTCCGAGGACTCGGACTGGTGGACGGAGCAGCAATTTGGCTCCCACAAGATTAACGCCTCACACATTCACGCTCGCTTGCTCGCATGCTCGCACGCTCGCAAAAAAAACCCCATTTGGCATAAATCAATTTGAATTTTTGGCAAACTTTTGGCATACCGATTTGAACTTTTGGCAACTCAATTTGAACTTTCGGCAAGTCCATTGTGTTTCGGCAACTAGGTACTGGAGTCCTTGTCCACCTTTGTTCCTTCTACAATGTTCAATAAAGTGTTTTTCTCTCTCTCTCAAATATACCTATAATTATAAAATGATTTCTCGCGTCAAGTTGTTTCTGTACTATTTAGCAATAGTACATTTTAAATCTAATACTTAATCATTATTGTCACATTTTCAATTCACCTTCTTTAGAGGTTGGAGACCATAGTGGTAGTACTCTATGAAGTCTTTCTCTTGTTTTGTGATGGATTGATGCACTGATGGCTCGTCTACGCCGAAATAGAGTGCAACTAAGCCCAGAACTATTCCCATGATCCCTGAAGAAAACGATTTATTCAGTAACATTAGAACATTCATTCGTTCTTTCAGAACTTGTAACGAATTAATCAATTTTATAATCATCATTGATTAATATTACGGAAATTTTTTTTTAAATTGTGTTATATTCTTTTACCTACGACGTAAAATATGGATGGCCAACCGCCTGGACTTGCTGCCAGAACTCCAAGGAGCGGATATATTAAAGATGATCCGTGAACACCTGTGGAATTCCACAAATTTCTCAAATCAGATATAATTTTGGGTTGGTAAACATCATTCTATTATTATAATGAGCCCTCTAACGAATGTGAATATTTCGTTGTCATATTGATGAAAGTAAGTAAGGTATACTTATTGGAGGATGTGCTAAAGGAATGTTACTATTCTATTCAATTTTTAGGACGTCCCACATTAAGAATTGGGCGATCTTATGCGATTAATCAGGGGTGAAGTGGGGCAACACCTAACGGAACAAGAAACGTACAAATTCATTTCAGACTATTCTGAACTCAAAATGAGTGTACGTGACTGACTCTGCCCAGGTCTTATTCCCAAACCCATTTGACGCGGAAGTCTTCATAGCTGTGCTTTCACGTCGCCAGAATTTGGAAATTTGTGTTTGAGGGGAAGGATCGCGGAGTTATTTACTGAAAATAACCTTTATTCTGACATACCTTGGGTCCTCAATTCTCAACTGATTTGAATGTTCTTTTTTAGGACGTCCCACAGTAAGACTTGGGCGTCCTTATGCGATCGATCTGGGGTGAAGGAGGACAACACCCAACAGAAAAAAAATAACCACACAGTAATCCGTTTTAGACCATTCTGAATCCAAATCCGATTTTCCTGGTTCTTTTTTTGTTCGACGCGGAAAACTATCTAGTTGTGCACTACGTCGCCGGAATTTCGAATTTTGCCTTTTAAGGGGGGTAAAGGGGGGGTTAATGCTCGAAAAACGTGCGTTTTTGGGCATTATCTTGTGTATTCTGCCCAGACCTCAATTTCCAACCGATTTTTCCTGGTTCTTTTTTTATTTGACGCGGAAACCTATCTAGTTCTGCACTATGGCGCCGGAATTTTGAATTTTCCTTTTGAAGGGGCGGAAAGGGGGGTTAATGCTTGAAAAACGTGCGTTTGCGGGCATAATCTTGTAAACTCTGCCCAGGCCTCAATTTCAGACCGATTTGCGTGTTTCTTTTTTTGTTTGACTAAAATAACTTCCGAGTTGTACATGATTTCCCCAGAATACCAAAATTTGCCAGGGGAGGAGATGAGTGGGGGATAATATTTACAAAATATCCGATTTTTCAATATTTCGGTTCCTTTACTGCTTACTCATTGTATCCAAGCTTTGAAATTGAGGAAAAATTTTCATTATACCTCCGGATTTTCATAAATTATTCTCTGTGTCACCATGGAACTAATAGCCATAAATCGCATATTTCGTGGGTTTCTTTTGTGTTTCATCTTGAATACGGATGTGAACCTCGACGGACTGCCTACTCAAACTAATAGATGAAAGTTCAATGTTACGACGTATTTCCGTTTTGGTGCCAGACTGGCACCATTGTTGGTGCTGGTGGGGGGGGGGGGACTCGAATTCGCATGTTGGGTATCGTAGATCATGGATTTAAAATTGCTCTTCAGATTCGAAGCTCCCATGCCGCTAGAAGTGTAATGGTGGATAAGGGTGTGGGGAGAGGGGGGGGGGGTGGAGACCACTATTTCTTGCCTAAAATACAAAATAAATTACGTCGAGTGAAACTGGTTAAACTGATCTACCGCTTATCCAATGGGACGTCCCCGGGAATGCATGCATTACTAAACAATATGTTTTCTAGTTCATCAGTGTACCGAATTACCAAGGAAGGGGACAAAAGGGGGATTATATTCTTACCCGACTTTAATTTTGGTTCTTATTAAGGGTTGCTAATTGAACCCAAGTTTTGAAATTCGAAGAACATAATTATACCTCTGAATTTTTATGAACTATTCTTTGTGCCACCACGGCAAAGCAATCGTGACACAATGGAGGATTCTTGGCTATTTCATCATGAATGTGATGTTCTACGGACTACCTACCGAAACCAACTACAGATAAAAGTCCAACGTCACTGTGGATCACAGCGGTGGTGCCAGACTGGCACAGGTGATTGATGTGGTTGGAGGGGGGGGGGGTGAGGTGGGTTGACTCGAATTGGATTTCGTCATGGATTTTGAAACGGTATTCGAATTCGGGGAGCTAGAAATGGTGGCCCACACAGAAAGGGGAGGAATTGTTCCTTTGGTAACCTGCCTATAGTAAATTTTATTTCCTGTCGTTTATTGGAATAGGGTGTGCGCCTGGGTAGGAAAAACTGTTTATTGTTATTTTTAATCTAAGGTAGACCTCATTCTGAGAATTTTGGTACCAACCGCGACCTTCTAGCGTGAGTGAATCTTTTCCTGTGAATTTTTAAAATTTCGACCGTTTATGACGTCATAAACGGTCGAAACTTTGAAAAATCATAGAAACAGATCTACTCACGCTAGAAGGTTGTGGTTGGTGCCAAAATTCTCAGGATGAGGTCTACTTTCGATTAAAAATCTAAAAAAAAAAATCAAGGCGCACCCCCATTAAACGTTCTATTCCTCATTCAATGGAACCTCCCCTGGACTGCGTACATTGTAGATTGTAGATTGTTGGTGAATCCGCGGATCAGGGTGATGGAAGCCCAAAGCGCTGACGCCTGGTGGCTTATTGTGCTATTCCGCGGATTCTGTTTCTAGTCAAACAGTCCTAGCCCTTTGGTAAGGGCCAGTAGCGGTTTGGCTAGGTTTGTGCTGGGAAAAGCCTGCATGGGTGTAGGTGACCCCAGGAGGTGAAATCTGCGATTTAATAGCATTTCGCAATCGAATATTATGGGCTTTTTCTTCGGCCTCTCCACACAGCCTGCAGAGGGTTATATTCTGATTTACCCCAATGCGGTTGAGATGGAATCAGAGTGGAGTAAAGCCTGTTACCAGGCCAACCACTAACCTGACTTCCTTGCTGCTTAGCCGCAGCGACTGCGTACATTTCTTAACAATGTTTATCTTTCAAATTGACCGATTTCTAAAAGTCATCTGTTGTCTTACCAAGGAAAACCCATGAAAATGTTTCGCGTTCTTTAGGCACGACCCAGTTGCTAATCATTTTATAGGTACAGGGAATAATGCATCCCTGAAACAAGGCAGAAACGTATCTGTTAGTTCAGCAATTTTGGATGTTGATGCTTTGGCTGAGAAACGTAGAAGTTGAGATGTTAGGTACGTGGAGAGAAGCTACGAAAAATTTATTATAAGCGTGATTAAAACAGGATAATTCAGATCTGCTTTGTAAGCAACAACGTCTCTCTTACTCATCCATCTTACTCATATGAACATTGCCACTTGGGGTCAACTGATCTTTGATACACTGCCTTCTTACTTATCATTACAAAAAAACGCTGCAAATTATTACACAATAGTTTATTTTTTTTTCTATATAGATCATTCGTCTGCAAAGCCACCAACCATCCAACATGAAGAAAAACATCGATCGCATTTCGGTTAGCTATAATTTGAACGGAGATTAGGCCTCTTTTGCGATTCACACTCGTGTTTCTGATTTATTGTACGTCCTAACTTTAAATTCTCGTAGTGAGCGAACGGTTTGTCCTAAAGAGCTCCGGGTGGTCTCAAAAAATTATAAAAATTCTATAGAATCTTAAATTGAAGGGGAAAAAATACCTTTATATAAAAATTTTTTGAGTTAGGGCGTTTTTAAAATTTCAAAATTGATTTTGGAACCCTTAGAAGTGACCTAAATCAACCAAAATCTTCGAGGCACAATTAGACCCTAAATGTAGCCTACATACCGAATTTCATCAAAATCGGTCAATGCTAAGTGGCAAAAGTGCTGCGTACGGCGGACGGCGGACGGACGGCCAAATTTGTATTCGATTTTTGGATTTTACGTACCGTGAAACGTAAACCATCAAATGTTGAGGGGGTTTAAAAAAAAAAATTCTTGGTCGATTCCAAAGGTTTATTATTGAAAATAGTGAACCAAAAGAGTGATACCCCCTCCACTCAGTGTTTGAGAAATGCTAAGTAAAAAACGTTACAAATTATTACACAACGGTTTATCATCTTTCTGCGTGGATCACCCTCCTGCATGTTATAATGTGAAGCGTTTATTTCTTCCAAATAAACTTGATTGTGAAGTAGCTGTATGTGGTAGGTATGTAGTATCTATGGTTGGTAGATGGTGACAATGGTAAAGCCGTGTTCTTTGCAGACGAGTGATCTATATAGAAAAATAAAAAACCTTAGTGTCATAATTTGCAGCGTTTTTACTATATTTATGAAACTAAACCATCAAAATTTGGAGGGGGTTTAGATTTTTTCTTGCTCGATTCCAATGGTTCATTATTGAAAATAATAAACCAAAAGGATTGCATTGGATCAGCTGAATTTTGAATGAAGATTTGGCCTGTTTCCGTCAGTGTACATCTGTTAGCGATGAGATGAGTTATGGCTGTGGCAAGCATTTCACGTTTGCGCATGCGCAGTAACTACTATCAGTCCGGTGGTGATGATTTTCATAGGGGACCTTTTTCACGCCAACCCGCACAATCCCTGAAAATTTCATCGAAATCGGACTAAAGTTGTAAATGTTATGGATGGGCAAGAATTTCTTGACAGACAGACAGACACAGAACCGAAATTGTTCAGGAAGGTCTAAAACGTAAAACGCGAGTGGAAATTTTGATTTTGGAGAACATTTTTTTTTCAACCTTGAAAAGTGAAAACAAAGCTTACGCTACCTTCGTAGACTCGGAAGCAAAATTCAATACTATTTAAAATTGGTGAAAAAACTATATCTTCATTTCGAGAGTTTTCGAGCTACGTAGCTAGTTCGCCGGACGGACGGAAATATTGTGTATTCGATTTTTGGATTTTACGTAGGTACTTGGACACGGAAACCATAACATTTTGATCAGGAGGGGGGGGGGGTGAACAAAAATGTTCTCTTACTCGATTCCAAAAGCTGTGTCAACCAGCTCTTTCGATATCCACTCGGTATTAAGATGGGTTTCAACACCCCGATTTTTGACCATTAGACCAAGTGAAACATCGTATTTGAAATGTTTTCTATTTTCACAGAGTGGAAGATGGGTTACACGAATGTCCTCAAGAATCTGACAAACATTAAATACCTTAACATTACGTAACATGTTTTGCTCTTGAATTCCAATGACTAATATATGAAAGATGACCATTTTAACATGGGGTATGTTATGGCAATAACATTAACAATAATTTATCCGAAAAACGTTACTCGAGAGGGAGACGCGAAAGTGTCACGCGCGTTTTGAACACTCCGATCTTTACGCCTTTTCCAACACTCCGGTTTTCGAGGCGCGAAGTGCCGAGTTGCGAACCACCACGGTCCTCATTGATAGTGCAAACTCTGCCAATCCAGAGGCTGATTCCTTCCTGTTGCTTGGTTCACAATCCTTCTCGTTGCATGGTTCAGCATTCCTTCTCTGTGTTGTTGTAAACATTTATACCTTCTTTTATCAAAAACGAAAAAAAACTTTATCCTTCTCTGTTGCCAAGATCATTTTTCTGTCGAAGTTAGGTCACCTACAAGTTTATGCACGGTAAGAACCAACTACGATTTAGCGGATTTTGGTTTATTTTTTTCAATATTGAACCTTTGGAATCGACCAAGAAAAAAAATTTTTTAACACCCCCTCAAAATTTGTAGGTTTACGTTTCAACGTACGTAGAATCCAAAAATCGAATAAAAATGTGGCCGTCCGTCCGCCGTACGCGGCACTTTCTCCACTTAGCATTGACCGATTTCGATGAAAATTGCTATGTAGGCTCCATTTGGGTCTAGTTGTGCCCCGAAGATTTTGGTTGAGGTAGGTCACTTCTAAGGGTTGAAAAATAAGGTTTAAAATTTTGAAAACGCTCCAACTCAAAAAATGTTGATATAAAGGTATTGTTAGCCATCAATTTAAGATAGTATAGAATTTTTTGAGACCACGCGGAGCTCTGCAGGACAAACTGTTCGTTCCCTACGAGAATTTAAGGGTTGGACTCACGATAAATCAGAAACACGAGTGTGAATCGCAAGAGACGCCTAATCTCCGTACAAATTTTAACTGACCGAAATGCGATCGATGTTTTTCTTCTTGTTGGTTAGTTGGTGCTTTGCAGACGAGTGATCTATATAGAAAAATAATAAACCGTAGTGTAATAATTTCTAGCGTTTTATTTATGTAGTTGGCTGGTATCGTTTTTGTAAACAAAGGATCTTGTAACCTAGGCTTTTAGTTGTGCGATGTGTTCTTCGACGTTTTAGATATTTTCGATTTCTTAATCATAGCAATACCTTTGAGACATCAAGAGGTGAATGAAATGACGAGCAATTTGAAAAGCTGGCCCATAAAGAGCTAGATTAAAGCTAAAGACAACAAATTCCTATTTGAAGGGAACAACAAACAAACAAAACATGTTCCATGTTTCTAGAATTTTAGCCGAAGGCGAGGCCCGAAGGGCCGAGTTTAATGTCAATATTGTTTTTTTAATGCTACACAAAAAATTCGAAATGTTTCACTATTAATTCAGGTAATAAATTACATACGGTAAAATCTGGATTATTTAAATAGACAAACTTACAAAAAAAACTCCTTGGATTATCCTAGCTGCGCACAATGCCTCGTAGCCCATGTATATGGCTACTAAAGGCATAAAACAGGTGATGAGTCCCAATAAGATTCCACCACTTATTGATAGCACCTTGAGAGGCCCGTACTTGGAGACCAACAAGCTCATCGGTAAGCTGCTTGCTAAGTAGCCGTAGTAACTAACACTGATGAGAATTCCCTTCTGAGCCGTGCTGAACTCCACCACCTAGCGACATTTACCAAAATTGATGTATTTATGATGTATCGATTACGAGTCGATGAATTCATAGGGTTAAGAATCATGATAATGATATGATAATTATGAAGAAACTTACCGGATACGTATCCTGCTGTGTGTCTGACATTGCCACAACACCGAAGGACATCATGTTCTTTTGTAAGAAGCACATCATGTAGAATATTGCCACAATTAACATTTGTTTGTGTCTTTCACCTATCAAAACTTTGAGAATAGAACAGAAAAAAGGTCATTAGTCTCAGACATGGAAGTTAATCTAGATCGTTTTATGGATAACATCGGAATGACTGTAGGAAAACGTTTTATGATTTGAATCGGTTCATTGGATGTCTCTTAACAGGATTCTAGTTTCGCACAATCCCTGGGTGTGAACTCAGGAGAGCCAAAAACTTCGACATTTTTGATATTGTGTTGGTTTTTCGCTTATAACGTCGGAACGGCACATCCAAGCGTTTCGACCACTTATTACATATCAAAGCACGTTAATATCTGCGTCGAATGAGTAATTGAACTTTATAATTTGATTAAGAAATAAGGTCAAAATTGCTAGTTAAAAAATTACAAATTTTGGTTTATTATTTTCATAATGAACCTTTTGAATCGACCAAGAAAAAAAAATTTTAACACCCAATCAAAATTTGATGGTTTACGTTTCAATGTACGTAGAATCCAAAAATCGAATAAACATTTGGCCGTCCGTCCACCGTACGCCGTACGCGGCACTTTTGCCACTTAGCATTGACCGATTTTGATGAAATTTGGTATGTAGGCTCCATTTGGGGTCTAGTTGTGCCCCGAAGATTTTGGTTGATGTAGGTCACTTCTAAGGGTTCAAAAATGAATTTTGAAAACGCCCTAACTCAAAAAATTTCGATATAAAGGTATTGTTTTTCCTTCAATTTAGGATTCTATAGAATTTTTAGAATTTTTTGAGACCTCCGGAGCTCTATAGGGCAGACCGTTCGCTCACTACGAGAATTTAAAGTTTGGACGTACGATAAATCAGAAACACGAGTGTGAATCGCAAAAGAGGCCTAATCTCCGTTCAAGTTAAAACTGACCGAATTGCGATCGATGTTTTTCTCCATGTTGGATGGTTGGTGGCTTTGGAGACGTGTGATCTATATAGAAAAATAAAAAATAATAAACCATTCTGTAATAATTTGCAGCGTTTTTCCTATTTGGAGAAAAAGTGAGGTATTGTCACTTTCCACCGCCTGCCTCGTATAGCAATTACGTATAAAATAAAAATGTAGGCCATTTAATTCTGCGTACAAAAAGCTTGAAGAATGTAATTTCTGAGCATAATTACAAAAGCAACATTTAGTACTGATTGATAACTAAGTTGTAAGAAACAGCTCAATCTGTTGTGTCAGTTGTACAGAGCCGGTGGAAGTGGAATACTTCACTTTTCTTCCGAATTGGGGAGTAACAAATGGAACACTTATTCCAAGTGAAAAGTGACCATACCTCTATAAGTGGGGAAAATTGTAATTTTTCAACTAACAATTTTGACCTTACATCTTAATCAATTATGAAGTTGTGGTACCGTCAACCGGGGTGATATGAATCAGCCGGGGTAATATGGATACTTTGGAGGCAGCAACGCTTTTAGCGATTGCAGCGCTACCTGGTGACGTTTGGATGTGATCTGGTAGCAGAATATTGAACTAGACATCGGTTTTTGGCTTTGATCCATATCACCTCGATTAACGGGGTGATATGGATAATGTTTCATTAAAAAAATAAAAGTGAAAAAAGGTGCAAATCACAAAAATTGACATGGTACCGTCTTCTTGACATCTCAGAGGATCTATATTCGGAAAGCCAGCTCGCTCTAAAAAGAGTTGGGTCTAATTTTTCAATAAAAACTGCAAAAAATGATCCATATCACCCCGGTTGACGGTACTCATTCGACGCAGAATTTAATGCGCTTGGATGTGCCGTTTCGACGTTATAGGCAGAAAACCAAAACAACTCTAAAAACATCAAGTAATTTTATTCAAAATTTTGTAGGTACCTACGTGATGGGTTGAGTGACTGTTGACTTCAGCTCATACATGATTGTGTACATGAATGTTTTACACCTACCGTGGCTCTCATGGCTCAATTACTTGACTTGAATCAAAAGTAATAGAGGCTCGTTTAGGTTACTTACTATACGAAGTGAAGCAGGTTTTCACAACAATGGGGAATTTGCCTCACATTTTTTTTTCGAATGAGGGTTTATTTTTATGGAATAAAACCATAGTGAGCTGCTCGAAAACGCATCCAAAAACTAAACGCTTCACACTCGATTGGAAAATCAGAAGTAAATGCCAATCATAGCAGAAACTGAAAATGTTGCATACGAGTCTGCAACACATTGGGACATTTTATGTCTTTAAAGAAGGGATTCAGGGGCCTTCGAACAATGCTACACCACCTACCCCAGTAGCGTAGTTGTTATACTTAACTGTAGTGTTCATCATAAAAGAATTGGTAATTAGACTCAGTTCTTTAATTAATGTAAGAAACGTTGAAAAAAAACGTGAAACGTTGAATAAAATGTCTGCTAAGATTGAAGAGTGGATTTCAATTTGGCCAATAGATGTTCAGCGGAGCGCTGAGCCTCCCTCCATTCTGCTTGAGCGCGTCTTTCTTCAGCAAGAATTCGGCACGCATGTATAATCTTGGCTTGGTGCTTGGAAGCCATTCTCGCTGCTCTATCTCTTTCCAATTCTAAATGTAGTATTGTGGTGTCTAGAGTTGACACAGTGTCATCAAGAAACCACTGATCGATCGTTACACCATGCTCACGGTACAATGGCGTGTCAACGAGAAATCGTAACCACGTTTTCACTGTTCTCTTCTTCACAAAGCCGATGTATGAGGACGATTTATGAATCTGATGTTTCTTGATATGGACGTTGAACGAGTAATCATCGTCAAGTTGGCGAGGTAATTCGCGGACCATGTTGTTCACTTCAACCGGTACATTTATAACTTGACCAATGATTGCCTTCGACCCCTTTGCAAACCGCAATCGACGAATCTGCATGAATGGAAGTCGGGGCGATATAAGACGTTCGATAATTGGATCAAGTGGAGGTAGGTGCGTCGGTATCGGCGGATAACGAAATCCATTTGATCGTGACAGACGTGGAATTTTTTTCTTGCATAAATTTCGGTAACAGTTATCACACGCTCTAAATTTGGATATGGCCTCGTTGGGGAATTCACTAGCCAATAGCTGAGACGCAGACGCGGGAGTATTGCGCAAATCTTTCTCAAACCATAAACGATCACAGATTGAACACGAGAAACCAAATGAATTTTCAGTGAATCGTTTGTGAAATTCGATATCGGCTACAGATTTTGACGGTGGTATAAATGCGTGATTTGTTTCAGAAATTTCAAAAGGGTCTGTGATGTTGCCCGCAACCATGAGTCTTTTTCGAAGTCGATATTCGCGTTGCTTTTCGGCGTTTGATTTCACCGGCTTGGAACACTTGCTCACTTCAGATGCCTTACGGAGCCGATATTCGCGTTGCTTTTCGGCGTTTGATTTCACCGGCTTGGAACACTTTCTCACTTCAGATGCCTGACGCAAATCGGTTGCCTGTTTCTTATTTGAATAATCTTCTTGATTTTCTGTACACAATTTTCTCTTTCTTTGTGATGATGGTCCCGAATCCATCGTTAAATGCCAACTGAAGATGCAGCTTTATTATGTTCTTATATGTTTCTTGGATACCGAAACTACGTGTATCCCTAGTGTATAATTGTGAGGAATTTATAATCCTTTTCGAGTTCACATGCCAACGGAGAATCTTTTCGTGACGGAGTCGAAATTCACATATTAGTAAACAAACTGACGGAATGTTAACGTGCTCTACAACGAAGGGGGTCAATGTGCATACAAATGAACATCATGGTATTTAGGGATAAATTGAGAGCTTTCCAACGAGTGGTGTACGATTTTTGTGCGATGAAAATTGCTGAAGATACTTTTCCCTAGTTACATATTTGTTGTAAGTGAAAATCATCACAATTATTTGGTAACGAATTTTGGTAACGGTTTTCGAGTTATGTGCCAGAGCAAAGACATAAAATGTCAAAAGTCGAGGTTTTTGGTTCTCGTGAGTTTGGGTCGCCCCCTCCCAGAGATCGTGTAGACTAGGATACTACTAACAGACACTCAGTGAACCGATTCAAATCATAAAACGTTTTCTTACAGTCATTCTGAAGTACCATGGTATTTTCGAAATGAGCGTCTCCACCATGAGCTCCAAATCGAAACTGTCAGCGAGGCCATCAAACGACAAGCTAAAATGTCATGTTAATGAGGAAGCCGTACGTCTCCTTGACACAAGTGAAATCACCAGAAGACTTAAACGTACAAAACCTTTAAACATTGCAGATGAGACAACGTTGAAGACCTCAGAGAAGTGTCAAAGTGAACAAAACTCTTTGAAGTGTCTTATCCTAATTTCAAAATGATATTGTTAATAAGATATTTCTTGATGCAATACAAATTGAAGGGTTGAAGAGAAGGGGGAAAAGAACGATCAATGTCAATTTTTTTAATTTTTGGAAATTTCGATTTGATTACTCATAAAATGACGTCTTGTCAAGATTGTGAGTGCAGATGGTCCCCTATTAAAATCATTGCGCCCGGATAAATAATGGTCTCTGCGATACCCTTCTAACAGCCATAATTTCTACACATTCCATCCGAATTCTATGAAATTTTCAGGGATTAAATTAATGTCTTCGCCATGTGGTCATCAAATTTAGAAAGTCGTGTTAGGTATGTGGAAAGTGAAGTTTGGGATAATCTACTAACTTGTGTCTGATCATCTATAGAACGGAATTATGTATACGAGGTCTTTTTGACATTTTCATGTCTTTGATTTGGCACATAAACTGAAAACGCTGCAAATCATTGCTCAAAGGTTTATTATTTTCTGTGTAGATCACCCTTCTGTGTAGATCACTGGTTCTCCATCAATAGCACCTACCACCATCTGTATTCTCCCTTGACCTTCCCTCTCAAATTTCAGCTTCCTGTGTTCAATGGGATTGAAAATGGCTTTGGAGCTCACTCAGCTGATCAGTGATCTGAGGAGTGAAGAAGATTTCCTCGAATGCTGGAGACGCCTGGAAGAGCACTTCCATTCAATAGGATTGAACATGGCTTTGGAGCTCACTCAGCTAATCAGTGATCTGAAGAGTGAAGAAGCCTTTGAGCAATGATTTGCAGCGTTTTTTACCCACCAACATTTTTTTTTACCTACCAACTTTTTTTTACCTACCAGCTAGGTACTACCTACCACACCATACTGCTTCACACCTTCACAACCAAGTTTATTAGAAAGAACTAAACGCTTCACACTCGATTGGAAAAATAGAAAGCTTCATATAGAAATTTGATTACTGGTTACGCAGAAGGCAAAACTGTATACAAATCGAAGAAATGAACAGCGATCGCATTTTAGTCCGATAAAATTTGAATGGAGATTAGACCTCTTTTGCGATTCACATTCATAATTCTGTTTTATCGAAGGAAAACCTTCAAGTACTCGTAGGGACCGAACGGTTTGTCCTACAGAGCTCCTGGTGGTCACAAAAGTTTTTAAAAATTCAATACTATTTAAAATTGGTGAAAAAACGATACCTTTATTTCGAGAGTTTTCGAGCTAGGGCACTCTTGAAAATTTCAACCCTTAATTTTCACCCCTTAGAAGTGACCTACATCAACCAAAAGCTTCGCGGCACAACTAGACCCCAAATGGAGCCCATATACCAAATTTGAACCAAATCGGTCCAGTGTTGCTAAGAAAAGTGCCGCGTACGGCGGACGGACGGAAATTTTTTTATTCGATTTTCGTATTCTACGTACCTTGAAACGTAAAACATCAAATTTTGAGGGGGGGTTAAAATTTTTTTTTTCTTTCTCGATTCCAAAGGCTTATTATTGAAAATAATAAACCAAAATCGTCACGAAAACTAAGCAAGTCTTGCTCACGCGACCAATAAAAAAATAGACTCACTGTGTTGCGTAGAGAACAATCAACTGTTTTGATGCTTGGGTACATGAACTAACAACCTTACTTCACTACCTTGTTGTGTAGTGGTTGACATGAAAATGTATCGGACTCGTATGCAAGCATTTCTTTAGATGTTTTCATTTTTTTCATGTTTATGATTTTTAAATTCTAGCCATGTTTCTGTTGGGAGTTTTCCGTCCAAACTTATTCAGTGACTGTAATAAACCCCTCTCGACAATAATTGAACGAAATAGAGCTGGCAACTTGGATTTTTTTTTAATTATAAAAAAAAATCCAAGTTGCCAGCTCTATTTCGTTTAGAACTAACATTATTCACAACACTGCTCTTACTACTGCCACTGTTCTCAATATGAATGGAATCATTCATTTCATATGAAAATTACCAATTTTTCAGGAACTACACATGTAAACGAACCATCAGGAAGAAACAAAATATGGAAATGACCGCGGTGGAAAGTAAAGGAGAGGCATTTAAACGTTAACGTTGATCCTTTTTCCTTGTCAGAATTTTTCCTTCCATCATTCTCTCAACACCATTAGGTATCTTCTTTCCCAGTTACGATTTACGCAACGATTGGTACTGGAACCAGCTACTAGGTGGCATGAATAACTCATTTTGTCAAAAGAGTTACATTGATCGGTCTTTCCCGTAACCCTTCAATTTTCAAAAAAATGAATAAATAAATTCTGAAGTGCATTGCTTGATTAACTGGCTTAGTGCGGCTGGAACATCTCACTCCAGATCCGCGATAAGGCGCTTGGGCACCTCATCTCTCTATAAAACTGACCACTTAGCTTAACTATCCACCACCTAACAAATCCGGCACGACCAGAACGAGTCTAATCATATTTGCAGTTGTAGGAACAAATTGCAATTTTGGGTTTCTCATTAGTTTTATAAATGAGGAGTTTTCTTTCAAACGGGGTGATATCCACTTGGAATTTTTTGTGGTAAATTGAGAAAAACTAATTTCATTGCGAAGGAAGTTGTCTGGGCTTCCCAAATTTTCCAAATAGTTTGTTCATAGAACTTTGGATATAAGACCAAATTCCGAAATTTTGGCATGCGTTTTGAGGGAGACACGGCCATTTCTTATTTGGATATAAACCCATTTGATGAAAAACGATTGATTTGAGCCACTCAGAAAAAAGCCAGTTTTTTGGCTGTGTGAAGAAAAATCTCATTTTCATTTTCTTTTATTGGTTTAACCGTTATTTTCACTAATGAACCTCCGGAATTGAGCAAGAAAAAATATTCTAACCCCCTCAAAATTTGATGGTTTACGTTTCAAGGTATGTACCTAGAATCCGAAAACCGATTTTTTTTTTAAAAAAGTGTTTATTGAAAACAACCGGATGGATGTAAGCAGATTTGTAAACCCGATTTCTAGCAAGCTTTTAAAGCGGGATATTAACCGTTTTGGAAGAAATACAACTCGTGAGGTGATAGGCCTTATCCCGAAAATTCAGAATCCGTGAAAAAAGTTTAAAACAAGTGGGTGTGGCACATAGCTTCCTCGTATCCATAACCCGATTATATAGATGATCCGATGTATAGTAGTTAATCTCAATGCACCAATCTCTAAGTACCTTTCACTACCCTCATAGGGGACCATCTACACGCTAATCTGGACAATCCTAGAAAATTTCATCAAATTCGGATGAAAAATGTTATGCCTGTTACAGGGATTTTACGTATGCGCATGCGCAGCGGCTACTATCAGTCCGGGGGAGATGATTTTCATAGGGGACCGTCTACACACCAACCCGCCCAATCCCCTGAAAATTTCATAGAAATCTGACAATAACTTCGTATAGTTATGCGCGTTACAAGGAATTCATGACAGACACACAGACAGACAGACAGACACACAGACACGGAACCAAAATTGTTCAGAAAGGTCTAAAACGCAAAACGCGAGTGAAAATTTTGATTTTGGAGCAAAACGCAAAACGCGAATGAAAATTTTGATTTTGGAGAACTTTTTTTTTCGTCCTTGAAAAGTGAAAACAAAGCTTCCACTACCTTGGTAGACTCGGAAGCAAAATGGTTAATAAGCCCGCTTGAAAGAAAACTCTTCAAATCATTTTCAGTTCATTCGGTTTTATAGGGAGATTATGAAACTTACCTGTTGGTTGAGGGGGCGGTGAATCGTTCATTTTACTGGCTATTTGTACGACGAATCCAGCTCTCGTTTGGTGACTGAAATTACGCACTCGCAGTGTTTAATTTATCATTAGACTTGGATGCGAATTGACCCAGATTGGCAAAAGATTGTTGACACCTTATTATGGAGGTAATTACGCGTGATGTAATAAAGCTGAATTTGGAGGATGGCCCACTTGGCTTATCCTTCCCTCATCCATGAATTTCACTCTTTTGAAGTTTGTTTTCATCAATTTTTGAGATTTTGTATAAAAAGGGCACATTATACAGCCAAATTAAAATTACCTGTAATCCTTGGAATTGTGATGCAAATAAGTTAACATTCCTGGTTATTACTCGGACTATTGTCCAAACCTTCCATCGATCGTGGAAAACGCCAGTCGGCTTCTATCTAAGCACACGGAGTGACACCTACACTGTTTGATACAGGTGTTCAACATGGTCCCTTTTCCCGCATACTCATTTCTGCACATCAATATCGTCATTTTGATTGTCATAAATTAAGTTCTGGATATTTAGTAGCTCGTAATAAAAAGCAAGCCCCCTGTATCCCCGGAAGGTTACTGCTTTACATTACTTACAGGTTTATTATATCTATACAGGGTTTCTACTTAAGATGGGCATAACTTCATGGTTCGAATCTACAGGGTATTTCCAACAAAACCTACTCAAAATGCCTTTTTTCCACTTAGAAGTTTTTTCCCGCGTTTTCGATCTTACACCATTAAAACTGTCATAACGCCTGTTATTTACCTAGTAAATTAAAATTTGAGAACATCGTTGGATTTCTAGAAAAGCAAGTAGAAAGCAAACATCAATTTTTTTTGGAAATATGGCTTTTTTAAATCGGAGTTTTCACTCTGAATCCCTAGCTATTCCGATGGGCGCTCTGGAAAAAACACTCGTCCGTAAAGAACTCGCAACCATAGATACTACGTTCCTACCACGTACCTACAGCGATCGCATTTTAGTCGGATAAAATTTGAACGGAGATTAGACCTCTTTTGCGATTCATACTCGTGTTTCTGATTTATTGCAAATCCAGCCCTTGAGTTCTCGTAGGGAGCGAACGGTTTGTCCTACAGGGCTCCGCGTGGTCTCAAAAAATTCTAAAAATGCAATACTATCTTGGTGAAAAAACAATACCTTTATTTCGAGTGTTTCCGAGCTAGGGCGTTTTCAAAATTTCAACCCTTAATTTTCACCCCTTAGAAGTGACCAAGACCACCTTTAATAATAATAATAATCATCTTTATTCGGAATCCTTTTCAGGCAAGAATGCGTCGTACAGTACACAATAATAATTTCATAATAGTTCCTAATTTTCGCATAGTAACACTTAAAATAATTTTATTATAGCTATATCACAGGAAGAAAACAAAGAAAACAACAATAATCGCATAATAACACTTAATAATAATAATTTAAATACAGTCAAATCACAGGAAGAAAACAAAGAAAACATCAATTCATCACAGGAGGAGCACCCAAGCATTGTATTCCACTACAAAGACTTAGCGAGCACAAGTACTAGTAGTGTTAATAATTTTCCTCGGCTGCCTGTAACAATAAATACTTATTTCATATTACGCAAAAGACAACTACATTTAAATTTCACTCAATTCATGACACATTTTTATTTCTTCATATTACTTAAGTCACTTGTATAATACTCTTCCATGTTGCAATAAGGTGTTTCTGTCAAGAAGGACTTAAGTGTGTTCTCAAACATCTTGTTAGAAAGTTCACGAACTTCGAGTGGTAGCTTGTAGAATATCTTGATGGATGTGTATTTATATTGTCTTTGAGTAATAATTTAGTTTAGGTCGGACAGTTTCACTAACCACAATTCATCACTTCCACTGCGTCATAGAATTAAATAATTAGTACAATCAACCTTAACTTCTGGAGCTCCAAATCAGATAGAGTTCGAGAGATAGAGAGATTTCGTTATTTTCAATACCGCCTTTATTCTTTCTTCTGATACAGGACCAAGTTGAGTATCAGCTCAAGCAGTTACTCAACTTACCTGTATCTTGTGCTGTAAAAGGTCTAATTTTGAGTGTTGAATGCCAAGTCAAAGGCATGACAGAACATACCAGCGGGGCTGAATGCCCAGGGATTTTCTGACGAACTTGCGGCTGTATTTGCCCTAAGTTGTTCGAATGGTGGAGCTGCGATGGAGAATTTTCTAAGTGGCGCACCTAAATGTGTGGAGGTCTTTGATTTCCACGAAGTAACAGTTGAAAAAATATACTCAATCATTATGAAGTTGAAAAACGTAAATTCGGCGGATTTCTTTGGGATCTCGACCTCAACAATGAAACACATCGCGCACTGCTTGTTGGAGCCACTGACCTATCTGATCAACCTATACTTTGAAACGGGATGCTTCCCGGATGCACTGAAATTGGCGGCAGTGACTCCGATTCCCAAAAAATCTTCCTGTAAAAACTACAGTGACTTCCGGCCGACCGCAAAACTGCCCTTATTGGTTAAAATAGTGGAACATATAGCACTCGAACAGATCAGAGATCACTTATTGGCCAATAAAGTACTGCATCCTAAACGATTTGGATTTCAGGAAGGCAGAAGCACCGCCTCCGCGGCCTGCTCTTTGGTGATGGGTGTTCTGGATTCTTTGGAGAGAGGTGATCGTACAGCCCTCCGTTTGTATGACCAGAAAAAGGCTTTTGATCTTGTTCCTCATAACCTGTTGGTTCGAAAGCTGCAGGACTATGGTTTTAGTGAGAGAGCAATGGCTTTTTGTAGGAGCTTTCTGGCGGGATGGGTGCAGACGGTCAGTTTCAATGGTGAGGATTCTCTTTCCACTTCAATTCCGTGCGGAGTTATGCAAGGCAGCGTGACTGGACCGACATATTTCCTGTTGTTCATAAATGACCTACCTTTCCAGTTCGAACGGGGCATTTATCTCTTTGCCGACGATATGACGACCCTGGCATCCGGTAGATCTAAACAGAAGCTAGACCAGGTCCTGCATTCGTCTGATGTGCAGATTCAGGAATGGTGTGGAGCAAATTGTTTACGTCTCAATTTGGAAAAGACGCAGAACCTGGAAATCAGCCTGAACGGGAAGCTCGAAGGTACAGTGGAGTACCTAGGATTGAAAATTGACAACAGGCTCTCATGGGCCTGTCATATAGAGAAGTTAGCTACAAAACTGGCATCCTGCAATTATATGCTGCGACGGCTAAAGCAGTCTGTTTCCTTTGCTGTGTTAAAATCTGTCTTTTTCGCTTATTTCATGGCTCGAGCGTCCTACTGCGTTATTGTCTGGGGATACTCGCCTCATAGCTCCACCATTTTCAAGTTGCAGAAGGCGGCAGTAAAGATCGTCCTCAATATGGGGTCCAGCGACACGTGTAGAGGCCGTTATCAAGGAGCTCCACTGTCTCACGTTGCCCGGTCTATTTGTGTATAGCAGTTTATGTTATGTCCGGCGGAATATGGGCGGCCTGCAAAAATCGTCACACTCATACTCATGCTACGCGCCAGTGCTATGACTTGAGACCGCCGACGGTTCATCTGGCGTCATCACTGAGGAACAATCCTATCCAGCACGGCTCCCGATTTTTTAATGCGCTGCCAGACTCGATTCGGAGACTTCCTGAGAAGCAGTTTGAAAGAAGAATAAAAAAGACACTTGTTGAGGCGGAAATATACAAAACCGAAGAGTTTTTTAAGCTGGTGATTGTTGGCGTTTAGATTTATTACCTACTTATTATTTGTTGAACATCATTATTATTATCTGACGATTGTTTTACCACTTTGTGGATTACAACAATAAAAAACCTTTTGAATTTGAATTTGATCGCTACTTTTATTTTGGTCCTGTAAGTTAACCTACTAGTAAATTATACTATTCATGTTCATTGTTTTAATTTCTAATCGGTCCATGAGTAAAAGAGTCATTTTCACAGGCTTGAATGATTTATTGATATTGTTCAAGTTAGATGGAAAGTATTAAGGCTTTGTCGGCGACGAACAAAATAATCATGAAAATTGCTACTGTAGTAGTGTAAAAGGTTGTTGTAAAAAGGTTGTTGACAGAGCTGCTACTTTCAAGTTTGAGTGGTGGGCAACCTAACTTGAAGTGTTTATACTTCAGGCTCGTTGACTTGACAAACTTTGCGATGAAGTCTTGGGCCACGTCGACCCTGGCGAAGACACCTGCGGATTTGTCTTTTCCACAAGAGCCGACCCCTGGTCCATAACTGACGATTCCAACCATCACCTTGCCATTCTGGCACATCAGCGCTCCACCACCGTCGCCGCCACAAATGGTGGTCCCATTCTTGACACCGATCCCGCAAACTTGAACGAGATCGTTGAACAAATCAGGTCCAACTTCTTGTCTTTGAGTGCTAGCTGTGATTTTCAATTGGCACCACTCGAACTCCTTGAGCTGTATAGTGATCTTCTTCAAGACACCATGACTAGAATTAACCCGGGAGTGACCCCAACCCATTGTCACGCATGAGTCTGATCTGGCAACCAGCCTGTTCACCAAGGATAGGCACTTATATTTTGGGAATTTCAAAGGCTCGATACGACCCTTCACTATATTGATTGGTGTCTTCAGTAATATCATCCCATAGTCGTAAGTTAATGAAATCTCAGAGCGTTCACATAACGGATGTACCTTCAATTTAATAAATGATCAAGTTCATGATTGCTTTACAGACTTGGATCTACATTTATCTCATACATCAATCTTACAAGAGTTCTTACTGAAAGTGAAACATTATTGAATGGTGTATAATTAGGTACTATATAAGCAAGAACGTAGCAGGTATACATAGCAGAAACTGTAACCTATCCCAAGATTTGGGACGAAAAACGGGGAAAAGAGAAACAAGAAGCACTGTCTCCTCTCATAGTAAATCAAACTCAGTCACTTTTAGTGGTCCCAGGTTTCAGCACTCTTGAAGAGTTGTATAGGAAGAAGGGAGATGTTAGCTCACAATATATTGTTTCTATATTCTTAAATAAGGAGAATTAGAAAATGTACAAACTTTAACAAGTCCTTATAAATGTTGCTTTTTTAAACTACTATGATAATTTCAAACGATTAATTTTCGAGAATAGAATAAAAATTACTTAACCCTCTAGCGGTAGACCTCTTCTCGTCCCGCAACTGGTAGACCTAGGAGCGCGGCGCTCTTTCGGTATTTCCTCCCGAATAAATCAATATTTATCATATTTTTAGATAGTTTTCGGTCTGAATGTGATATTCGAGTCATCTCCTGTTTTTAGGTTTTTTTTTGCACTTGCATGTACTCCAGCTGTGCCCATATAGTACTCACGAAGCGGGTTTTTTTTAATCACAGAATTGCATTTACCAGTGGTGAAGAAGGTGGTACAAAAGTTTAAGAATTTTGATGTTGAAATGATAAGTCTGAATTTGGAGATGAAAAAAGTTGGAAAAGTCTGAATTTGATTTGGAAAACTCTGAATTTGGGTTGGAATATTCCGAATTTGACCTCAAGCCACTGCAGCCATTACTTGGGGCCAGAAGAGCGTTCAGTCATTTTATACAAGATTTAATACGAAAAAAAAAAAAAAGCGGAGCGATTTAACACTTTCACGGTTTTTTGCAAGAAAGCGACTCATACTAACCCTGAGGGGGTTGCGGGGTAGAGAGGAGGGTAAGTTCCTGCATGGAGGTAGTTTCTAGGATAGTCACTGTGAACTGGGTCACCACTGAAGGGTTAAGCAATTTTGCAGCTAACAATGACTTGGTGAGGTGAACATACTTCCTGCTGAATAAGGGTTGAATTTCCTACAAAGCAAGTGGGTTTCATCCAGTTATCATCCAGTTAGCATCAGTTATCATCAGATCAGGCACTTACCCAGTTTAAGCACTTGCCCCACATACCTTATTTAGGTTTTTGAGTTGGAATATGTATAACAAACCATTAATCGTTTAGCACGCCGGGTAATTCCTTTTCCATCTTCGTTCCTCGAATCCACCGTGCCTGCAAGTATCTCAACTATTGATGGTTTTATTAAATGGTTAACATCTATTTCCGCAGGTCCTTCTTCGGAAGAAGCTGAAGCCAACAGATGACATGCGGTCAACACATGGGAATCCGTGATTATCGTCCCAGAACCATGATGGGTTCTGTTATGATTATTAGATATCAAAAAGAGTGCGACCAAGTACGGAAAATCGCCTTCATTGGCATCATCACCATAAGCAATTCTGAGGGCTTCGTCCGAATATTTATTTTGCGACTTGGCGTTATCCAACTTCACGACTTCTAAGGGTTGTTCAAATTGGAGCCATCCACTCACCACGGCACATGCGGAAACGAAACAAAACAAGAGGAAATTCCACCCATTCATCAGAATTGCTGAAGGACAGTTGAACGTAAACAGTGGCTGTACAAAAGGTCGTTGTATAGGATAAAAGAGGTGGAACTTTCAAGTTCTTGTACCTAAGTTATCTCAGTCAAATGTTTTACAAAATTGTACGAAAATGGCATGAAGTAAGAATTATGTTTTAATTTATGCATCTCTATCTCTTTATTTAAAAGAGTACCTAGTTCACTTTTAATTTAAATTTTTATTTACTCTATGTTACTAGGTTATGGGTAACATGGTGTCGTTCACACTCTGAGTCTAGATACATGGAAATCTTTTGACGAAGGTTAATATAATTTATCAGGATCGTCTCCGCACGCACAAATGTGGTCTTCCTTCATACATTTCACAAAATCAAATTATTGCCCGATTTTGCTGAAATTTGAAGAGTTGTACTTTTTGATGAAAAATCCAAAAGAGCCTCGGTACATGGGAAAACCAAAAATTCATCAACATAATTGGAAACAACTGAGCAATCTTGTTGCTGTCTATCAATTTGAGAAGGGAATTTTATCAGTAGCACTGCTCTATCACACGTCAATACCTCACTTATACATCAATGAATTCTTTATTTCCATTTTTTATGATTGAAGGCACCACCCAACTTGGCATACTTTTTAGCAAGCCTTACCTCATTACAAGGGGTTGGTACGACAGATACTCTAAAGATCTCGGATGTCTTTGCCAAAGTTGAAGCTCACTTCTTCGGTTGCAAGACAACAAAACTAATCCCCAAATGAAGCAAATATACGAAATTTCATCAAAATCGGTCCATGGTAACTCGAGAAGGTGCGCGTGAGGCGGATGGACGAATTTTAGCATGGAACATGCTTTAGCCATCACCTAACTGGGCAAAAAAGTGACGAAACCGTGGAACGAAAGTAGCGCGGGATTTTGTAGTGATTTTCACTTACAAGACCCGTTTCTAGGGAAATGTTTTCATCCCACGAAAATCGTTCGCCACTCGTTGAAAAGCCCTCAATTTATGCGTAAATTATATACGGCCGAAACAGCTGTAAATATGGACGAAGCTGAGATATACCTCTGATTTAAAGAACTGTAAACAACATTCGCGGTAAAAACCAACATCGATTTAGTAGATGTTGTTGGTTGGCTTGGATTTTACGAATGTAATCAAAGGATCTTGAAACCTAGGCGAGATTTTGTTATGAAAGCGGGCTTTTAGTTGTGACGTGTTCTTCGACGCTTTAGATGTTTAGAAGCTTAGAAGTTTTAGATGTTTAGGAAGCTCATTTGCGAACTTGCATTACACCATAAAGAGCTAAATTAAAACAACAGACAACAAATTCCTAGTAAAAGGAAACAGCAAGCAAACAAAGTACGGCTAAAGCATGTTCCAATTTTCTTGAATCTTATCCGAAGGCTCTAAGCAGTAACGTCCGGGAGTCCAGGGGGCTTGCCTCCTGGCGAGGCCCGAAGGGTCGAGTTTTGAATTATTTTTTATTCGGTTCTTGGATTTTACAAAGGTATTTTGAAAAGCAAACCATAAAATTTTTGAGCGGCGGGGGGGGGGGGGTTAAAAATTTTGTTGAAAATACAAAACCAAAATATTTTCCCAAGGTGAAAAAAGTAACTCTACCTAGTATACAAGACAGTACTCTGTTGAATTAATGTCGCCACAAATATTATCGCCGAAAGGAGGTTGGAAAGACTAGAAACCAATATCTCATTGCTCCCATGCGGGAATGATGATATTAAGTACTTAACAGGAAAATGCAGAAGAGAATTTTTCAGGGTGGTATAACCTTTATTAACAGTATCGCTCAGAGTAGGACAACAGCTTTAGGACAACAAAAGATGCCATAATAATTGTAGTAATAACGTCGAGCGTTACTATTGAGCCTCCATTAACGGGTCTGAAAGGTTTGCAGTTGTACTTGAAAACACTGTAATTCATGGTAGTCGACTCAATGAACTCTGAGATGAAGTCTTGAGCTACATCGACCCTAGCGAAAACACCTGGCGCCTTGTTCCTTCCACATGAGAAACTTCCAGGTCCGAAACTGACGATTCCAACTAACACTTTGCCATCTTGGCACACAATTGGTCCACCGCTGTCACCAGGGCACGTTGTTGATTCATTTTTAACCCCGACCGCGCAAACGTGAACGAGACCGCTGAATTTATCAGGTCCGGCCGGTTCTTCGTACGTCAGATCCCTGATGGTTTTCTCACACCAGTCAAACGCCCTCAGATTGGTCGTAATTTTACTCAAGAGATCGGGCTCGTCATAATACTCGTCGAGGCCCCAACCCATCGACACGCATGTGTCAGATTTAGCCACCAGCTCGTTCACAAAGGCAATGCACTTATAGTTGGGGAATTTTAGGATCTCGATTCGACCCTTTTCTAGATCGTAAGGTTTTTCTAATAATATCATCCCATAATCGTATTCCATTGAAACTGCTGTGCGATTACAAAGCGGATGAACCTTAAAACATAAATGGTTATTTTTTTAGAAGGCAAGCATTTCATTAGTTACTAATTGCGGACTACCTACAAGTTGTAGTCAGTTATCAACCTACTGTTGTGTGGATTACCTACATCTCAAGGGTTTTCTCTTAAGAACTCTTCAAATTTCATTTATACTGCACGAAATAGGTCCCTAGTGAACTTAATGGAGCTAATTTTGAAGCCTATTTCACATGACTTCCGTTGCAATCCGAACTAGGTATCTATGAGGTCATTTGGGACTCTTGAAATCTTGAAAATTTTTCATTTGAAACGGAGACTAGGAGCATAGGAATGATCAAGGACGAGCGGAATTTTTCAAATCTACTCTTCGAAATTAACTCTTTTCTTTTAAATCAACCCACAAAAACAAAAACGTAGTTTTTCCTGAACTGATCTGGCATCTCTTATTGAAACATTTTTTGCAGAGAGTGACTACAAGATATATCTGCGAATGAAAGGCATTTTACGCTTGCAAAAAAGACTGCAATCACACAAGTTCCACTGTCGAAAAGTCAGCATTTGACCTCTGAGATAAGCAATGCGGCAGGGTTACAAATGTCAGGTTTTATACGACTTTTTATACGATCAGAGCTTTATCTATGTTATCAACGACGCCCATACAGGCCTAGTAGCTAGCAGGATTTAGCCTTGATGGAATACTGTTGTGGATGGACAACACTGTCACTCCAGGGCGGGAACCTTGTACGATTTCCTACCTGCAGAAAGAGTACAATGTACATCTACCCCGAACCTCATTCACTACAGTTGGGTGGCAGAACCGGATGAGTCAGACCGCCCCCGAGAGTGACAGAAACCTCTTCAGGACCCACCAGAGCTCACTTCTTCTTCATCTGCTACTCTCACCCAGGACCAATGTGCTGCCACGTCTGACGAGACCCGAAGCAGAACCCTGGGAAGTGTCCTGGTAGGCATGAGGCCATACCTGCAAGTCAAGCCAGGGGAGATGTTGTGGACGGACAACAATGTCACTCTTACAGGGCGGGAGTCTCGGAAAGGGACGTCACCTAGCTGCTGATGTGGAAGGAAGGTGGAACATGGAAGGGGCTGTGGCGGGAAATGTAGGTAAGTGGAGGTCCCACTCGTGTTTCTGGCAAGTGACCGAATGGAAGACGTCCGTGTGTATACCTATTGTTTCCTTCAGTTCCCCTAAATTTACGCACCCAGAAATGCAGTCCCCTTCTGCAGACTCTGGGCAGGGTTCCTTGATCCAGGGCCTTCCTTGGCCCTATGGCCTGGATCCCGGCATGTGAGTTTTGTGAATTGTCAAAAACTCGGGCGCCGACCTGCATAGTCGGAAGCACGAGCTAGAAACATGCGCCTCTACCTGTAGGTCATAACAGGGACCTGCTATTAAGCCGGGACAGTGTGTGAACAATTGACTCTCCGGAGTGACTTTCTCTGGTTGCTTGCAGCCAGGGGGGAGACCATTGGGATTTTCTCAGGACTCCTTAAACCGAAAGAAAGGAAAACCTTCTTTGAAAGGAGGAAAGACATTCATATGTCCCTATCTACTTTCTAGCGAAACCACGGCCAACTAAAGTAAAGAAATAAATAAAAATAGTTCCCCTAAATTTGGTATAGGCCCAAGGGAAGAGTTATAACAATTCCAAACCTTCAATAATTTCGCACTCCGTTTCACTCCTTTTCCGTCAGTATTCTTTAAATCCACAGTGCCTGCGAGCACCTCTATCTCCAAAGGTAGTGCCAAATTGTTGACATCTATTTCAAATCCATTCTCAGACTCCACAGCTAACACATGGCAAGCAGTCAACACATGAGCAGCTGTCACTAACGTCCCAGCGGCGTGGTGTTTTACTTTCCTAAATGCCCTGAAGAGTGCAACAACGTATGGAAACTCCCCGTCTTCAGCAATATCACCGTTAGCGATTCTGAGGTTGGTGTCAACAAAAGTTTTCCTTTGTATGTAGTTTCTGACTTCAGGTTTTCCATTTATCCTTTCACTCTTCAAAATGAGGTAAAATATGACGTGACTCCAAATTTTTATCAACAAAATAGAACAGCACTTCATCGCAAGCATTGGCTTGACGATTGGTAGCAGAAAATATGGAAGTAGGCCCTTCTAGTCTGGAGTTCATGTGAAAGATAGAAGAATATTATGAGGGTTATAGCTGAATGCAGTGATTTGCGTCTTCAACAACCAAGACCCAGAAAAACAATTCGTTTTGTAACTGAAGTGAATTTTTTACAAGAACGTGATTAAAATGAACGTTTATATCAAGAAAATGGTTTCAAGTTCCTTTTCCTTACGATGAAAATTTTGAAATATGATCGGATGAGGAACTAAAGCTTTCAAATCAAGGCAAGGCGTCGTCACTTACCGTAGTGTAGTCCATCTTGGTGGGTGCCTAGTTATACTTTGACAACATAGTGTTGGAGGAGACTACCTCTGTAAAAACAAAGTGGCTCCGAATTGTATGAAAGTATGAAGTGGAATTCATATGATAACGAATTCTGATTGATAACAAAAATACATAAAAATATCCAAGGTTATCTCTGTAGTGAATGTAATCATAGGAAGGTACCTACAATCACGGGCAAAGCAATGGCAAGAAAGAGACGGCCAGTTATACAGAGTGTTGTAAGAATAATTGCTAAACAAAAGGGAAAAATCCTTTCTTCTCGCTTTTTTGTGTTATCTGATTTTGAAAAATTGGCAGATCACCGAACCTGGCAACACTGGGTCAACCCACTCTCCGCATCTTCCTCGTTTATTTATGACCATGACAACCGAACCTCAGATCTTCATCTTCTCTCTCGTATTCGTCGTAGTTTTTGTACCGTTTAATAGCGTTTTATTTCGTTTGACTACAAGTAAAGTATTATCATAAAAGTATTGCTAACAACCTATTCTAATATTGCTCTTTAGTTCTGAGAATAGGTATCTTCGATCTTCAACAAAGGTAAGAGGAATATTCAATCATATTCCCTCATTTTGACATGAGCTCATACGAGGCTTTGGGATCAAGCCACTTGGTTTGGGTGAAAGTTTGGTTGCATTTAGAAACTATTACGTATGATTGAGTTAGTGTAAAAATCCGTAATCAGGGTACTACTTAATCCGTAACTCGTACCTATGCCGTAATAAATCCGTAATCAGAGTACTTAATCCGTAACTCGTACGTAAGCCGTAAGAAATCCGTAAAGTAACCAAGGTAATCCGTAATATGTAATTATCACCACATCAGTACGTAAGTGTATGTGGATGCCGTAACCCAGGCCACTATGAAACGAGAAAGTAACCCAAGAGTTGGGATGGTCTATGAAATTAAGGGCCTCGTTCATAGTTTGTAACCGTAAGACTTAAGCAGGAATCCGTAAAAGTCCCTAAAAAAAGACTGTGCATATGAAAACGATTATGTAAGTACTGTGAGGTAGGTACATGCGTCGGGCCTGGGTATTATACCTCTTAACCTTGTTACTGAGTACGTAGTGCGCACAGCAATGTAATTCACGTAAGACCATACAAAATTCCATTGATTTTGTAACTAGATCTACTGCCTATAAGACCGTATAGTTTTTGATTCCGTAAATGAAATCCGTAATCAGTCTTATAACTGACAATAGAAGTGTAATAATGATAAAGTAAAACTATGGGCAGTTGGATCGTAAATGGTGTAAGTAAATGCTAAAATGTGTCAAGACACCTTCTTTAGCCGAATCCGTAAAGTATGAGAACGAGGAGCAGCAAGTGCAACTTGCCACTTCTGTATCTTCTCCAATTCAGAATACCAACTCAACTATAAGATGGAGAAATTCGAGATTAAGAGAAATGTACCAAACTTTGAAACCCATCCAAGCAATCGTAATGCCCCCGTCAAGGGCAATGTTTGTTTGAGTCGTTATGAAATTAGATCTTAACCTTAATCCGTAATCAGGTTTGAATATTATCCCGTAATCAGAACTATATTCCGTAAAACATTGAAAAGACCCCTACAGTCGCAGGTTCCACAGGACTTGCTTCTGTGCGCTTCCTGGCATATGTGAACGGGCATCACAATTATTGAGTGACTGCACGGGTGGCCTTAGACGGAAAATTCAGCTTCCGAAACAGGAGCCCAACCTTTTAGGCGTCAGCTCCTGTGGTTGGTCGCCTGATGATCCCCCACCGTTTCAATGCTTCAAGACTGGGGCTGGCTCCAACAAACGTATCATGTTCATCCTCACTGAGAAATGAAGCTGTACATAATGTGAACCGTAATAATTAGAATGATAATCCCAATGATGGATTTTAAACTGTAAGAATGAGCAGACAAACCTCGAAGTACCCAAGCCATAATAAGTACTTCGTAATTCAATAGTAATCCGTAATTCAACTGCAATCTGTAATTCAATAGTAATCCGTAATTCAACTGCAATCCGTAATTCAATGGAAATCCGTAATTCAACTGTAATCCTTAATTCAACAGTAATCCGTAATTCAACTATACCTAATCTGTAATTTAATAGTAATCCGTAATTCAACCATAATTCATAATTCAATAGAAATCCGTAATTCAATAGTAATCCGTGAAATCCATAACATGAAACCGTAAGGTAAATGGATACTGTAAATTTTGACGTTGTAAGCTACAACAGATGTAGTCCATAGATTCTATGGAATCAACCCGTAAAACCGCTGTTGCAAGTTCCAATGGTGAAAAATAGTACCGACCTCGATTCTGACCATTTATGTTTTTTGGTTTGTAGGAAATGGATCACGTAGGTGAAAACCACCAGTCTATAGTTGATGAAGGAAAAGATCGTGAGCGGCGTGTGCGTCAAGATTTATTGGGTATAGTCCGTGAACACACAAGAACTTATGCTGAAAATGGTTTGGCACTCATTGAGGAAGCTCGAAAAGAAGCAAATGAACAGCTGAACTTGGTAAAGAATTACTATGAACGTCGTCTTGATGAGTTGAATACCAACATGGAAGCAGCGTTATCAGATTTGGAAGAAAGGTATAACACTAGTATAGTTCAAAGAAATTCTGATCCTGATTCAGTTGTTACACATACCGCTGATAAAGACAAACAACAAACGTCACCACGTTCATCAAAACATGTATTTCGACCAAAATTCCAAAAAGGGGACAATAAGTTGACTTCTGATATAGAGTACATGCTTTGGAAACACAGAATTCGCCATGAACTACTGTCCCAAGACTGTCTGTTTCTTATTGACAAAGATGTTCAACCTACTGAGACATATGATGACAAAACTACTTATCTTATGAAGAGTTCTGTTATGTCGTACCTACTTTCTAATTTAGAGGAACGTCACCAGAGACAAGTGCGACATGCGAAAGATCCTGCAGAAATGATGTCCCATTTGGACAAAGTTTGTGATTTGACCAGTAATTTTTCTGAACATCAGTATAGAACATTGTTCAACAATATTAAGTACGATCCACGTCAACAATCTGTAATGGATTTTTTAAACGAGTTTGATGATTTGATCGAGAAAATTAAAAGATGTCCTGACTCACAACTCAGTGACTCACAGATCAAACACAATCTACTGACTGCATTTGCAGAGGCTCTTCCGAACGTAGTAAGTTCATTAAAACAAGAACCAAGACCTTGAAAATCAATTCAGGAAATCAAAGATGCCTTGCAGAGTGAGGAACACATGTTGAATGAACTCCATCGTCGTTCTTCATCTGGCATAGCAATGTACAGTAATTACTCATCTCTGCAAAGGAAACGTCCTTGTTCTGTGACTCAAAATGACAATTTCGGCAAGTTCAAAAAGTCAACTCACAGTTCGTATAGACGTCCGCCAACTTGTAAGAAATGTGGTATTCAGGGACACATGTATGAAAACTGTCGAAAATCTGGACGGGTGTGCTACAACTGTGGAAAAGATGACGGACACATTGCTGCTGACTGTTCACAAGCACCAACTGAGTCTTCCAAACGATCCAGAAAATCCAGAAAAGCAGAAGACTCCTGCGCAAGCCCGAATTGAATTAACTAAAGCTAAAACACTGCAAAACAAAAGATCTAAGCCCAAGAGGCGTCGAATGCCATTCAAAGCAGCAGTTGCTGAATCCAAACGACGTATTAATGAAAGAGGGCAAATCTTTCCTAGCAATCATAGCGGACCAAGAGAAAGACGATCTTTCTGATAATGAACGTATGTGCTGGGTTCAAGATATGGATTCAGATGACGACCATGACCACGCTATGTACGCTCACCAACGTAACGACCATGATGAAGCTCGTCCATCAGGGGCTGCTTTTTCAAACATAGAACGTAAGTTATTCCGTAATCCGTATCTACATTTTATCATTGATTCTGGTTGTACAGAACACATTGTTAATGATCCACATGTTTTTGTAAATAGGCAAAATCTACCTTGACCAAAATTCGTCTCTTGTGCTAATGAAAATAGGGATGCTGATCTAGTGATACATCAAGTAGGGGACATTGTTTTCTACGTTGAGGGCACTAACACGTATGGTTGTCTCCAGAATGTTCTCTATGCTCGTGAACTATTAGAAAATTTGTTCTCTTTACGTAGATAAATGAAAAATAATATCAGTGCTATATTTAGCGATAAAACTGTGGAAATTAGGGATAGGTCTTCTGGAAAATTGGTCAAGGCTGGACACTATGATGAGCAATTCTGGTGGGTCTCATTCTCTCTACCTTTTGCGTCTGCTTCACAAGCTGAAAAGAGACGCATTTTGCAAGGAGTTTTAGGAATTTCTTATATGGCCGAGTCAGAGGTAGGAGGGAGTCCACAGCCTAGCACGAGTTCTAGTAATCAGGGGCATGACAACTCCGTTTTGCCTGTAGGAGGGAGGAAAAGAGTACAGGCAAGTAAGTTGTCTGATGCTGGCCCTGATTCAAAACGAATTATGTCAGAAAATGATTCCAGTACAAATGTTGACTCTGGGGTGAATGACAGCGACCTTGTAGCTATACACACCAGTACTGTTCCTAGTTTGAGAGATAATCTGGGATTGCTTTGGCACTATCGGTTGAACCACGCCTCAAAACAATATTTAGAGATTGCTGCCAAGTTGATGCCTTCTCTGAAGAAGATCAGATTCAACTCAGGCATTCTTGATTGTAGTTCTTGCAAAATGGCAAAGGCCAAACGAAAGCCTTGCAAAGATGTTCGAATCAGATCAGATATTCCGTTTCATCGATTGTGGAGTGATCTTATGGGTCCAATAAAGCCCTATTCACTCAAAACCTTGAATAAATATGTGGTAACCTTCACAGATGATGCCACAAGGTTTGTATTTGCTTATGAGATTCCCGATAAAACGAAAGTACATGTAGCACTGACTGAATGCATAGAAGAGATTAGAAAACTGAAGGGACCTGATGCTGAAATGACACAGATATTGACAGATGGTGGAACTGAATATCGAACATCAGAGATGAAAGCTCTACTAACTCGAAATAACATAACTCTGACAACATGCGAACCCGCTACTCCTCAACATAATGGTTGTTCCGAGCGTCTGAATCTTACGTTAGCCTCATGCATAAGAGTCAATCTGATCTCAGCTGGTATGCCAACCCATTTCTGGGGCTACGCTCTCAGGCATACAGTTCACGTACATAATAGAACCCCGAATGCATCGAACAACTTTCTAACACCCTATGAGCTGGTACATGAAAAAGCTCCTAATCTAAATTATATACGACATTTTGGCTGTGAGGCGTATGTACTCGACAACCATGCCAAAACAAGACCGAAATTTGACCCAAGAGCCAACTTAGGGTTTCTTCTCGAATGCACTGATACAGGCTATGTAGTCCTTGATGCCAGAAAGAAAACCATCATTCGCTCTAAAAATGTTGACTTTGTGGAGTCAAAAGTTTATGGAGACCATATAAAGACATCATTCAACCAAGATGAAATCCTGGGACATGAATTCAAAACACACCCAACCATTTCCACAAATTTTGATGAAGAACAACCCGTAATTGAAAATTCATCTAGACCTTCAGACTTAAAACAATCCGTAACGAATACTTCTACAAGATCTACAGACTCAGACCAAACCGTAAACACTGAGAACGAAAACTCCGTAACAACTGTAACTCTGCCATCCACATCAGGAAAAACCGTAACCATTCCAGATTCCACGCCATATACCTCAAGTACTCAAAAGGAAAAACGAATCGGAGGAACATCTGAATTTGACTTCTTCCAAAATATCGAATATGATAGCGAAAATGAAACAGCATACCTATCTTATGCTGACAATCCTATCTCAGATGATACTCCACAGACCTACTATGATGCTATAAATTCCGATCAAGCTGAACACTGGATTCAAGCAATAAACACAGAATTTAACGCTCTAATGAAATGTGACACTTGGGAAATAGTTCCTAAAAGCTCTCTCCCTGCAAATACAATACTGTCCAATCTCGCTGGGTACACAAGATCAAATCAGAGGCAAATGGAGGAATTCGCTATCGCAGTAGGCTGGTTGCAAAAGGTTTTTCTGACTCAAACTATTATGGTCGAACTGAAACCTATGCACCTGTTGCCCGCCTAGCAGATGTACGATTCATGCTGATTATTGCTAATAAGTTTGATCTTGAAATTAGTCAATATGATGTGAAAACTGCATTTCTAAACGGAACTCTAGAGAAAACTGTTTACATGGAGATTCCCGATGGTTATTGTGAATACCTTGGCAAATCATCTAAACTGAGAAATACGAATGTGTGCAGATTAAAACGTGTTTTGTATGGACTTAAAGTCTCGCCCAAGCGCTGGTTTTTAAGATTTCTGGAAACCATTGAAAATATGGGCTTCAAGGCATATGACTTTCAGCCATGCTTATTTCTCTGGAGACACCAGCAACAATTTGCTATCTTGCTTTTGTATGTTGACGACATTTTGCTAGTTACCAATAACAAGTTTAAACAAAGGGAAATTGAACAAGTCCTCAAGCAAGAATTTGAAATAAGCCTACTTGGCGAACCCACTCAATTTCTTGGATTGGAAATAAAAAGAGACCGTCCAAACTGGAAGATCTTCCTACATCAATCCAAATTTGTTAAATCACTTCTGGAACGCTTTGATGTGACCAAATATAAGTCTTTGCACATTCCAATGAGGCCTGGTGATGAACGTATAAAAACAAAAACCAAGACTGAAAGAACGTCCAATCATCCATTCAGACAAGCCATAGGCTCACTACTCTATCTTCAGAATGGTACTCGACCTGACATCACTTATGCCACTAATGTTTTAAGCAGACGTCAGTCAGATTTTACAGACTATGATTGGGAACTTGTTCAAAGAATTTTAAGGTATCTTGCTGGTACCAAGGATTATGGATTGGTTTTATCAGGTGAAGAAAACAACAGCATCAAGTGTTATTCAGATGCATCATTGGGACTGAATGATGAGAAAGGGAACTCTACGACTGGCTATGTAATTACTCTTTTTGGAGACTTAATTACATGGCGTACAAAAAAACAAAATCATGTCGCCCTGTCATCAGCAGAATGCGAGTATGTTGCTATGTCTGTAGCATGTCGAGAATTGGCCAACATTAGAGCAATGTGTAAAACTATGTTACTACTTGACATTACTCCTCAAGTGTTAGAAGATAATCGATCTGCAACACAAGATCGATCTGAAGACTCCACAACTTTCAAACACTTGACAAAGTTATGTTATCATTATGTGCGTGATGAGGTAAAACATAAAAACATTGAAATTAGCTGGCTGGAATCGGAAAAACAGCTTGCTGATGTTTTTACCAAGCCTTTGCCAAGAAAAAAATTCATCTTATTCCGTAATATGCTGGTCAATCAGCTACCTGTTTGAACATATTTCTGTTCTTGTTCTTTGCAGGTAGATTGACCTAATCCGTAACAACCCGTAAAGTCTGTAACAACCCGTAAAGTCTGTAACAACTCGTAAGTGATGGCTCCAATGTCAACCAGTCTTCCTCTGGGTCTGGATTCATGGTTCTGGATCTGGGAGGGAGTGAAAAATTGGCAGATCACCGAACCTGGCAACACTGGGTCAACCCACTCTCCGCATCTTCCTCGTTTATTTATGACCATGACAACCGAACCTCAGATCTTCATCTTCTCTCTCGTATTCGTCGTAGTTTTTGTACCGTTTAATAGCGTTTTATTTCGTTTGACTACAAGTAAAGTATTATCATAAAAGTATTGCTAACAACCTATTCTAATATTGCTCTTTAGTTCTGAGAATAGGTATCTTCGATCTTCAACAAAGGTAAGAGGAATATTCAATCATATTCCCTCATTTTGACAGATTTTAATTTTTTCACGTCCACTGCGTCACCCATGCTAAAAAAAATTTTGCAAAATTTCCACTTTTTCGAAGTTTTAACGACGATTTGATCTATAAAATTGTCTATTGGTCTGACAGAGGAACGGAAGGTATCAAGATTATCAAGTGTTATTAGTTAAAAAACTAACCTGATAATCCCTCGGCGAGAATGTAGGCTGCTTTCCGAAGTATTTTGGGGTGTTTTAGATAATGAGACACTTCTTGTAGAATTTACTCAGTTTTATATTTTCGAATAAAACAGGAAACTTTTCAGAAAAATATGGAAAACTTCAGCTAGGTCTAGCATAGAAGAAAAATGAAATTGTTATTGGTTTCACACACACGCGGGGACTACTTTTTTTATATCAACATCAAATCAAATACATACTAAATCGATCTAATAAATAATCGAATAGGTACCGTTCGAGAGCGGGAGAGTGGAGACTTCTCTCTCACGCGCTCTCTTGAGTCTCCGGCGAACTACGACAACGAGCAACGACTGAATGGGAGTTATTCCCATCGAGTCGAATCGTGACAACACTCAACCCCTTGGAAAACAACCCTCCTGTTGCGAAAAGTACACTGAATTTGGAGAATGAACATTGAAAAGAAATGAACTCAATTTAGCTTGTCGCGATTCGACACGAAGGTTTACAGTAAATAAAAAAAATGAATCACTGCTCCTATAAAGATTAAAATGTCCTTCTTCAGGTAGGTATTCCTTATTGGCTTCCAACGGGTGGTTCTGTGTAGCGCACAGTTCGTAGTCCAGTCATAAAGTGAGTTACATAGGTATTAGGTATACAGTAAATCTGCGATACCATTTGTTGGTTCGTCAGGACCGGCATCGTTTCAGCTGTGAAACGTGTGCTATTTTGGTGACGTCCTGGTCTTGCACGTCCTTTATCAAGTACGATACTTCTGATAGAGGCTTCATAACTTCATATGGTCCACGATATTTGGCCGCTAATTTCTGGTTTATAGCTTTATGTTTGTCAGAAATGATGTATGTTCGCAAATAGACGCGGTTTCCTTGAAAAAACTGGGTGGGCGTGTGTTTCTTGTTGTAACTCGCAGCATGTTTCTGATGTGCTGCTTTGATATTTTTTAGAGCGGTTGTCCACGTGGTTTGCTGGTCCAGTTCATCACTTTGTATATTCCACACTAGGTTTAGTGGGGTTTTTAATGACCGTCCAAAAAATAATTGTGTCGGGCTGAAACCTGTACTCTCATTAAATGCTGAGTTCAGCGACATTTGTGTTAAATGGATATCCTTTGCCCATTTAGTATGATCCTCGTAACATCTTGATCGAATTGCTGATTTGAAGTTCTGGATCTGTCTCTCGGCCATATTTGGATTAGGATAGTAGGGTATTAAGAACTGATGCTTCATTCCCGATGTGAATATAAAATCTTTAAATTTTCGTGATGTAAACACCGTAGCGTTATCTGTCACGATCCTTTGCCAGTAACCGTAATGTTTGAAAACGTGATTGGACAAACCATTTATAATAGTCGTTGATGTCGATTTTGTCATGGGTATCAGTATGGTAAAGCGTGACATTCCATCAACTGCAATCAGTAGTTGTGTGTAACCCATTGAAACAGGTAGTGGGCCTGCCACATCTATGAAAGGTGTCTGGCCTACCATTTCGTCGGGGGTAGAAGACAGTTGTCCCCTTGTCTGGCAATGTTCTATTTTGGTTGATAGGCACGCATGACAGTTTTGTACCCGTTTTTGTACATCATTGTACATGTTTTTCCAATAGAAATAGTTTTTTATGCTATGAATGGTTCTCTTAATTCCCCAGTGACCCCCAAGCTGTGATTGATGATAGTAACGAAAAATAGTATCAATGAGTGATGATGGGACCACTGCTTTTGTAGATCCATCTGGATTCTTATACATCAATCTACCCTTGTGCAATAGGTATTTGGGGTTCGCATTTTTTTTTATCTGTACATTTTTTATTATTTCAGAAAGTACTGGGTCTTCTCGTTGGGCTAGGTTGTAGTCTACAAATATCTCCGGGAATTCCTTTAATATTTGCAATTTTTCTGTAATTGTTTCACAGGGGTTTCGACTCATGTAGTCTGTGATTGTATTATGGATGCCTTTGATGTGCTGGACCTTATATCTAAATGGCATGAACTTCACTACCCACCGAGCAAGTCTTCCTCCATTTTTTGCTAAGTTCGATATAGCAAGAAGCGCTTGGTGGTCTGTAAATAGATCGAATTCATGGTGCTCCAAATAGATTCTGAGGCGATCAAAGGCAAATACAACAGCTAAGGCTTCCAACTCGTATGCGGAGTAATTTTCTTCGTGCGTCTTTAACTTTCTGCTCACAAAGTAGACAGGATGGAGTTTTCCAGAGTGCTCCTGCGCTAAGGTTGCTGCAATACCAGCCTTTGACCCGTCCGTGTAGAGTTGAAACCTCTTGTTGAAATCAGGTGTTGCTAGAGTTGGTGGTTGTGTGATGAGTTTTCGTAGAGACTGCCAGGCTGTCTCTGCCTTGTGATCCCATACCAAAGGTGCATTTTTTTTTCGTAAATCATTTAAAGGTTTCGATATTTTTGCTACATTGGGTAGGAATTTGGCAAAAAAATTAACGCTACCAATGAACGATGCAACCTGTTTTGGTGTTTTTGGCCTAGGAATTGACAGAATTGCCTCTACCCTGTTGGGGTTGATGGAAATTTTTCCCTGAGATATTTGGTGCCCCAAAAATTCCACTGTAGTTCTTGCCAGTTTTATTTTTTCAGGGTTTACTGTTAAACCCGCTGTTTTTAGGCGTTCTAATACTATACGAATATGCTTCACATGGTCCTCATAAGTATTACTGTATATTAAAATATCGTCGAGGAAATTGTAACAAAATTTGTACTTAATATCGTTGAAAAGCATATTCATCAATTTTGATAAATTTTGTCCTCCGGTACTGACTCCGAAAGGTAGTTTGGTGTACGAGAACGTCCCAAATTCACATTGGAATGCTGTGAGTTTCTGTGATGATTTAGTAAGGGGTATCTGGTGATATGCTGAATTTAAGTCGAAAATTGCGAAGTATTTGGCCTGTTTTAAATTCATGAAGGCATTTTCAACTGAGGGTAAAGTTACCTGTAGGTACTCCAAAATTTTGTTCAGTTCGCGGTAATCTACCACAAGACGCCATGCTTTCTCGTTTTTGGTGCTTTTTTTGGGAACCAGGAAGCATGGGCTGGCACACGGTGTATCTATGCTCTCGATGACTCCTTGCTGTAGTAGGCCATCTAGTATTTTCTTCATTTCTTGTTGGCGGGTGGGGCCTTGGGAATAAACAATTCTCGAGTTTTTTAGGTGGGTACCCGGTTTTAGTTGTAGGTGACAACGTACCATGTTGGTTGTTCCAAGTTTTGCTGTCAAAACGGTGGGAAATTCTTCCTTTAACGTGTTTAGCAATTTTCCTTCTTTGATGCTATTTATTTCTCCCTTTACTGTTTTATTGATACTGTCTCTGTGTTGTAGAGGATAGGTTTTAGTAGTATCGAATTTAAACTTGTAGGTATTTTCTGAAGGGTCCAGTATTAGAGTGGTTTGTTTGATGAAATCCAAACCCAAGACTGCATCCTGCGGCAAGTTTGGCACTATAGAAGGTATGGGTCCAGGTATTTCGCCCAATTTGAACCTTCAGCCTCGTCTTGCTATTTATGTTTATTTCTGATGAGTCACCTAGGGTAGCTTGTATATTCGCTGTTTGCACTTTAATTTGGCACTGTGTTCTCAGAATTTGAAGTAATTTTGAACTTACACAAGTGAAACTGGCACCACTATCAATCATTGCAATGGTATTGTAATCGTTAATAGAAACCTGTGCTAAATTGTTTGTTACACCGTTTTTTATCCTCAAGAAATCGTTTATTTTGTTTGTAAAATTGTTCCCAAGAGCCCCAACTATACGTTTTTTGAATTTTTTGTTGTTTTGGAAAATGTTTGAGAAACCTGTTTTGTCTCTGAATCCGACGATTTTTCGCTGCTTCTGGAGGATGTGGAGTTTTTTCCGTGTCTGCGGTCGTGGTGTATTTTGTCTTCTTCAGACGATACATCATCCTGGTCCAACGGGGTATGTTCAATCTGCGCGAGTGTTGGCTGTTGATGATCTGTCCACTGATGATTGGGATCTACCCAGGCTGGAGCTGGATAATAGTACTGTTGTGGGGCTAGATAACCTGAATGCCGAATTAGTGGATAAAAAGGGGTCGGTTTGAAATTTTTATTGAAATTGGGGTTGTTTTTCTTGAAATTTTGTTTTCCCGAAATGTTTTGCTTTACCTCTTTTTTTTGATATTGAGGTTGCTCTTGTTTTTGATAGTATGTACTAGTTGCATACGCTTTTGGTTGGTTCTGCTTGGAGAAATACCGGTTTGGGCTTGGTTTTGACTCGTTTGGGTAGTCTGTAGTACTTCTGGAAGTTGTCCCTGTGTAGTTGTCTTTCCGTTCTCGACGTGATTTGTACAAATTCTCGTTCAACTCGAGTTTTTCGACATCGCTGACGAGATCTCTGAGTTCTACGTAGTTTTTGGGTCGGGCACTGAAATTAAATTTTGCTCGAGTGTTTGAATTTGCTCCTTGCAAAATGCTTTTAACAAGTTCTGTTTCTTGGTATTGTGAGAGGATCTCGTTGAATTTCACGATCTCATCTACATAACCACGAAAATTTTCATTTGGATTTTGGCAACGCAATATTTTTTGCTGAACCAAATTCAATTTTGTTTGGGGTGTTGTGAGCTCTTCTAGCAGTTGTTGGGTAACTTCTGGCATGGTTAATCGATTTCCCGATGCAAGTCGTTGTAGAATCGAATTGTGTTGGTAGGTGGCGATTCTCTTGAAAATTTGTTGGAAAAATCGTCCATTCATCTCATTTATGAGGTATAACTTTTCCAAAAAGTTTATTAAACTCCATGGATTATCCGTATATAATTTTGGGATTTTGGGTATCTCTTCTTCGATATATTTTGGGATGGCATCTTCTTTTGTTCCGATTATTTCACGGAGTGCGTTAATACTCTCAGCACTTAATTGTGGAACTGTTGCTGGGGGGACTTGTACTTGCTGCTGTAGGTGGGTGGACTCAACTTTATTGCGAAGTTGGTCAACGTCAGAGCGTAGCTTGGCGTTCTCATTACGTAGCTCTTTCAAGTCATTTGTAATGTGTCTCAAATCTTCTAATAGACGGGCATACCACTCAGGTGTCTGGTCATGTGGTTGTGGGATCGTCTCTTTTACAGTATGACTCTTACACGCATCGCATTTCCAAGTACTACGTGAATCGTAATTTTTTTTGGTCCATGCCTCAGGTGTGAGGAGTCGTGTACACGCGGCATGGAAATAGTGCCTACAAATTGAACATAGGACGGCGTCCACTGGTGGATCACTTATGTGGCACCCTCCACACTCCATTTGTAACAGCAAGTACCTTGTGTTAGTCGGTCGTCTGTCTTGAGGGGATCGAATTATTTCTCTGCTACCATTTATCAAGTGTTATTAGTTAAAAAACTAACCTGATAATCCCTCGGCGAGAATGTAGGCTGCTTTCCGAAGTATTTTGGGGTGTTTTAGATAATGAGACACTTCTTGTAGAATTTACTCAGTTTTATATTTTCGAATAAAACAGGAAACTTTTCAGAAAAATATGGAAAACTTCAGCTAGGTCTAGCATAGAAGAAAAATGAAATTGTTATTGGTTTCACACACACGCGGGGACTACTTTTTTTATATCAACATCAAATCAAATACATACTAAATCGATCTAATAAATAATCGAATAGGTACCGTTCGAGAGCGGGAGAGTGGAGACTTCTTTCTCACGCGCTCTCTTGAGTCTCCGGCGAACTACGACAACGAGCAAAGACTGAATGGGAGTTATTCCCATCGAGTCGAATCGTGACAAGATCTTCATACACTATCAGAGAACAATAATCAACACTGAATCGATTTTTAACTCCATAATCAAATCACCCAGCGACCAAAATTGCGACTTGGGTCGCTCCGAGATTCTGATTACCTGTCCAACGAGACGTCCCATGCGAAGTTGGGTTTACCTTCGTGAGAGAGGTTACCTTACGTGAGACGCAAGGCACGTGAATAATTTTTTTTTATCCACACAAAAAATCTCTAATCTCACTTTCATCTAATTTTTTCTCTTCTTTTTTTCTAAAAAAAATCTCTAATCTCTCTCACTTCTAATTCTTTTAATTATTATTATTTTTATTTATTATTATTTTATTACTATTTATTTTTTATTATTATTTATTATTTTTTAAAATTAATGACAGTTAATTCGTTAACTGGTACTCAAATTATGTAGTTAAGTTCGATTTTGAATCAATCAGATCGATCCTATCCAATTTATTTTTCCTCACTTGAGCGCTTCTGGACGCTTCTTGGTGCGTCCAAAAAAAAAGATGTCAAAGTAAAATGTCCGTAAAATTTGACGTAGAATCCAAAAATGGAATAAAACAAAATATGGAGTTCCATTTGAAAACAGAGTCAATGTTCGAACAAGTCAATTTTTTACCATGGAAAATAACGATTTCCCAGAGGATATCATTAATAATGAGACCTGTATGACATACAGGTACATTGTACAAATAAGGTCATAGATGTGCCCTATAGATGTATTTATAGATGTGTACGAGTACTTCTATTTTAACACTTGAAGTCGAATTAAGGTAAAAGCTCCAATGGTGGAATGCTTAAGGTTCTTAGCAATTCAATCGCACTCGGGTTTTGTGGTACCTATTTTTCTAAATTTTTCGGAGCAAAAACTTCTGAAGAAACCAATGACTCCAGCAATCTTCCCCTTTCACGGAAAATGTCTGAAAATTGCTTTAAAAGTAGTTTTTGTTATAATAATCCGTTTTCCTCAGCTACTTGTTTTGTGGGCGTTTCTTAGTTGCTTCTTTGCTCCAGTCTTGGAACGATGACAAAATTTCAACTCCTCATTAAAATTTCCCCCGTTTTGAATACTTATGTACTTAATAGTTTTTATTAACAATATTAAATGGGCGTTAGGTAGGTACTAGGTATAGTTATATCCAATAAATAATAGATTGACCACATTTGAAAATATTTAATTCGAATAATACAATCGTATACAATAATACGATAATAAACAATCGTGTGGGATCTAGGAGGATGGGCTCGTGGTTATTTATTTTCAATTTGTTGCAAAACACAAATGAAGATGCAGAAAAACCAAAATTTCAAAAGATGAGGAGTTAACACACGATCCTCTCTCCTTCGTTTCATTTCAATCGTTCTTACTAATAAGTACCTAAGTAATTTTTAGCAGATCTTTTTCAGGTCCTTTGAAAGGTCTGGTACATTTTTGAAAAATCAAGGATGACATGAACCGAGAGCAGAAACATTTTATAGCAACCAAATACTTCATTGATTCAATGGTGGAATATAGATTTTCTAGTCTTGGAGTACCATATCAACCCTATTCCAGTATTGGCTACGTTGTAGAGACGAGATATTAAAATATGTTGGAGTCGTTTCATTAATTTACTAATAAAAATTAAATACAAAAATTTTTAATCACAAAAAAATAGTGGAGTTCAATTTGTGGAATGACCATTCCACCACTGGTACTCTCGACGAAAATTATGTGCCAATAGTGGAATGATATATCGAAAAAAAAACTAATGATAGAGACGTTTAAAACTCAAAACATGCAAAACTAACATACTAAACAATGTTGAAATCAAATAAAACCACAAAGAAAGAACATAATCAGCAATAAACACTAATTTCGGAGGAACGTAGGTACCTTGTCAATTTCACCAAGAAATGGAGCTTCAGCTTCAACGTTGACTGTCACTTTTCTTGTCCGGCTGTCGCTCATTTGGGCAAGAAATAATTCCTTCCTCTTTCACATGACCGGTAATAACAGTTGAACATACTGGAGGCTGAAGGAACCTCAACTGTTGTCGTTAAAACCTTATTATAGCATTTACAAGTCAAATTCACCCTTTAACAAATCAATTTCACCCTTTTACAATTCAAATCCACCTTTTTACAAATCAAATCCACCCTTTGACAAATCAAATCCACCCTTTTACAATTCAAATAGACCCTCTTTGAGTAATGCGAGAAATGCGTTGAAGGGCAAAGAAATGGAACTGAATACAACAAAATAGGGGTTTACTATACATAATATATATTATTATATATAAAAAATTTCCAACATCAAACATATTGTTTAGTAATGCATGCATTCCAGGGGACGTCCCATTGGATAAGCATTAGATCAGTTTAACCAGTTGTTAAGTGATAAAACTGTTTCACTCGATGTAATTTATTTATTACTTTAGGCAAGAAATACTGTCCCCCCCCCCCCCACCATTATCCACCTTAACATTTCTAGCGGCATGGGAGCCTCGAATCTGAAGAGCATTTTAAAATTCATGATCTACGATACCCAACATGCGAATTCGAGTTCACCCCCCCCCCCCCCCCCCCCAACGCCAACAATGGTGCCAGTTTGGCACCAAAGCGGAAATACGTCGTAACATTGAACTTTCATCTGTTAGTTTTGGTAGGCAGTCCGTCGAAGTTCACATCCGTATTCAAGGTAAAACAAAAAAAAAAAAAAAAAAAAAAACACGAAATAAGCGGTTTATGGCATCATGGCACCATGTCCCGGCACCATGGTGGCACCACTATTAGTTCCATAGTGGTACAGAGAAAAATTCATGAAAATCCGGAGGTATAATGAGAATTTTTCCTCAATTTCAAAGCTTGGGTACAATTAATAAGCAGTAAAGGAACAAAAATATCGAAAAATCGGATATTTTGTGAATATTATCCCCCCACTCACCCCCTCCCCTTGCGAATTTTGGTACTCTGGTAAAATGGTGTACAACTCGGAAGTTATTTGAGTCAAACAAAAAAAGAAACACGTAAATCGGTTGGAAATTGAGGCCAGGGCAGAGTTTACAAGATTATGCACAAAACGCACGTTTTTTAAGCATTTACCCCCCCTTTCCCCCTCCTTAAAAGCAAAATCCGAAATTCCGGCGCCGTAGTGCACAACAAGATTCAACAAGTATTCCGCGTCAAACGAAAAAAGAACCACGAAAATCGTTCGAGAACTAAGGCCTGGGCAGAGTACACAAGATTATGCCCAAAAACGCACGTTTTTCGAGCATTAACCCCCCCTTTCCCCCCCTTAAAAGGCAAAATTCGAAATTCCGGCGACGTAGTGCACAACTAGATAGTTTTCCGCGACGAACAAAAAAAGAACCAGGAAAATCGGTTGAGAACTAAGGCCTGTGCAGAGTACACAAGATTTTGTTACACACACACACACACACACATACACACACACACACACACACACACACACAGACATACACCTATGGTTTTTTTTCGCGGATTTGGATTCAGAATGGTCTAAAACGGATTACTGTGTGGTTATTTTTTTTTTCTGTTGAGTGTTGTCCAACTTTACCCCAGATCGATCGCATAAGGACGCCCAAGTCTTACTGTGGGACGTCCTAAAAAGCAGGTAGGAAAAAAAAAAACAAAAAAAGGTCCAGAAAAACAAAACAATAGAAAATTTGTTAAATCAATGGCTGGCCTGCGGCAGCTGTAGGGAGTTTCAAAAGTACGTCAAGCACATAATTTGAACAATCGTTGTTACTTATAGTAAACACCACGGGAAATGACTTCCGTAAGGTCGTGCTGACGATTGAAGTTCCCCAACTCACTTCTTACATGAGCCTTGATTTTTGAGAATGCGTATTCAGCTGGGTTGAGGAATGGTGAGTAGGGAGGGAGAGAGCGGATGTGGTGAGGAGACGATTCAACTAATCGCTTCACAGCATCAGTCTTATGGATTGCCGCATTATCCATCACTAGTAAGCAGCCTGTCAAACGGATTTGGTCCAATCGGCGAAACAACCCCGTAAGGAAGTCACAAAAAAGTTGGCTGTTGCAAGTTCCTGCACTAATTACATCAAAATGGATCACTTGACGGTTGTTCATCGCTAAAATGAGCGTCAGGACAGCTCTTGTGTTAACAAAAGACCTCGCTCGGCTTCTAAAGATTAAAACCGGTAAATGAAGATTAAAACCGCTTTCATCAGTAAAAATCAAAAGACATCGGTTTTGGGGTGCCCAGCGATCAAACGTCATGGCAAATTCCTTCCTCGAAGCCAGCGATTGTTCAGAATTCATTCGGCCGATCTGTACAGTTCCTCTTTTCACGGTTATTTTCAAATTGCGTAATGCATTTTGAATTGATGACGCTGCAACACTGAGCCCTTTGGAGGACAACATTTTTGTTGAATCTCTTTGAGAGTGTACGCTGAGTTCTCTTCAACAATGTTTTCTACAGCCAATAGAACTGAAGGCGTTAGTTTCTTAGTTCGACAACCCCCCCTCGGGTTTTGAGGCAAGGTACAGTCATTATTTGAATACCGCCGAAAAATCCATTTTGCGGTGTGATAATTGATGTTGACATTCAAGGAAGCATCCTTTGACCCTCGTTTATCAAACGTATTAACCCTAGAATGGCACCGTGTTTTGTTCCAACGCTACCAGCACCGCGGGGTGGATTTCACCCCATATTTTCAAAAATGCTCAAAAAGGTTTAAAATTACTTTTGTCGTGTATTGCATTTTTAAATGATTTTTCAGAACGAAAGGATTGAGAGAGAAAAAGGATTCCATGAAATAAGGTTGTATAAATTTATTGAACACTTAAAAACTTGAACAAGTGCGTAAATTGCGTTTTTTTTTCAAAACGTTATTTAAAAATTCAGGCTGACATTTATTTGACTTTTTTAGTATCAAGGAACTATAATCTTCAAAAACTAGAGAGTCCACACTAAAAGTGGAAAAAATAATTATGTCAGAATATACATAAGGGACTTTTCTATACTACAGAATCGCGGAAAATGTGTCGGTTAACTGCACCGTGGGGTGTATTCCACCCCAGAATCACTTTGCAGCGTGCCACTTTAGAATCTGACGCACAACTGACTCCGGAAACTACATGACACGGTTCGTAAGACCCTGCGGCGTTTATACAGGGAGCGGTGGGAGAGAGCGGGATTCCTAGAAAAGAAGCGGTGCTCAAAAGAAGAGCGGGTGGGGTTGAATCCAGCCCACGATGCCATTCTAGGGTTAATAATTTTTTTGGGGCTGTAGGTATCTTATTGTATCGGCGCTAACCTATTGCAACTCGAGGCGGGGCTTCGTCCTCTTCGGATGACGATGTAATCGGGCGTACATTCCTGCGAGAGGAACGCAATCGGAAAGCCTCACTCTCATTGCTACACCTGCTACTGAACGATTCTGACTGACTCATATCTAATTATAATGATACTGAACCAAAATAATATTCACTTCCACAACTGAGAAACGTCGACAAAGGTTATCGTCAACACATAGAAGGAATACTACACAGAGAGAAGGAATACTGGGGTAGGTATATTCACGAAAAAGGAATGCCACTAATCCTATTTATTTGCCACCGCCGCATTTCTCGCATTACTCGAAGAGGGTGAAATTGATTTGTAAAAGGGTGAATTTGACTTGTAAATGATATATACCCATTTCTCTGGTCAGCGTTCCATCATTGGTGCTCTTACCTTAAAGGATTAATTTAAATTAATAAGGCTTTCATTATTAATTTACTACTATAACGTGAGGTTTGGGAGGAGGACATGTCGAATGTACAAATTCCGAGATAAAATCTTGGATCACATCAATCCTGGCGAAGACCATTGGCTGATGGGTTGATGTTGTTTTGCAGTTCTCCGCACCAGGTGTGTAACTAGCGACTCCAACCATCACTTTTCCACTCTGGCACATGAGGGGTCCGCCGGTGTCGCCCGCACAGAACGTCTGACCCTTTTGAAAGCCCTCTGCGCAAACCTGAACGAGGTCGACGAACGTATCACTTCCGTATTTCGAATGACTGGTTTCTCTTTCGATATTTCTTCTGCAAGACTCGTAACCTTGAAGAGCTACATGGATCTTCTGCAAGATCAAGTGGCCGTCATCGGTCGCGTCGGAACCCCAACCCATGATCACGCACTCTGCGAGTTCGTACACCAAACTGTTTACCAAAGTTATACAGGAATAGTCTGGAAACTTTAACGCCTCGATACGACCCTGCTTCAGTTCAAGTGCCCTTTCAAGCAATACAAGCCCGAAATCGTAAACCAACGATGTGTGGGTTCGAGCACAAAGAGGATGCACCTTGAATACAAAAAAATGTACATAACATACGTTTTTAATGGTTCGTTAAATGTAGTTTTAAATTCGTGTGTGGGAACCTCTTTTGATTGGTTTGAAGCTCTCCTAAAACAGATGCTATCCACACCTGATATTCATGTCTCAAACCAACAGGAATGCCTGTACCTACACATTCTTCAATATATTTAGTCAGTCCTACCTTCTCCAGAGGATGGGATTCCTGGAACATTGTGGTGGTGGACCCGTTAGATCATGGGCAAGTCCTAGGTCTGTCATTCACACAACAACAACGAAACATCGAAATAAACCATGTCTCGCTAAATCTTTACCTACCTAATTTAAATGCTTGTTCAAACCTTCAACTCATGACCATAAACCCTGATGCTTTCGGCGGTATTGTTCCAGTCCACAGTGCCAGCCATGATCCCAATATCTGATGGCTTAGCCAAGAGGTTGACATCAATTTTAACGGTCCCATCCTCGTTGACCAAGAGATGGCAAGCCGTCAAAACGTGGGCGTTGGTGACCAGCGTTCCAGAACCTCGGTGTTCGTGATAGTTTCTAGTTTTATGGTAGTTTCTGAGTAGAGCAACTACGTATGGGAATTCCCCTTCTTTCGCATCTTGTCCCTTGGCAATCCTGAGATTTCCAGTACCAACGGGTTTTTCCTCTTGAGCTTGAAAGTTCTCCAATTTGACATCAATCTTCTGGTAATCACTGATCCGTGGCAATCCGGTTATCATAACGAATTGCATACGCACATAAATAGCAGAAAATCCATGAATTTTGAAATGAATGAAACAAACCGCAGTTTTTAAGTTCTATTCGATTAGAAAACCAACTATTTCAATAAGAGTGTCATTATTTTAGGAATTTGAAACTGTTGATTTTGAATTCAAAGGTAGATTGTGTTTTACGAAATCAATTTAGCTTACACATACAACCCCTGAAAAATGAATACGTACCTAACAAGTTGTTTAAACAAAATGTGAATAGTGTTGGCAAGTGTGATAACGTTGTTACAAGCAACTATATCTTGTAGTGGAGGGCCCATCTACATCTAAGGGTTACTGACAACTTACTGACAATCAAACAAGCATAACAAAGAAAGTCTGCCAAGTGGGTGTGGCACACAGGTTCCTCGTATCCATAGTTCCACACGATACTTTTGCTTCCGAGTCTACCAAGGTAGCGGAAGCTTTGTTTTCACTTTTCAAGGACGAAAAAAAAAAGTTCTCCAAAATCAAAATTTTCACTCGCGTTTTACGTTTTAGACCTTTCTGAACAATTTTTGTTCCGTGTCTGTCTGACTGTGTGTCTGTCATGAATTCCTTGTAACGCGCATAACTACGAAGTTATTGTCCGATTTCAATGAAATTTTCAGAGATTGTGCGGGTTGGTGTGTAGACAGTTCCCTATGAAAATCATCATCCTCGGACTGATAGAAGCGACTGCGCATGCGCAAACGTGAATTTCCTGGTAACGTCCATAATTTCTACATTTTCTATCCGATTTCAATGAAATTTTCAGGGATGTTACAGATTAGTATTTAGATGGTCCCCTTTGAAAATCACCACCTTCGGACTGATAGTAGCCACTGCGCATGCGCAAACGTGAATTCCTTGTAACGGCCATAACTTCTACATTTTCCATCCGATTTCAATGAAATTTTTAGGGATATTACAGATTAACTTGTTTTGATGTTTTGAGATTAACTACTATGCATCGGATCATCTATATAATCGGGTTATGGATACGAGGAAGCTATGTGCCACACCCACTTGGCACTTTTTTCTTGATATATATCGTAGTATCGATACTTTTATCGATACTTTTTTCCCAGTATCGGAGGCGATACTTTCTTTTCTCTCACATGTTATCTGTTTCTACACCTAAGACATGAAGGTACCTACTTGACAGTACCTCTATCTTTACGTAGATTGTTGGGAGACCAACCACTTTAACAAATTAAACAAAGATGATGTACCACCACCTCCAGCTCTCTATGATAACCTGCTGTCCTCCATCATCTAGGAAGGACCACCAAAATGTTAACCCAACCAAGTGCAATACAAAAACAAGTGCCTAAACAAAAAACAAAAAAATTAAATAAAAAAATAAGTGATTTATTGTTTTGTTCGTTCTATATTACTTATTATCCTCGCGATGGAGAGATGTCACACTGATAGAGAGAAACATTAACGACATTTTCACCCATTTTTTTCAAAGTATCGATACTTCAAAATATCGATACTTTTTGATACTTTCTAGATGTATCGATACGATATTATAGCGATACTTTTGAAGTATCGGACATCCCTAGCCGATTGTTTTTCACCCTACAGTTAAGGAAAGTAAAAATCAGTTTCGGATGTACTTTTCAAGTGCTCGAACACAGCCCGCTGCTTTCTTTGGCAACCCATACGCACGCACAAGGTTTGAAGACCCTAGAACGTGTGTGCGTACCTCTTGAATGCAGTGCGTATTTGTTAGAGTTCATTGAAAACCACTTCATGAATGAAGGAAGACTCCCATTCTTCTTTCTACACCACCCATTGTATATCACAACCCCCCTTGACACTTATAGCAGGTAGGTACCAAGTTGTACCTGCGGACCTACCTATTAGTTACACCAACCCCTCCATCCCCACTACCTACCTGAAACGAACGAGCCCTTATAAGCTCGTCTGGAGGGGTTCATTGGGCTCAGTTATACCTTTTCTGTCGTGTGTTGAGTGGACATTTTTTCGCGATTATGTGTGCGAACAAAGTCCGCTCCAAAATGCCGAGTGAAACCAGAAAGGTGAGTAACCCCAATATAAGAAGTAATATACCGAACTAATACGTGAAGAAAGATCGAAAACCGTGCAATACTTCTTATATGGATGGTCCATTAACATTGAAAAATGGTCTAGTTGGTAGGTTCCATTGAAATAGTTTATAGCACAGTTCGTTTGATATTCACCCACCACCTCTCTGCTCTAAGAGTTCATTTAATCTCTTAGGGTTTATACAATCCAATAAATGAGGGATTTATCTGAAACATTTCGACCTGATTGACCGATTTTATGTCAGATTAGTTCACTGTTCCAGGCAAATAGAATTTGTATGACACTATTAGGGTTTGAGGATGTTTTCCAATGAATTGTAGCAAAGTCAGAGGGCGTGGGCGTTGTGGACCCATATAAACCCCTATGTAAGCATTCAAATTAATATAGCTTGTATATATAACAAATATAAAGGTATGCCCCACTCAAATAATCATTAAACATTTCCCTATTTAAAACAGCATGATTAAAATTACAATGCCTTACAGTAACAGTAACAACAGTAACAATTTCGGGCCGAGCCTAACGTCGGGTAGGAAATATGAGCAAATCGCATCCCTTCATGCAATTATATTATTGTAAAAGTGTACAAAATGGTGAAAATAAACATATCTATCTATCTAAAAAAAACCAAATATGAAGATACTACAGAAATACTATTCTAATGTCTACAAACAACTGTCCAAACTGACAAGCATCCACAGGACAGAGGGTTTATCGAAAATGTATCACTCATGACCACCTCTTGAATTATTGATGATATTCACGATCGTGTTACTAGTTGTTTATCCGACGGACGAACCTCAACAAGCCTGAAAGTTGAGCAAGATAACCCATTACGACGCCGTAAATTCGCGATCGTATATAGATGATTGAGTTCCAGATTGAGAAATAAGAAATAAATTAAGAATACTTTATGATTCAATATGACCATAAGCAAAGAATAATAATCAAAAATCACAATCATAATTTCTTGTAATGAATAATGAATGTATGAATTTATGTATGAATGTAAGAATTCATACATTCATGTATGAATGTAAGAATTCATACATTCATGTATGAATTTCTTGTAATGAATAATGAATGTAATGTCATCAATCATGAATATCATCTATAATTTAGGTGTGGTCATAAAGGGGTGATATTCTCTTCTTAATCTTCTCGACATTTCTCAGTTTCTATACACTTATGAGAACATTATATACGACAAAAAATAAGTTATCTAACCTGACAGTCATCAGCACCTGATTCTTAGAATCAGCCTTTACCCTTCTTATTAGAACCGAATCGGACCAACTATGGGAACAGAAATTTGGAACATTCTCTTGAATATCGGTTCGTAGAGCTTTCCCGACCAAAACGAAGAATTCGACATAGCCAGACATTTTAAAAAATACCTAAATCGTAATTTGAGAGTCATTTTCAGAATAAAAATTTGTTTCCTCCAGCACCCGTACTAGGCTATTGTAAGAGCTGTACAAGGTGTCCAAAGACGAATGAACAATATTTCAGAGATCGATTTTACAACTAATTTGCAACAGCTTTCTACCGTAGCACCCCGTTCAAAATGGCATTTCTTTACTGTGAAATTTTGTTCGTGTTTTCGACGTTGTGGCTCTAAAATGGTCATAACTTCCTCGCCTCCTGTGCATATTCATAACTGATTACACCGTTGGAAAAAAGCGTTGAATTTCCAAATGATAAGCTCTTGACCATTTCAGAAAAACTGTGCACTAGATAGTCTTTCTACCTCAAAATTGAGAATTCGTCAATTTCTGTTTTTTTTTTCTTCAAAAATTTTGTTGATTTTTTCCTGCTGAGACACGTCTTCTCCAGAGGCCCTCAAAAGATTAAAACAGGTTCCATTTCATCAGCTTTCCAACGGTATATATATTTTCTTTAAATGAAATTTGAGAGAAAAACTGGTGATTGAATGCCAAAAAAACATGCGTTTTTTTTAAAGAAATGAGTGTTTTGTCATGACAGGTCCTAGGTTGGATAGGAGCACTCCAGGGAGCATAGGAAACCCTGTACGTGGCCTCCCTTCGTCCTTTCCCCTTCAAATTTCATACTAAATCTAAAACATGGGTATTCGTTGGAAAGCTTATAAAATGGAGCATGTTTTAAGATATTAAGGGCTTCTAGAAAAGATCTTGTTTAAGTAAGAAAAAGGCAATATGTTTTTTAAAAAACCAAAAATTGCCATACTTTGAAGTTTGAGGTAGAAAGGCTATCTTATATACAGGTTTTCTGGCATGGTTAAGAGCCCATCATTTGGGACATTTGTAGCTCCCAATGGTGTAATCAGATTTCAATTTGCTTGGGGTATGAGGGAGTGACGACCATCTTAGTGCCGAATGGTCAAAAATATCAAATTGATACAAATGACAATGTGAGAGCCACAAGAGAAAAGTTGTTGAAAAGTTAGCTGTAGAATCGATCGCTGAATTATGGTTCATTGGGACATCCTGTATACTCAAGTTACATTACACCCCATTCGAATTTTTAAAGTTTCAAAACATACAAACTTTTCTTACTAATGAACTCCTCACCTCACCAAACCAAGTCGATTCCACATTAGAAAGACTTTAGCACTGAAATACCACAAAAACCGTATCTTTCAGCAAAATATAACTTGAATTAAGTAGGTAAATCCACACCACACCACTATTATTATTTATAATTGAACATTAATATTGGTGTGACTTTAAGTTTAGTTTTCTTCCTTGCAAAATGGGCTATGGTTGATTACTAACTTCTCTTTTACTCTGGTTTTACCTACTTTATTCTCGTTGCAGATCAGGAAGCCTCTGATGGAAAAGAAACGCCGCGCCAGAATAAACGATTGCTTGGAAGAACTGAAAAGAATGTTACTGCGAAACAAAAAGGAGGTAGGTACAAAGGTATTCATAAATAAAGAAAAGATAATGTAGTGAATCTACGCTCTACAATGTGACGTGAAACTGACAACACGAGGAATCAGTGAATCAGTTTTTCGCAAACCTCCGCTCTCCTATCAGGGACTAACAAATAACGGCGCTGGGGTATACCCAGCCTTCAAGACTGGTAGGTCGTGCAGTTTTAGTATAACTGCCTCTCATATCTCAAATCCTCCGTGACCTTCTCCTTGGTCCATTATCCCTGCAGGTGTTACAGATTGAGCGCACTAAATTCAGGAATTACTTTTACAAGTGGATTTGAGCCGAAAAGTGGTTAACAAAAACCTCAAAAAACTGTTGGACGTTGTTTCCACCTTGGAAAATATACATTGTTGATTTTTGATCTTTGCCGATGGTGCAGAGGTGATGTATATCATGGAGAGAAAAATTTCGAGACTCCTCTGCTAATAAAATTATCTTTATTGGAGACCGGTTTCGGGTCATAACCCCATCATCAGTCCAGAGACCATAATGTAAACGCAGAACTGCCACGTTCAACAGGAACTGTAGCTGTTCAGCTTTTGAACGTGGCGGTTCTGCTTGAACATTATAGTCTCTGGACTAATGATGGAGTTATTACCCACAACCGGTGTCCAATAAAGATAATTTTATAAGCAGAGGAGTCTCGAAAATTTTCTCCCTATGGTAAACATTATTCACGTGGAACAAGTTTTAGCCGTGAGTTACCTGGCCAAAATGGTCACGAAATTGCGACTCCCCCTATTTTGCAACGATTTTCACTCACAACCAAGTCGTTATGACGAAATTTATCTTCGCCATTCGTGTTCGTAGAAAAATCCTTCACCATCCGTTGGAAAGCCCTAAATTTATGCAAAAATTATGCATATATTACCAAAACCGCTGTAATTATGGAAGAAACTGAGATATACTTCCGAGTTAAAAGAACTGTAACCAACACTCGTTACACGTCAACAATAATAATTGAGAAATCTGTTGCTAGGGATAGTATTATAGGTCTGCACTAAATTTGGCTAAAACATGTTCCATGTCCATCCTAGTGATATACAATTTTTAAATATAAAGGCTCTGTTTTTGGCTTCCTCGACTTTATTTTGAACACATATTAACTTCAACAGGTAGGTATGTTGTATTCTTCACTTTGGGAACATGTCCATAATGTCCAAGAAGTCACAGGGAGCAAGGTCAGGGCTGTGGAAGCGTTGTAATGTTTTCGTTTATTATTTTCAATAATTAAATTTTGGAATCGAGCAAGAAAAAATGTTAACCCTCCCTCAAAATTTGTTGGTTTACGTTTCAAGGTACGTAGAAACCGAAAATCCTATTCAAAAAATCCGTCCGTCTGCCGTACGCGGCACTTTCCTTAGTTCCCATGGACCGATTTTGATGGAATTTATTATTTGGCGTATATGAATATAATAATATACATAGTAAGCTTACTCCTACCCGTCCTGACGACGCTGTGAGCGAAATATTCCGTTCTCCCCTAAGTTTTTGGTTTATTATTTTCAATAAGTAATGAACCTTTGGAATTGACCTAAAAAAAAAACCTTCCCCCACCTCAAAATTTGTTGGTTTACTTTTCAAAGTAGGTAGGTACAATCCGAGAATCTAAAAAAAATTTCGTCCTTCCGCCGTTTGCGGGGCACTTTTCTTAATTACCATACAGATTTTCATTAAATTTGGTACCCTACATGGTCTCCGTTTCGAGTCTTGTTGTGCTGCGAAGCTTTTGGTTGATGTCAGTCACTTCTAAGGGGCGAAAAATAAGGGTTGATATTTTGAAAACGCCCTAGGTAGGTACTTAGCTCAAAAAATGTTGATATAAAGGTATTGTTTTTCATCAATTTTAAATATTATTGAATTTTTAGAATCGAATGGGCCACCCAGAGCTCTGCAGGACCAACCGTTCGGTCCCTATGAGAAGTTAAGGGTACAACTTACGATAAATCAGAAACACAAATGTGAATCGCAAAAGAGGACTAATCTCCGTTGAAATTTTGAGCTGACTAAAATGCGATCGTTGTTCGTTTCTTGGAGTAGTTCTCAGTTTTTTTTAGATAAAAACACACGGACAGACAAAGCAGAGTGCGTTGTCATGGTGGAGAACCCAGTTTTTGAATGTTCAGGTCGCGCTCTCAAAACACGTTTTCTCAACCGTTCAAGCACCTCCCGCTAAAAAGTTTGGTTCACTATTTACCCCTCGGGTACAAACTCTTTAAGAACAACACCTTTACAGTCAAAAACACGATTAACATCCACACAAGAAAATCACTGAAGCTATTCCAACATTTTCCAGAGCCTCCCAGAGAGTCGACCGTCCAAACTGGAAAAGGCAGACATCCTAGAACAAACTGTAGAACTGCTGCGGCGGCTGACGGAAGCCGACGCCATCAGAGCGGATGCCAACTCTTGCAGATCGGAAGCGGACGCTTACAGGGCGGAGACCGATGCTTACCAGAGCGGCTTTCTCGACGCTCAAGAGACGACCAGAAATCTCGTCGACAACTACGAGAACCTCCCTCCGACGGACAAGCGACGTCTATCAGTCTACCTGTTCCCGAACTCGAATAAACCACTACCTCGAACTACATGCAAGTGAGTATGCCTACCTAGCACCCAAATAACCCGTTAGTTTGATGATAAGACCGTAGTTACGTGTCGCGAAGGTAATTTGGCGTCAACACATAAAATCAAACGTCATAGTTCATTATCACCCTAAATATAGCATTCCCGAACCAAATGAAACCTTTTCCAAGTCAAATGAAACCTTTTCCAAACCAAATGAAACTTTTTCCAAATCAAATGAAACCTATTGAGAAAATGAGTGAAATGAAGTACCTAGATAGGTAGATACTCTGCAAATTTCAGAACGATGCAATTGTACCTATCGTACAAAGAAGTAGCCAAAATGAAAATTCAATGAATTTTAGGCATAGGATAATCGAACTAGATCTCACCTTAGTAGAATAGGAAACAAGTAAGTTTGAGAAATTTCTGACTGTAGAATGTGAGTGGGTACTGAACTACTCGCCACGCCCACACGGAGAAACCGATAATTAAGGGGAGTCACCAATACTTACATTGACTGATTGAACCTCTACGACTGAATTTCTGAAATTTTGTAATATATTACTCATCTACGATTGTTTACTTTACAGAAATGTTTGGAAAAAGTGTCATTTGATTAGGAAAAGGTTTCTTTTGACTTGGAAAGGTTTCATTTGGTTTGGAAAAGGTTTCATTTTACTTGGAAAAGGTTTCATTTGGTTTGGAAAAGGTGTCATTTGACTTGGAAAAGGTTTCATTTGGTTTGGAAAAGGTTTCATTTGACTTGGAAAAGGGTTCATTTGGTTTGGAAAAGGTTTCATTTGACTTGGAAAAGGTTTCATTTGACTTGGAAAAGGTTTCATTTGGTTTGGAAAAGGTTTCATTTGACTTGGAAAAGGTTTCATTTGACTTGGAAAAGGTTTCATTTGACTTCAAAAAGGTTTCATTTGGTTTGGAAAAGGTTTCATTTGACTTGGAAAAGGTTTCATTTGACTTGGAAAAGGTTTCATTTGGTTTGGAAAAGGTTTCATTTGACTTGGAAAAGGTTTCATTGGGTTTGGAAAAGGTTTCATTTGACTTGGAAAAGGTTTCATTTGGTTTGGAAAAGGTTTCATTTGACTTCAAAAAGGTTTCATTTGGTTTGGAAAAGGTTTCATTTGGTTTGATTGCAATAAAAAGTCCACTAAATCAAATTTCCACAATAAATTTTACGTTTTGGACATTCCTGAACAATTTTGGTACCGTGTCCGTCTGTCTGAAAGTCCTTGTAGATGGCAAAAGCAATACGAAGCTACTGTCCGATTTTAATGTAATTTTCGGCGATGTTCTCTATGAAAATCAAAGTCAAAGCATTAGGTACCTACATTTTAAAAATCAAATTCTAAATTTTTTAATTTTTCTCGAAAATTACCATTTTTTGGTTTATTATTTTCAATAATAAGCCTTTGGTATCGAGCAAGAAAAAAAGTTAACCCCTCTCAAAATTGTTTTATTATTTGCCCGTAATAAATAGCGCTATCGCGGGGCCACTCAACGGGCAAAACTACCCCGGGATCACATATTTTCTACGTTAAGAATCAGTTTTTGGTTTAATTAGAATAAACATCATGAAATTGACTTTTTGTAGCAGAAGAATAACTTGAAGAGTTTCACTAACAATAATACTTTTTTTACAACTATTATTGACTTTCCACTCCGATAATGAGTGTCGTTCATTGTACCTACCAACACTTTCTGGTATTAGTAATGGTAGCTATGTTACAATGACAATTTTTCTGCCGATTGTTCTTTAGTTGTATTTTAGTCTCATTTTTTAAATCAAAATGAACGGTTTTTCCGTTGAGTAGCCCGCGGTAGCACAACTTATTCCAGGTTAACAATAAATCTAAAAAATGGTAATTTCTATTAAAAAAATTAAAATGTTTGAATTTGATTTTTAAAATGTAATGCTTTGACTTTGATTTTCACGGAGAACATCGCTGAAAATTACATTAAAATCGGACAGTAGCTTCGTATTGCTTTCGCCATCTACAAGGACTTTCAGACAGACAGACCGACTGTCAGATGGACAGACACGGTACCAAATTGTTCAGGAATGTCCAAAACGTAAAATTTATTGTGGAAATTTAATTTAGTGGACTTTTTATTGCAATCCTTGAAAAGTGAAGGCAATAATACATACTTGGTCGACTCTCTAGCGGAATATGCGTAAAGAAGCACGTTTTTTTCGCATAAAACTCAATTTTTTCAAGAAACTTTCCTCTTAAACCTTTAAACTGACATACCGTTGGAAAGGTGAGATCTTGGGGTTGTTTTTCCTGTCGAGTGCATCACGATAGCGGTATTTTTTACGGGGAAATCGTTAGCCTGAAAAATGGTGATTTAAAAAAATATATATAAATGTTGAATTTGATTTATTTTTTTACTTTTACAAATGGCTTTAAGAAACAGGGTTTCCCCCTAAACGAGTAGAAAATTTAACGCTCTGTCCAACGGTGTACTCAGATTTGAAGTAGCATGAGAAGTAAGTTAATTATGACCATTTTAGTGCTGCAAGGTCGAAAATACGAATAAAAACTTTAAAGTGGAAAAAAAAGAATTTTGAGTGGGTTAAGAAAAAATTGCTAAGATACATTTTTTGTTGCAAATTAGTTGTAGAATCGATCCTTAAAGTTTGGTCCATCCAAATGGTAGACAGGGTGTTTTATACTCAGTTTTCCGTCCTTAGCCTCATGAAGGCACCATAACTCTTTATTTCTTCGAATTGGGCGTAAAACGTTTATTTCATCAAAATAAACATGATTTTGAAGCGAAAATTTGGATGATAGATAGTGGTAATGGCAAAGCCGTTTTCTTTACAGGCAATTGATCTACACAGAAAAATAATAAACCTTTGTGTAATACTTTACAGCGTTTTTGAGGTACAAACGCCATGTATAACGTCAAATTAGTAGTTAGTACTGTTTCATTGCAGAAAGCCTACGAGGTGACGACATGCCTAGGTACAGTGTTACGATTGAAAGAAAGCGGCTGGCTTGGTCAGGTGTCCATGTGTATTACAGTCCCACAAACGTCGTCCTTTTTCTACCTGTCACTCGCGCCAGGGAAAAATGAGACCGAGGGTGTTTACTACCGACCAATGATGAAGTGGAAGGTGTGTTTATTACAGACCGTTCGTGGTCGGCCAGGGTTTCGGGATTCACTTCCAGGCAGTGGTTCCCAATTATATACAGAATATCTACTATCGAGATGGACCACACTTCAAGGGTCTGCACTACAATTAATTTTCAACAAAAATGCCTCTTACCAATTTACATAACTCCCTTATTTCTCATGCAAATTCAAATCTTATTACACCATTGGAAAGAGCGTTGAATTTCTTATCCGTTTTGTGGAAACCCAAATTTTTGGAAGCCATTTGTGAAAGTGAAATAAAGTCAAAGTCAAAATTTATAATGGGGTGTGCGCGTGGGTCGGAAAAACTGTTTATTGTTATTTTTAATCTAAACAAGACTTCATTCTGAGAATTTTGGCACCAACTACGACCTTCTAGTGTGAGAAGATCTTTTTCTACGAATTTTAAATTTTCGAATGTTTATGACGTCACGCGCCCCTCCCACCTGGGCGGGACCCCTCAGCCCACTGTGACGTCATAAACATTCGAAACTGAAAAATCGTAGAAAAAGGTCTTCTCACGCTAGAAGGTCGTAGTCGGTGCCAAAATTCTCAGAATGAGATCTTGTTTAGATTAAAAATTTAAAACAAAAAGAGGCGCACCCCCATTATTTTCGAAAACCTTCATTTTATAATGATTATTTCAAGATAATGATTCCCTCGTATTAAATAGCGCTATCGAGGTGTACTCAACGGCGAAAACTACCCCAAGATCTGAGCTTGCCAACGGTATGTCAGTTCTAAAGGTTTTTAAAAATGAAAATCCTTACCTATTTTTCTGTTTCAAAGCGTCATTTTATGAAGTTTATCCAAATTTAACGAAAAACTGATTATTACCATTGAAAAGAGGTGATCATGTGAAGATGTGATCATATGATCATCACATCTCAATATTACACCATGGGGTAGTATTTTTCCGTTGAGCCCCTCGTGCGCTATTCTCATGGGCAAAGAATAAACCTAAAAATTGGTGGTTTTGAAAAAACTGTAAAATGTTTAAATTTGACTTTGAACATTATACTTGGACTTTGATTTTCAAGGATTACCTTCGCATTACTCCAGCCCGCATAATCGCTGAAAATTTCTCCAAAATCGGACAGTACCTTCGTAAAAACTTGGGTTGGAAAACGATAAACACGAGTGTGAATCGCAAAAGAGGCCTAATCTCCATTCAAATTTTAGCAAACCAAAATGCGATCGTTGTTCATTAATGAAACTCACTGTTTCTTCTAAATAAATTTCATTGTGAAGTAGGTAGGTAGTGGGGGGGGGGGGGGGGCTATCTACCTCATCAAGACTGGAGGTTTGAGATAAGGAGGCTTGGGGTTTCCCCAGCCTGAATTCACTTCATTTTGACTCGACTTGCTCAATACCCAGGTAACGAAGGTCTGAGGTACGGAGGCTCGGCCCTTTCCCAGTCTGCCTCACCAGACTACCAAAGATTTTGGAACAGGTAGTCGTCTATGTCAGGAGGAATACCCTGCGGGAAATCGGCCGGCCGCTTTCTTTCAATCGTAGCACTGTAGGTATAGGATAAGTATCCAATAAGCTGGTGGATACATGAAAATCATTAATAAAGCCTGTGTTCAAGCTGTTCTTTAGCTCTTCCCAATGTCAATAGCCAGAGTACAATATACCAATTCATACGTACTTCTCGCTGTGTTGCAGGCATCATATATCGTCGAAGGAAGACATGAACGTGGTGTGGAGACCGTGGTGACTATTCCTCAAAACGTAAAACTCTTTTAACAGACGTCCAGAAAAAAACTTCCGAAAACAACGAGCGACGTACTTAACCAAATATCTGTGATAGCTGACTGGGATGCCAACGGATTTAAAACTTGTAAATACTTTGTCTGTTCACTAGTTATTTCAGTGAACTCAACTCAATTTTTATGTAATAAATAATTTCATGAACTAGTCTTTTAAAAAAGAAGAGCTAGAGTTTGTTTCAATTCATCCCACTCCAATTGTAGATTGTTGAGTTTCCTGGTTATTGGAAGCGGAGGCGAACCCGGTAAAGAACAGCGCTATACAGGGTGTAAGCCTAACTGGTCTGCCATACGGTACCAGTCGATTCTATAACTGATTTGCAATGTCTCGTAGCAATTTTCTTTAAAAGGCTTCGTTTTCGAGTTATTTTAATATTAAATTTTTTTTTCGTGATTTTGACCTTACGTCATTAAGTCGGTCATGACTCCTTTAATTGACTGTGATAATTACAATTTGACGATACCGTTGGAAAGAGCATTAAATTTCCTATCGGATAGGTTCCTTACCTTTTTGTTGAGTCAAGGTTTAAGACATGAAAAAGCCCCCTGAAAAGATAATTATACGTAATTTTGGAAACCTCGCCTTTTTTCAATCGCAAATTGAACTGCAATAACCCATATTTTTTCAAGATGCAAGAACAGCAAAAATAGCACCAGAATCTCACCTTTCCAATGGTATGATTTAAAATACTTTAAAACCAAATTTAGGGGAGAAATTTGTGTTTGAACGTGGAAAAACGTGAATTTTTTCAACGAAGGCCTGAGGGGTCGGACGATAGAAGTGGGTGGGTCGGCGCCTCAGTAGACCGCGAGGCCTCCGGAAACTGGAGGCTGGAGCGCTGATTTCGTTGAAAAAATTCACGTTATTCCACGTTCAAACACAAATGTCTCCCCTACATTTGGTTGTAAAATATTTTTTAATTATACCATTGGAAAGCTGAGATTTTGACGCAGTTTTCACTGTTTTTGAATCTTGAAAAAATATTGGTTCTCGCAGTTAAAAATGGTAAGGGACCTATACGATAGGAAATTTAATGACCCAACGGTATCCTCAAATTGTAATTATCACAGTCAATTAAAGGAGTTATGACCGACTTAATGACGTAAGGTAGGTTAATGACGTAAGCATTGACCGATTTTGATGAAATTTGGTATGTAGGCTCCATTTGGGGTCTAGTTGTGCCCCGAAGATTTTGGTTGATGTAGATCACTTCTAAGGGTTCCAAAATCAATTTTAAAATTTTGAAAACGCCCTAACTCAAAAAATTTTGATATAAAGGTATTTTTTTCCTTCAATTTAAGATTCTATAGAATTTTTTGAGACCACCCGGAGCTTTGTAGGACAAACCGTTCGCTCACTACGGGAATTTGAGTTTTGGACGTACGATAAATCAGAAACACGAGTGTGAATCGCAAAAGAGGTCTAATCTCCGTTCAAATTAAAGCTGACCGAAATGCGATCGATGTTTTTCTTCATGTTGGATGGTTGGTGGCTTTGCAGACGAGTGATCTATATAGAAAAATAAAAAATAATAAACCATTGTGTTATAATTTGTAGCGTTTTTAATTTTATTTTTTGAAAGGGGGTTCACATATGAACCGGTTTTTTTTTAAAGGGGCTATGTGACATTTTCGGCCATTTTCACTTTTTTTTTTTCTGGATCTTCATACTTGGTTGCATCGATTGCGACTAAAAGGAACCTTGTGTCATTGACGCTTCCCATAGAAAAAACAGGTTGAAATTTCCGATGTCTTTTGAAAGGGGCTATGTGAGCCACATAACCCCTTTCAAAAGAAAACTTACTCACACGCTATGTGGTCGACCTGGAGTTTCGAGACTCAAATAATGAACTGTCAGGTTGGTTTGTAATAATTATTATGTCGTTAAAGGGAGGGGGGTTAAATTTTGTTTCTTGGTCGATTCCTAAGCTTTTTTATTGAAAATAATTAACCGAAATCACTTCCTTTTGAATCTCCACCTTGCCCTAACCAAGACAACAATTTCAAGTGGGTGTGGCACGTAGCTTCCTCGTATCCATAACCCGACTATATAGTCGATGACCAGATGCATAGTAGTTACTCTCAAAATATCAATCTCTAAGGACCTTCCACTACCCTCACAGGGGACCATCTAGACGTCAACCCGCACAATATCTGAATATTGCTGCAAAATGTAGAAGTTATGGCTGTTACAAGGATTTCACGTTTACGCATGCGCATAAGATACTTTCAATTTGGGGACCATGATTTTCATAGGGGACCATCATCATCCCAACACGCATTATTCCTGAAAATTTTATCAAAATAGGATGAGAAATGTAGAAGTTATGGCTGTGGTAAGGATTTCATGACAGACATACAGACAAACACGGAACCAAAATTGTTCAGGAAGGTCTGAAAAATAAAACGCGAGTGGAAGTTTTAATTTTGGAGAACATTTTTTTCAATCTTGAAAAGTGAAAACAAAGCGTGCGCTACCTTGGTAGACTCGGAAGCAAAATTTGACAAAAGCGAACAATTTTTCCATGTGAGAGGCATGGATTTCTCCCGTGCTATCGTGATTCCGCTCTCATCAAAAGAAAAGTGCGCTTAGTAGATTGGCCACACATCTTTCACCCCAAAAATCGTCCCCAAACTTGTTATGACCTACAGCAATGCTCAAAAGTCCATTCTGTGAATTGGCGGACTCCCATCAACCCATTCATTTCCGTTAGCTGACCTAGAGAGGTTGAAGAATTACATTCCTGAAGAACATTTTTAGCATTTCATGTTGGCCAAATAATAAACTGATCATATACATATTTTATGTTATGATGTTTTATGTACATATTTTCATCAAAATATGTTTCATTCAATAAATAAAGCTGTTTATTTAAATGATTTCAGTCCTGAAAAATCGATTTTTTTTGAAAGGGGGTATGTGAGAGCATTTCAAATTGCAATTTGATACACTTCCCCTTGCTGAAAAAATCTGAAAAATTCTGGAGGATTGTGGAGTAATTAGCTGTGTCGGAATATTTCAAAAAATGGGATGTTTTGATCGTTTTGACGATTTGGGACAGTTTTTTTGCGTTTTCCCGAAAGTTTCACAAATGACACATAACCCCTTTCAAAAAAAACGGGCTCATATATGGAAGAAGACCATAGTGTGCTGCTCTAAAACGCATCCAAAAAATTTAGAGAATTATGATTATGAGGCCAGCCATGTTGTGACGTAACGAGCTGCCCTTTACGACAGCAGTACCTCTGGAAGCGTACATAAAACTTTTAGCTTACGTGATCGTACACAGGAGTGATGCAATATGAAGTGATTCCCCTGGGATGCAATATGAACATTCAGAACCAAAAAACTGAATACGTGAAATACGCCTTAACTCAAAATCAAAGCCCGCACCTATTGAAGAGTTCAAATGTGTTCTGAACTAAACTCTCAAGCACTTTCAAGGTGGAAAATAAAACGTGAGTTTTCAGGACGCATTCCCCTATCCTGACTCACAAAAGGCGTGTGATGGCTGCGGTTCAGAGTTTTCCCCCGAACATGCGCTAAACTGTAAAATGGGTGGCTTGGTATCCCGGCGTCACAAAGAAATAAGAGATGTTTTTGGGGAGCTCATGAGTTCCGCATGGGGGAATTGTATAAAAGAGCCTCTAATAAAGGAAGCGACGGCCTCAAGTCCTGCTTTGCGAGGAGACCTTGCATGCCGGGAGGTTTGGGAGGTACAGAGGGATGCGTTATTTGATATCTGCGTTGTTCACACCGACGCTCCCTCTTATGTCTCCCGCCCCGTCCTGGCAGTGCTGTCCTCTGCTGAGCAGGAAAAGAGAAGAAAATACACCGACGCATGCGAAGAGCGCCACGCTACATTTACCCCATTGGTGTGCTCTGTAGATGGAATGTGGGCTCCACAAGCGATAGCCTTCATCAAAATTCTGGCGGAGAGGCTCTCTGTAATTTGGGTAAGACAACAAAGCAAAGTGCGTGAATGTCTCCATGCTCGTCTGGCCTTCGCTGTACTACGAGCAAGCAGCTTATGTTTCAGAGGCGCTCGGAAACGTTGGAGGTCTGCCGACAACCTGTTAGGCTTCGATGGGGGTGCAGCCGTCCAGCTTGGCTTGGACCCATCCTGAGCAAGTCTTTCTTCGAAAATATTCTTCATCTCCGGCCCTCTCTTTTTTAAATCATCTCTCATCATCTCTCACGCAGCTCCTGTTTTGTTTTCCCCTAAGTTGTTAAAATATATATCTATATTTTTGATTGATCCAAAAAATAAAAGAAAGGAAAGAACGTTCCAAAAAAAAAGAAGATTTTTCAACATGATTTAATTACGATTTCAGTAGCCGAGTACATTATAATCAATATTTCATATTCGATTTTTCTTCTTTTTGTACGATAAATTTTCAAAAATTTTTTTTTTTTTTTTTTTTTTTAGTTCAATATAATCTTGAGCCATTATTTTGAAGATGACTAGCAGACATAGTTGTTCGTATTGTGGACTAAGACTAAAATGCTAAGATTACTACTAACTCAAGTAAAGCAAAGAATTCATGTTAATGACAGTAGCAACACGTGTAGAGCACTAAAGGGCAATTAAATTAATCACCACGTTACGGTCGTTCGAGTCACAACACGATTTAAAAGGAAAAATTACAGCGATGAATAACTTAAAATAAATGCAGAACTATTTTTATTTCAGGAATTTAATTCCTGGAAATAATTACATCTATATTATCCAAGAAAGGAACTAGACTTGGGTTATTTGATCGTACAAAAAACGGGGGTAAATCAAGAAGTAAAAATAACAAAGTATAACATTAGAGTATTCAGTCCACACTTCCATTTACCACGTAGAAAAATATGACACTCCTTCTAGATACAAAAATAACGCAAATAGATTTTCCAATACTTGGAAACGATAATTTGGGTGCGTTTAAATAAAAAGTGAAAAGTAGGTTCATGAGTATAGACGGGTTGATGGGTGAGAACAAAATACACTGCGAGTCTTCAAGTATTTAAGGGAGGAAACTAGGGACAACTTTGCGAATTAGTTGAATAAGGTCAAAGTCAAAATGGACGCTAACAATTTACTCTTACGGTAGGCGCTTAAACGATAAATTTCTAATTGTTTTCAGGATACAACCTCGTAGCTGCGGATGAAATAAAGTAAAATCGTGCTGATGAAATAAAGTGAAACGAACCAATGCAATTCCAAGTGTTGAGTGATCAAATTTTTGACACAACTATACGAAAAACAGGGTGGTTCAAAAACTTGCGAAATAACATCATCTCAAATATTAACGGTCGGTCCTGACTTGACAACAAAAATCTATAAAAACAACGTTAAAACTGCATAATTCTGCCAAATTATTGACATTCGTTATATAACCTGAACTTGAGAAATACGTAGCACGAAATTACATCTTAGAGACTTAAAATTAAGATTGTAACAATAACTTGACAAAAGTTTGCGCCAATTTTGTTAAAAATGACATCAATAATCAAGGCCATTCATTCATATCTACTTTTTCGTTACGAGTTATCACTTTTCGACTATCACTTCAATATCACCAGTGAAAAGAACACAAATCCGCTCATATCAAGAATTGAAAACCGAATGGTGCGAGTTTTCTCAAACTAGAACCAATATTGTTACGATGTAATTTTCTCTCTTCAATCAATCCTTCGTTCCGAAAGGACACCATTTCGGTCCTCAAAAATTCAACAAAAAGAATGAAGAGAGATTTTCGATTTGGATGCACTCGGTGTAATTTCTTAATGTTACATACATTGGAGGAGAAAAAATCACGAGTAGACCGAAACGTTCGTCATACGCGATAATTAACTTTGAATCACTAGAAGACACGCCATGAATAAGGACAGATAACACGATAGGGCCGAAACATACGAGCACTTCGACTGACAAAAGTCGAACCCGTTTCTCAAAAAGTTCAGTCCATTCGTTGGACATGATAATCAAGAGTTTTTGCAGCGGCAAAGGCGCTGGAGAGTGCAAAATGCTAACTGCTGCGTGATGACCTTTGCTCTTACGTCACCTAACCTTACACTCCTAACCTTACACTTTTATAACAGTCAATCGCTCTTTCTAGTGTTACTTCAATGATATAATATATCATTGAAGTTGGTATATTATACCAACCAACAATTAAAAGCGTCCAACTCCAAGTCCTCTTTTCCTCACTTCACCTCAACTGCTGCAAAACCTCTTCAATATCCTTATAAAGATGACGAGTTGAGAATTTCACTCATACATCTTAATGGGTAAACCCCACACCGTAACAACACCAAGGTGGGTACCTACTTAATATCAAGGTAAATAGCCGTTTGTGGAGTTAACTAAGAGAATAGCACCAGTTGTCTGGACTAGGATCGAGAGAGGCCATCGTGGAAGGTCGTAGAATGCGCTCGGCAATGTCAGAGCAAAGGGGGGGGGGGGGGACGCGATTCCGAACTAGGGAGTGTTCACGGGCCTCAAGAAGGGCCTAGGGGACGAGGAGGGTCTAGGGAGTTTGAGGTTAGGATGCGTTAGGAGTTTGGAAGGACCGTGAACTGCGTGCGCGATGCCATAGGGGCGAAGGTGGTAGATGAGATAGTCCATAACATACATGAGTTCCGGGTTGACGTAGTGAAATGAAATGGCAGTGTCTGAGCAGCACTCGATCCCCTGAAAATCAAAAAACAAAACCTTATGAATCGTCCAATTTACTGTTAATCCGTACATTTAACATATTATACCTTAATTCATCTTAAACCTGCCTAGTACCAATCTGTAGCACAGTTCCGGAGTAATAATTATTAAGTAAGTAAAGTAAACAACCATTTCAGGTTGGATTTTCGTCCGACTGCCATTCCTGACGTCGCAGACGTCATCAGCTGTCTTCCTAAGGGGAGATCAGAATTTGTTCTGATGATTTCGCTCATGGCTTCCCGGCCTCACCGCCCTGGGTTTGGACGAGGGGGAACTGCGACCGACTTACCCGAAAATATGCTCCCGAGGCGAGCCCCGAACTCACAGCCCCGCAACCGATCCGAGTCTCGTCTCCAGAGACACTTGCCGCAACTCGTTCGGCCACAGCTGAACCCCGAGTAATAATTTTTTACTTTTATTTAATTATTATTATTTCTGCAGAGAAGCAGACAACTTGGTCTGTGAAGGAGAAAAGGAAGACCTAGAAGAACAAGAACCAGTACGTCTTCTGGATAATCAGCAGCAGTTGGAGGAACAGATCCCTTTTCATCATTACTTAGATGTTTGAACTCGATGTTGTCATTGGGAGTACTTTATACTTTGTTTAAGATCCACTTTGTGAGGTTTCAGAAAAAAATGATTTTCTGTAAAATTACAATTTTGAACCTATATGTCCCTGTTTCTCTGTAGCGTTTAAAGTAATCGTGTTCTACCAGTTTTTCCTCGAAACTTAAACAGTAGTTAAATTCCACATTAGTCGGATGGTTTTTAAAAGTTTCAACTATAAGATTTAAAATTGAAAAAAAAACGGATTTTGGAAAAATTGTAGCCAACTTACAAATTAATACTTTCAAAATCCGTCTGACTACGTCTGGAAAAAATTCATCAATTTGGGAAAGGTAAATTGGTCTATAATTTTTACGAAACCCCTATCGCCCCTCTCGCCAAAACAAAGCGCTTCAATCGACTCTTAAAAATCTCATTATTTTGAAAATTCAGTCTTGAAATATTTTTAGTTAGACCAGTTGTACCACTCTCAGATACGGCATGGAACATTTAATGTTTTTTCCAAAACTTTTGATGAAGCAATCAAAAGTTCATTCAGTCATAAGAATAGATGAAAATCATTACCACAAATTAATTTACATCTTATGCAATTTGCGTTATCGTATTAATGACTTGAGCATCCGGAAAGATACTCACTTCAGTTGATGGATAGTAGATCCACTTCCAATACCAGAAGTCTGGAGGGGAGTGACCAGGGATGAGATGGTGCTCGGGAACGAATGGGAAGAATCGACCTCTCCCGAGCGAATCCCTCGTGTCCATCGCAAGCACTTTGACATTCTCCATGCACTTACCTGCAATAATCATGAATAGTCTACTGAAATAAAGTACATATTGAAGAAATGAGAGTAGAAAAACACGGCATTGTAGTTGCCACAATAGAACCATCGATCTTAGCGAGCTACCTACCATGTTTGAAATTTTTAAATTTACGTCTTGTTGTCTATCGTTGTTAAGAGTTGTTTATTGTTAAAGATTGTTATTGTTTGCGATGAAAATCGACCTACTTCCCAACGAGTCCTACGAGCCTTTGCCCTCTGCTCCGCCGCAGCATCGACGACGACGATAAGACACAACGCAGCGTTCCAACCCCCTCACCTCATCCATCTCGTACCGGCAGTGTCTTGCAAACCTTTCTTCAAGCAGCTTCGATTGTCCCACTTTTTTGCTCAATTCTACTATCCGCACGTGCAGTTCAAATTTTTGAGAATTTTACGTAGGTACCTACCAACCAACCTATTAAGTCGTACGTTCAAGGTGTTATTCGGTACTATGGCACCTCATCATCTCCAGGCGAGGATTCCTTACTGCCTCGGAATACGAAAGAAAAGGATCCTTGGAGGATTTTTTACCGTCGCAAACCTACCGCAGGACGCCTTCACCACCGACCACGTATTCGTCAAGGGGGTTTGTAACAGAACTGTAACACAATGCTTTTCTCTGGCCAGTAGGTATAGGTAGGCTCATTAAATTCCTGATCAAAATTCATTCAAATTATATTTTTTAGCAGTACAAAACTTGCAGTGCATTTTTTTTTTATTCAAATCGCCTTTTCACCATATTATATTGGTTTATTATTTCTAATAATAAGCCTATGTGATCGTATCGCAAAAATTTTTATAACCCCCCCCCTCAAACTTTGTCACTTTACGTTTCAAGGTGCGTAGAATCCAAATTTGCAATGTCCGTCCGCCGTCCGCCGTTCGGGCCATAAAAGGCCATAGAATCGGTCTAAAAAACCCGATCTTTCGCACATAGACTCCATTTGGGGTCTAGTTGGTCCTAACGTCGAACTATTCCGATCGCTTAATTCGTATAGAAGTTATGGGCAAATAACCGGCCAAAAAAGAGGTTTTTGCTTAAATGTGCGTGGGGTGACATTTTCCAAGTATTTTGGTTTATTATTTCTAATAATAAGCCTATGTGATCGTATCGCAAAAAATTTTTATAACCCCCCCCCCCCCCTCAAACTTTGTCACTTTACGTTTCAAGGTGCGTAGAATCCAAATTTGCAATGTCCGTCCGCCGTCCCCCGTCCGCCGTCCGGGCCATAAAAGGCCTTAGAATCGGTCTAAAAAACCCGTTCTTTTGCACATAGACTCCATTTGGGGTCTAGTTGGTCCTAACGTCGAACTATTCCGATCGCTTAATTCGTATAGAAGTTATGGGCAAATAACCGGCCAAAAAAGAGGTTTTTGCTCAAATATGCGTGGGGTGACATTTTCCAAGTATTTTTCTTCATGTTGGATGGTTGGTGGCTTTATAGACGATTATATAGAAAAATAATAAACCATTAAAATAATAAACCATAAAAATAATAAACGTACGATAAATCAGAAACACGAGTGTGAATCGCAAAAGAGGTCTAATCTCATAAAAAATAATAAACCATTGTGTAATAATTTGCAGCGTTTTATTTACTTAGTTCAGTGCAACGCGCTGTGGTCCTTCGAAGTCTAAGGTAATTCCTCATTTATATTTTGAACTTATACCACTGAAATTACCAACCATACCATGTACCTACTTCATAATCAAGTTTATTTAGAAGAAAACTCGGCGCTGCGCGCCTCGCGCTTCGCCCCCTGCAACCCCGGATGATTTCCGCTTAGAGCCTAATGGCTAAAATGTGACAAACCTTGAAAAGGTTTTTGCTCCCTCTCCCTCTTTATCTTTCTTCCACTGTAATATTTAAGATACCTCCTTATTCATAATAACATCAGGTTGTCAAGCATATTTGTCGTCAAGCATATGATAAATCATAGCGCTACTTTCCTGTCGCTTTTTACTGTCGATTTTTCCTGTCGTTTTTCGGCGGGGGGTCCCATCGCTAAAACCTTTTCAAGGTTAAAAACGCTTCACACTCAGTTCGAAGAAACAGGGAGTTGAGGTTGCCCTAATTATTAGGAAATTCGATTACTGGTTGCGAAGGGCGCAAAACTGAGTACAACTCGAAGAAACGAACAACGATCGCATTTTGGTAGGCTAAAATTTGAACGGAGATCAGGCCTCTCTAGCGATTCACACTCGTGTTTCTGATTTATCGTAAGTCCGAACCATAAGTTCTTGTAGGGAGCGAACGGTTTGTCCAACAAAGCTCCGAATGGTCTCTAAAAATTCAATACTATTTAAAATTGGTGAACGAATTAATTTTATTTCGAGTGATAACGGGTTCGAATCGTACTCTCGCTGAGAAATTTTTTGATTCCATCACATCGACTGCTGGTTCATTATTTTTATAACTACTTGCGATCGATGTTTTTCTTCATGTAGGTTGGTGGTAACAATGGCAAATGACTACGAGTGATCTATATAGAAAAATAATAAACCATTGTGTAATAATTTGCAGCGTTTTCTTCTAAGAAAAATTATTTTAAAAAAATAAAAAGAAAACTTCAAAAACTATAGAAATGTCACAACATCCATGATCTTTGTCTATTAAGAAGATAATATAATGCAATAATTAACTTCTTGACCTTGTTCGAAGAAGGCTGTCCACAACCCCCAAGTTAACACCTCATGGCCACCACTTTATTAAACTTGATAACGTTTGGATTATGATGGACTAATTCAACAAGAATAACTTCTAAATACTCAGAACAAAACCTCGTCCAAGTCTAATAGGCGTTGTAATACTGCACAAACCCATTTCAACGTCCTCAGCGCCTCGAGGATCCGACCGGCACTTCTTAGGGTCAACTAGAGCCTCCTCGACGAACCTTCTCAGCGCTTCTTTGCTCAGCACATAACCTGAAAGACGATATTCTGATTTTTAGGATACATGAATTCAGATGGAGTACAACAATATGTAGAATGAGCAAGAAACTTTGGCTGTGAAGGGTGCTTAGCACTGTAACACACTGCCACCTAGGATCGAGCCAATGAAGTGACTATTTTCATAGAGCCTGGGACGTATGGTATGTTCGGAGAAGCAGTCCAGAACCAAATTGGAACCGATAGAGGCGCTTGGACTCGTCCAAACTCCTCCGGGCTTCTCCAAAACCCTCCGAACCGTTCAGGACTGCTTCTCCGAACAAACCTGTAGACAGATCCACGCAACTCCACAAATAATATTCGGCCAACCACTTTAATGTGCTGTGACTTCACAATAATCAAACATATTGTTTAGTAATGCATGCATTCCAGGGGACGTCCCATTGGATAAGCATTAGATCAGTTTAACCAGTTGCTAAGCGATAAAACTGTTTCACTAGATGTAATTTATTTATTACTTTAGGCAAGAAATAGTGACCCCCCCCCCCCTCACCATTATCTACCATAACATTTCTAGCGGGGTGGGAGCCTCGAATCTTAAGAGCATTTTAAAATCCATGATCTACGATACTCAACAAGCTAATTCGAGTTCACTCCCCCCCCCCCCCCCCCACCACCACCAATGGTGTCAGTCTGGCACCAAAGCTGAAAAACGTCGTAACATTGAACTTTCATCAATTAGTTTTAGTAGGCGGTCCGTCGAGGTTCACATCCGTATTCAAGGTGAAACACAAAAAAACCCACGAAATATGCGGTTTATGGTGTCCTGGCACCATGGTGGCACCACTATTACTTCCATGGTGGTACAGAGAATAATTCATGAAAATCCGGAGGTATAATGAGACCTTTTCCTCAATTTCAAAGCTTGGGGACAGTTAGTATGCAGTGAAGGAACCGAAATATTGAAAATTCGAATATTTTGTGAATATAATCCTCCACTCCCCCTCTCCCCTTGCGAATTTTGATACTCTGTTGAAATCATGTACAACACGGGAGTTATTTGAGTCAAACAAAAAAAGAAACACGCAAATCGGTTGGAAATTGAGGCCTGGGCACAGTTAACAAGATTATGCCAACAAACGCACGTTTTTTGAGCATTAACCCCCCCATTTCCCCCCTTAAAAGGTAAAATTCGAAATTCCGGCGATGAAGTGCACAATTAGATAGTTTTCCGCGTCGAACAAAAAAAGAACCAGGAAAATCGGTTGAGAACTAAGGCCTGTGCAGACGACACAAGATTTTGTCACACACACACACACACACACAGACATCCACCTATGGTTTTTTTCCGCGGATTTGGATTCAGAATGGTCTAAAACGGATTACTGTGTGGTTATTTTTTTTTTCTGTTGAGTGTTGTCCTCCTTCACCCCAGATCGATCGCATAAGGACGCCCAAGTCTTACTGTGGGACGTCCTAAAAAGGGTTTCTAGTGAGAAAAAACAAGTTCATTTGAACATTTTTGTAGACCAATTTAGACAAAGGAATGAATTAGGGAGGTAACAACACCGATATTTGGTACCGATGTAGTTTTCAGGTCAACTATCGTGGTACCTACTACAGGATTACTACTATTATTATCAGATGAGCTAGGTAGGTTGAGGAGAGGAACTTTAGATTCGGCTTTCCTAGTTATAATATTTATTAGTTGAGTGCACTTTCGACTATGAGGTTTTTCTAATTTCAGGCACATTCATGCTCCCTCTTTAAAATCATTAAAACCTCGTATTTGCATGAACTTGGAAGAAAAACAAGTAAAGCTAACCACGACAATCGTCTGTTTGGCAAATAAAGAGAAGCTTACCAGCACCACCGCTCATGTATCCTTGCTTGATGTAAGGTTTGAACCGGCATCCGAAGTACGCAGGCTCTGAGGTGTTGAAATCATTGAGCATGTATCTAAGATTCTCCACTACGACGTACCTGAAAATTGAAAATAGCATTATTTCATGGCAAACTAAGGATATTTTTTCTGGAGATAATATCTCCAGTATCCTAGAAGTAAAAGTACGTATCCTAGAAGAGGGGTACAAGTCCAAAATGTCATTTTTGAGTTAGGAACGGTTTTGTGTAGTGGAAGTGCTGTTTTTCATCCCTAGAAGACAAACTTAGGCCTAGCTCAATCCCCCTCCGCCTGAATGCTCGAAGTTCTTTGTTCGAAGGACGGGTTTGATGGACTACTGTCCACCGATGAAAAGAATGAACGCGAGGCCCGACAGGGAGTTGGGTATTCTCAATGTAGAACTACACACTTTTCCACAAATATGCGTTCACAGGTAGGTCACTGACCTTATCCAACACCCCTGAACCTGCCGTGAGTCATACTTTCTTCCTTTCCCCTCGTTACCCCCTTCTTACATTGTCATTTAGGTCATTTCTCGAATATCTACAGTCACTTCTGTCCAATGATACCTGAGCAAGAAAAATACATCACGAATTCGCGATCGGGAAAGAATAGTGACCCGTCGTAATTACGTAATAAAATAACTCATCTTGACAGCGAATTTGTCAGGAGGGACTACACCGTTTGTTGGTCTATGTTATTTTCTTCCAAATGATCATAGAAACTTCTTTCTTTTGGGTATTACCTAAGTAATCGAATCTCAATTATTAATCATACGGAAGATTAATGTCGAATTGCCACAATTACATAAAATGTCGATATATTTCATGAACGATGTTTTTAATCATTTCCTATCAAAGTTTTATAGGTACATTTTATTTATTTTGATTTATTTATTGATTATTATTGTTATTTTTTTTGTTGAAGTGCTTAGTTATCGAAATATCTTACTTATATCCTAATTTTCAAGTAGTAACTTCAAGGTTACAATATGCAAAAACATTTCTTCCATTTTCTCAAAATTCGGAGATGAGTGGTGTTGTGTTCGGCGTGTCGGCGAGTGAAGGAGCTGACCTTCTCGCTGCGGCGTTTTGTCGTTGCTTTAACACCTACTCAACCTAAGAGAGACTTTCCCTAGCCTAGCATTCAGTACTGTCGCATCGGCGGGTCAGACCCATACCGGCATGCGGAGTACTGTGAAAATAGGGCTAGCCCGACAACCCCGGCGTTTCAGGGAAACTCACCGGCGGGAAGGCGGGATATTTACTTGGTTGAGCCTACGACTTCGAGGAGATACCTTGATGAAGGAGAAGTTGGAGAGCGAAATGAACAAGACGAGAACTTGACTAGATTGGCATGAGGGATCATCCCTGAGTGAGCTTATATACTCATGTGAACAGTTCGGGAGAAAGAGAGGTGGAAGGGTGACGTCATGTTGGCGGAACCCCCGTACCTCGTCTCTCCTGGCAGGTGCTGACTCACTCTGGGATCCTCCCGGTAGCTTCTTTATTTAAGAACTAATAACTGAATTTATGTGGGTCATAACATAGGTCCCCCTAGTTCTTAACATATAGAAGGTGTTAATTGTTGCAATAGGACATTGGTTGTTGAAAGAGTTACAATTGACTTTAAGCAAAATTGATTTAAAGTTACATGAAGTGAATCTTGATGAAAATCTTCAAGTTGTCTTGCATGGAGAACGTCCTCTTGTAGTTTACGTTGATATGAACTTCGTTGATTTCGCCCTTAGTGGTTGTTATGGCGATGTAAATCGTGGTCACGATTCCGGACGGTGGTCGTCGGCTGCGTGAATGGCGTGAGGCGCAGTGACGCCAAGTGGCCAGGCCGAAATACATTCTCCTTCTGGAGAATGTTAGTGCAATGTATAAAAATTGCCCGGACCGAACTTTTGAGGATGCGGGTTTGGAGTCCGCACGACGGCGGATGTTCGGCCCGGGACTTTGGAAGGAAATAGGGGATGAGGAAAAGAAGGATTGAACTGCAGTTTCTATCATGTTGTTATGTCTTAGGACGGAAATTTCCCCTATTTCCTCCATGTTGGCGTGGACAGCGCACCGCGGAATATAATCGTCGCGGCGGCTTCCTTTTATATTAATATTTGGAGAGGCTTTTTTAGCCGCCTTTCCTTTTTCGGCGCATGCGTCGCAGCTGCGTTGTGTATGTGTCGCTGCGACATTAGCGCCTTTTTGCGACTGCGGCGTAGGTGAGACGCGTCGTGGTTTTGACGTTGGCAGCCGTGCTGGTCTTGTCTGCTTCCGGATGAACGGTGCGAGATGGTCCGGCGGAATTACGTCGTCCGTCGGATGATTTTTCTTCTCCATGTTCGGGAGGTGTCGGCGGAGAAGTTTGTCGGGGAGTCTGTGTTGAAGAATTTTTAAGTGTCCTCTGTGGAGTCCCAGGGTAGAGTGATACTGTTTCGGTTGTGCTTGCAGGTACCTCGGTGTCCGACGGAGTGGGGCTAGTACCGTGTGCTGGCCTACATCTGTTTAAAGAAACGGTAATTTTTGAGCCGTCTATGTCGATGGTAGCCGTTTTTTCGTCAGTGCGAATGACGGTGTATGGGCCCGAGTACAATGGTTTTAAACCTTTCTTGAGTCCCTCTTCCCTCAGGTAGATTTTCGGCGTCGTGTGAAATGAGGTCGGGAAGGAGCGGTTTAATTTCTCGGGCTGGACGGTTGTAGGTCTTTCGTTAATTTCCGTAGGTGGAGGTTGAAAGATGTCGGCGGGTAGACGTAGGGGCGCGCGGAAGATTCTTTCGGCTGCGCTATACCCGTCGGAATATCGAATCGTTGTCCTTAAGCCGAGTAAAATGGTCGGTAGGTCCTTTGACCATGACGGAGATGTTGCGGCCGTGCGTAAAGCATTTTTCAGATCGCGATGCCACCTTTCGATTTTCCCGTTGGCTTCGGGATGATATGCCGTCGTCCGGATTCGCTGTATACCGAATTTTTAAGAAATTCTGTAAATTCGGAACTCTCGAACTGTCTTCCTTGATCAGTAGTAAGAAGGAGCGGACAGCCGTAACGCGCGATCCAATTTTTGGTAATGTTGTCAATGACGGCTTTCGTAGTGATAGATCGAAGTGGTACACACTCGGGCCAACTGGTGTTTCGGTCGATCATGGTTAGAAGGTATTTGTACCCTTCCGATTGTTCCAGAGGACCTACGATGTCTACGTGTAAATGAGCTAGGGCCGGCGCAAATTCGAATTGTTGTGGTGTAGTTTTCGGATGTCGAAATTCTTTATATTTTGCGCAGCGTTCGCACTCTAGTACCCAATTGCGTAGGTCGGTATTCATCCTAGGCCAAAACGTTCTAGCTCGAACTATGTCACGTGTGGCTCTTATTCCTGGGTGGCTGAGAGCGTGGTAGTGTTCAAAAATTGCGCGGCGCAATTTGTTTGGAATGAACGGGCGAGGACATTCGCCTGATACGTCGCACCATAGCGTTGTGTTGCTGGATGGGACGGTCGTTTCTTCTAATCGTTTGTTGGTGATTAGGTTTCGGAATTCAGCTGATGTGTCGTTCCGTTGTTCTTGGGCAATGGAGGCGCCCGTCGGAAATGAAGTCAATTCGTTGAGTTCCGGGTGAGATGGCCGAGAGAGGGCGTCGGCCACTACATTGGATGTTCCCGGAGTGAAGCGAATATCAGTCGTAAATTGACTTATAAATTCCATTTGACGAAGGCGTCGAGGTGAAGCTGTTTTCCTATCCTGATGCAGCGAGGTTGTTAACGGTTTGTGGTCGGTTACAACATGAAATTCACGTCCCTCGATAAAGTCTCTGAAGTGCTTGATCCCTTCGAAAATAGCTAGTAACTCTCTGTCGAAGGTCGAGTACTTTATTTGAGCGGGCGTGAGCGTTTTTGAGAAGAATCCTAGTGGAGAGGATTTTCCGTTGATGGTTTGTTGTAGAACTGCTCCGATCCCGATTTCCGATGCATCTGTTGTGAGAGATAGGTGTCCAGTGGGTGCTGGATGAGCTAACATTGCCGCTTGTTGTAAATCGGTTTTGCATTGTTGAAATGCTTTTTTACGTTTCTCCGTCCATTCAATTGGTCTTTTGTCCTTCTTTTTTGAAGGTTGAGGGATGGCCTCAATTAGTGGCTGTTGATGGACGGCTGCATGTGGGATGTGACGGCGATAGAAATTAAGCATCCCTAAAAACCGTCTTAAATCCGTTACTGTTGTGGGTAGCGGAAATGTAGTAAGATTGTCCACTTTTTTTGGAAGTGGTTTTATTCCGTTTGTATTGACGAGGTGTCCGAGACAGATTACCTCTTGTTTTGCCAGCACGCACTTTTCTTTGTTGACTGTAAGTCCTTCGTCAGCGAAAATCGTTAGGACTTGCTGTATATGTTGCTGGTGTTCGGCTATCGATTTGGAAGCGATTAGGATATCATCGAGGAAGCAGAATACGAAATCAAGACCCCTAAGGATCTGGTCCATATACCTTTGCCAAGACTGAGCCGCATTTTTGAGCCCGAAATTCATCTTTTTATATTCGTAGAGGCCAAAAGGTGTTATAATTGCGGTTTTTGGTATATCTGCCGGATTGACATCGATGTGATGGAATGCTCGTGAAATATCCAGAGTTGAGAACACTGTGCAGTCATGTAGGTGTGAGGAAAAGTCGCGTAAGTGCGGAACTGCATATCGGTCGCCTACTGTTCGTTCATTTAATCTCCTATAGTCTCCGCAGAAGCGCCATGTACCATTTGGTTTAGGAACGGCGTGTAAGGGACTGGCCCACGGGGATTTAGATGGTCTAATAATTCCATCCTTAAGAAGTTTGTCAAAACTTTCCTTTGTTTGGCGGAGTTGTTCAGGGTGTAATCGGCGACTTTTTGCTGTGACGGGCGGTCCTTTCGTCTCGATGAAGTGTTTTACTGATGAGAGGAGTGATGCTTTCCTTTGTGCCGGTTTATATTCAGCCAGCATTTTGGTAAAGGCCGGAGGGGTTGCCTCCGTTGAAACCCCGGTGTTTACTGTATTCACATATCCCTTAATCGGGCGTTGTGCGTGAGGGTTGTAGAGGTGCCTGTTCTTGAGGTCGACATGTAAGCCGAACTAGCTCAAGAAATCTGCTCCGATGATCGGACGTTTCACATCGGCGACGATAAAGGCCCATTCGTACACTTCGTTCTCTAGTATTACTTTTGTCCGGTATTGACCGTATGTTGAGATTGCTGTGCCGTTTGCTGCGAAGAGAAGCTGGTCGTTGGTTTTCTTCTTCCATTTGAGCAAGGTGTTTGGTATAATGGAAATGCTAGCTCCGGTGTCGATAAGGAAGGGGATGTTGTTCTTCCTGCATTTTACGAAGAGTCGGTTGGAAACGTCTGTATAAGGAGTGCCCGCCTTGTAAACAGGCGGGCTTCCTAGTTTTCCGACCAGGACACTTTTTTAAAGGAGCAAGGTGGGTTGCATTTTAGCGCCTTCTTTCGGAAGGTGAAGTGATACCAACAGAGACCACCTCGTCGTGTTGGCGATGTTGAGCGGCTGCGAGGACGTTGGTTTGTCGGCCGTTGATTGCGAGGTGGCGGCTTCTTCTCAACAACCTCTGTGTGAGGTTGTGGATCTATTTGATGCAGTGATGCGGATCCCCGAATTTCATAGGCTGCGTCGGCGATAGGTGCGAGAAATTCGGCGTCCTTCATCATCCATGGTGCTAGGATCGTTTGTACGTCGAGCGGTAGGGCTTTTATCCAGAAGGTCTTTGAAAGATCCTGTGGCATAAGGTCCCCCAGCTGGTGTCGTATTTTTCGTAGGAGCTGTGAAGGCTTCTGGTCCCCCAGGTGTTGTGGTTGGGTGAGGGCCGCGATCCGTTGATGACGAGAGGGCTCGAAGATTTCGATGAGCCTTGCCTTGAGGTCGTCGTAAGGCGTGACGAGTTGAGCCGCTGTGAGGTCTGCCGTTTGTACTGCGACGTCGTAGGGAAGCAGAGGGAGAGTCCGAGTGAATCTGGCCCGTTGTGTGTTGATATGCGCGCTGGTGTAGGCCGCATCGAGTTGCAAGAACCAGAGGCGAGGGTCCTCCCTGTAGAACGGCGGTAGTGTCAAGGGAATTGACACCTTGGCGGCTTCGGCGAAGTCAGGCATCGGCGGTGGATCGGGGATGCCGTTGTCGTCCATCTCTCTGCGTCGAATAGGTAGTTAAAAACGTGCGGGGTCACCACTGTTGTGTTCGGCGTGTCGGCGAGTGAAGGAGCTGACCTTCTCGCTGCGGCGTTTTGTCGTTGCTTTAACACCTACTCAACCTAAGAGAGACTTTCCCTAGCCTAGCATTCAGTACTGTCGCATCGGCGGGTCAGACCCATACCGGCATGCGGAGTACTGTGAAAATAGGGCTAGCCCGACAACCCCGGCGTTTCAGGGAAACTCACCGGCGGGAAGGCGGGATATTTACTTGGTTGAGCCTACGACTTCGAGGAGATACCTTGATGAAGGAGAAGTTGGAGAGCGAAATGAACAAGACGAGAACTTGACTAGATTGGCATGAGGGATCATCCCTGAGTGAGCTTATATACTCATGTGAACAGTTCGGGAGAAAGAGAGGTGGAAGGGTGACGTCATGTTGGCGGAACCCCCGTACCTCGTCTCTCCTGGCAGGTGCTGACTCACTCTGGGATCCTCCCGGTAGCTTCTTTATTTAAGAACTAATAACTGAATTTATGTGGGTCATAACAAGGTCATAACTCATCTTGACAGCGAATTTGTCAGGAGGGACTACACCGTTTGTTGGTCTATGTTATTTTCTTCCAAATGATCATAGAAACTTCTTTCTTTTGGGTATTACCTAAGTAATCGAATCTCAATTATTAATCATACGGAAGATTAATGTCGAATTGCCACAATTACATAAAATGTCGATATATTTCATGAACGATGTTTTTAATCATTTCCTATCAAAGTTTTATAGGTACATTTTATTTATTTTGATTTATTTATTGATTATTATTGTTATTTTTTTGTTGAAGTGCTTAGTTATCGAAATATCTTACTTATATCCTAATTTTCAAGTAGTAACTTCAAGGTTACAATATGCAAAAACATTTCTTCCATTTTCTCAAAATTCGGAGATGAGTGGTTTCACTAAATTACGGCTTCTATGACAATGATTACTATGATGATTAGTACGTTTGCAAAAGACAGGCACAAAGCCCAGTGCTACCCTTTAAAGTGGACGTATCGCCTCTATTAAGTGATTTCCTCAATTTAAGAAACCTACTGTTAATTTTTTGGAAACGACTATTACAAACAAAACGATCAACAATGATAAATGCATGTTTATGGTGAAATGTATCAGAACACTTCGTTCCCTCGAGCCTAGTGACGTTGCGATACCTCTTTTGATACGATACTTGGTATCGATACAGTATCGAATCAAAGTACTGATATTAGTTAAGTATCGAAAGAAAAGTATCGATACCACCTGGTATCGAATCATTTGATACCAACCTACTTTATGTAATTGTTGTTAATTGCTAATTTGTTGCAATTATTCAGAAAAAAACTGCTAACATAAAATGCACGAACTTAATAGGTAACCTACCTATGTCATATTGAATAGCAAATTTTACCATGATTAGGTACCTACTCAATAGGGCCTTGTCCATTGTCCTTGGGCTTGGGCATAGTTGAGTCTCTAGTCCCGAAGACACTGTTTGCACACCACTGTTTTTGAATTTATTTTTTTGAAAAATACCCACTTTTTACTCTGAGGAGGAGCCATAGCGTTTCAACGTCACCCGAACAGGAGCACACTTTTACTCAAATGATTTAAAAATGACGATGAATTTGGTTTTTTTTTATGGAGGAAGAAAACGAAACGACAAACGAGGAAACGAGTCACAATCACTATAACAAAAATAAACAACGTCTTCTTCTTCTTCAAAGTTAAATTGTTGTTGTTAATTAATAACAAAAATAACAAAGTCTTCTTCTTCTTCAAAGTTTAATTGTTGTTGTTGTTGTTGTTGAATTGAACCGTTAGTCCGTGGGGTGTCCCTTGTGGACATGAATGTTTCTTTTATTTGTGCTTTCTTCATTCTTTCTCGGTTTCGTTGGAAGTAAAAGAAAATAATGCCCCAGACAACCTATCTCATCTTTGCGCTTTTGTGGGAGTAGGTAGTAAATATTTGAGTACTGATATTAGTAAGTACTTTCCTTTCGATACCTGGAAGTATCGGAAGCCCAGTATCGATACAAATATCGAAAGGTATCGAAACAAAATACTGATATCAGTAAGTATCGAAAGTATCGCAACGTCACTACTCGAGCCTAGCCCAAAGGACCCCCCTCTTGCCCTTGTCCCAAGAAGATAGTTGACTGGTGATCTTTACAGAAAAATAATAATTGTAATAATAATCACAATTATAATAATTTACACGGTTTCCCAATTATTCCATCCATCATGCTGTGGCTAGTTAACAGCAAGTAGGTAGATGGTTACCTACTTGTGTTTCTAGGATGTTCCACAGTAAGACTTGGGCATCCTTAAATATGCGATTAATCTGGGGTAAAGGAGGACAACACTCAACGGAAAACAAAATAACCAGATACTAATCCGTTTTAGTCGTTTCAAAATTCAAATCCACGAAAAAAAGTGGGTGTGGCACATAGCTTCCTCGTATCCATAACCCGATTGTATAGATGATCCGATGCATAGTAGTTAATCTCAAAACATCAAAACAAGTTAATCTGTAACATCCCTGAAAATTTCATTGAAATCGGATGGAAAATGTAGAAGTTATGGCCGTTACAAGGAATTCACGTTTGCGCATGCGCAGTGGCCACTATCAGTCCGAAGGTGGTGATTTTCATAGGGGACCATCTAAATACTAATCTGTAACATCCTTGAAAATTTCATTGAAATCGGATAGAAAATGTAGAAATTATGGACGTTACAAGGAAATTCACGTTTGCGCATGCGCAGTGGCTACTATCTATCTTTTATGAGTAATTTAGACGACAATTTTCTCTAAAAATCTTTTTGTTTGCTCAAGAGATTTTGGATATCCTCAGTCCAAAATTTGATCTTGCTCCATAAATTCTGCCCTTCCTTCTTATATTGTTGGCTATGAGGTACCATTTCGTGTTTCTATCAACGGTTTTCGTCTTAACATTCTACAACCGATTACCATAAGGGAAAATGTGTCTATTCAAGTTGCTACCTACGTACTGAGGATACATTTCGGGCAATAGTTCATTTGTCTTCAAAAATGCTCTAACACTAGGAAGGTACCTATCTACCTACTCCTACTCAAGTTTAAAAAAGTCTGCCAAGTGGGTGTGGCACATAGCTTCCTCGTATCCATAACCAGATTGTATAGATGATCCGATGCATAGTAGTTAATCTCAAAACATCAAAACAAGTTAATCTGTAACATCCCTGAAAATTTCATTGAAATCGGATGGAAAATGTAGAAGTTATGGCCGTTACAAGGAAATTCACGTTTGCGCATGCGCAGTGGCTACTATCAGTCCGAAGGTGATGATTTACATAGGGGACCGTCTACACACCAACCCGCACAATCCCTGAAAATTTCATTGAAATCGGATGGAAAATGTAGAAGTTATGGCCGTTACAAGGAATTCACATTTGCGCATGCGCAGTCGCTTCTATCAGTCCGGGGATGATGATTTTCATAGGGGACCGTCTACACACCAACCCGCACAATCCCTGAAAATTTCATTGAAATCGGACAATAACTTCGTATAGTTATGCGCGTTACAAGGAATTCATGACAGACAGACAGACACACAGACACGGAACCAAAATTGTTCAGAAAGGTCTGAATTGGTCAGAAACGCAAAACGCGAGTGAAAATTTTGATTTTGGAGAACTTTTTTTTTCGACCTTGAAAAGTGAAAACAAAGCTTCCGCTACCTTGGTAGACTCGGAAGCAAAAAACATCAGTCTGTGTCTCTTGTGTTTTGTCCAGGCCTTAATCCCCCAACCGCGTGGTTCTTCCTTTCTTCAACGCGGAAATTTATCTAGCACTGTGGACTACGTCGCCCGAACACTAAATTTTGCCTTGAAGGAAAGGGGAGTATAAACTACCTATTGAAATTTCGTTTTTTAAGCATAATCCTAAACCTCAATTTCCCACTGATTTGAGTGTTTCTTTTTTTGTTCGACGTAGAAATCTACCTAGTTTTGCACTACGTCGCTGGAATTTTGAGATTAGAGTACCTAAACGGAGGAGGAACGAGGGGTTATTTTGTGAAAGTAAGGCTCATTATGACAGCACCTTGAGCGCGCTATCTACTATTCAATTTCAACCGATTCGCGTGTTTCTTTTTTTCGACTCAGACAACTAACTAACATTAAGTCACCAGAGTACTGAAATTCTCATTAGGAAGAGGCAAGTGGAGGGATAATATTCACAAAATTGCGATTTTTCGATATTTTGGTTCATTTAGGGCTTACTAATGGTACCCAAGCTTTGAATCTTTATAAATAAACCTTTGTATTTTAATGAACTATAAATTTTGACACCATAGAACAAATTAGTGGTGCCACTGGTTGTACTGACACCGTTGAAGAAGGGATGGCGTGAAATTGCACGTTGGTTATCTTTGATTATATATTTTAAGAAGCTGTTTTAATTACTTAAGAACATTTTTGGAGACAGAATTATAAATATCTATCCTCCCAATCTAATAAATTCTCGTTTTATGCACCTCAAGTTATGATTATTCTCATTTAAAACCAAATTAATCATTTGGGAAAGAATAAAAATCGTCCTTGAAAAAAAAGTGACATCTCTGAAATAAAGAAATATTGTCCATGAAAAAAGGGAACAACTCCAAAAATCGAAGAAATTTGACAAAAACATCCCCCCCACTCCTTCCTCACTAGGAAAAAGAATAATTTCGGTCCATGAGCTGTAGAAGCATTAGTACGAGAACAATTTCCCCAAATATCACCAACGTCAGACATGTTGCCATGGAAATAAAGCTATTCGTTCGAGAGGGAAACTTTGAAGGCGATTTCCCAAAAATCACTTTTTTCGAGATGCATTTCTAGGATATGTGCGATATGTTCTGAGAATGTGAGACTATCTCCTACTTTTCGTTTGATTTATACTTCGGGTGAGAGCACTGAAATAAAACAATCAACCAACCAGTTCATTCGCTTGTACAGATGGGTGATTCTCCCAATTCGTCGGATTTCATGTTTTTGGGCGATTGTGGCTTCTGTGACAATTTTCGTGTACATTTTTGGTAGTGAGAGACTACTGGTGACCCTTCCCTCGGTTTTCAGTCAAATTTTGGGTGGATAGCCCCTTGCTATCATACCTAAAATTAGGTTCAAAACGTCACAACCTAATTCCCTCTCCTGTCCATCGACCAGAGTTGCTAACTTTGATGATGAATAAAACCACTATTACAGCTTGTAGCGCTTTTTTCATTATTTTGTTGGCTTTTTTATGTTCTCAACTAACGATCAGTACGACAGGTTGCGTCTCAAAATGTCTACAAAAAATGTGCAGCATGATACACCTGTGTCCATGGGGTTTAGCCTAATTCCCTTACTTTTTTTTCGAACATGGCGCCAGCTCTTCCTAGAGTATCTTTTTGTCGTTGAAGTATTAGCAGCATTGACAAAGTTCCTGCCAATCCTAGGGTAACATGTTGCACTCAACCTTCCTCCTCTCTCAAATTATGTGGAAATGTGATGACCATTCGTCAAGCCAAAGACCTAATTACCTCTTTCATCAGTATTTTGACTCAGGTGAGATGTATTCATGTTATTTTTGCGTAAATTGAAGTGTTGCAAAGGGAGATAAGTGCCCCATTATTGTTTTTTCTGTATAAGACATAATATGTGTGGCGGAAAGCGAAAAGGGACCTCTTGTCGGCAAAGCTGATTTCGAGGAAAAGGCTAAAAACTGGAAGAAGGTCGAAAGTATCGATTTTTCACTTTCTATCGATTATTGATCCTTGGACCCTCTAGAACCCAAGTGTATAGGCCTGAAAGATCGAATCGAATCGAAAGTAACCTAAATAAGAAAATACCGATTCAAGAATCTAAGAATTTAAGGCAGCATTTTGAAGTTTATGGTCGTTTTTCTCAAAATCCATTTTTTCTGTTATAAAACACTGAAATACTGCAGCTTCGTCATTTTTTGAGCTACAAGGATGCTTTTGGTCTTAAATTCTTCATAAATCTATACAGATTGAGAAAATAGCAATAACTCCATTTCGACGAACGCCGACAAGAGGTCCCTTTTTGCATTCCGCCTCACATATGTCTCTATTATAGAGACTCTATATTATAGAGATGTACAAATCTAAAATTCCCCTACACCTAATTCCCTCACTTTGTCTGTAGTGAGGGAATTAGGAAGAATGTGAGGGAATCATTCTCATGACATAATCTGAACTTATTATTATAGTTATTATCAGAGATGCACTAAATTTTACCAGTACCTAATTATTATTCCTTGGTTTGAAGAAGTAATGGCGTTTTACGAGTTAAATTGTACATGTTAACAAATTCCCGCATTAGGTATTATGTTTTTACCCATGATCATGTACTTCCTTACTAACGCATTTCTATGAACCAAGTTTTCGTGAACATGAAGTGGCCTTTGAAAGGATTCACGAAAAAAAAGAAAAAATGGGGAAAATCTTGATTTTCATCTTGTGGAAATGGAAACCTAATTTCCAACGAAATGGGAGAATGTCCCAGATAACATTGACCTTTACGACAATGAGTTCCCTAACGTTCAATTAAACAAAATCATTAAAAATTAAACAAAATTAATAATTTTTCTATAGCAGTCCCACATCCTCTATAAATTTAAACAGAAACTTCTGCTTCCTTAGATACATACTTATACAATGAATACTACATCTTTATCAAGAAAACAAAATAAACACTTGCATTCGTCACGCAAACAATACAAAAATAATCCTTACGTGTCGTCATCGGCTTTCATGAACCAATCAGCTTTGTCGTAGTAGTTGTTGTAGACGTGTTTGAATGCCTCTTTGGTCTTGTCCCAAAGATTGTCTCTTCCTTCGTCCACTGGGAGAGCCACCGTCGGCAGTTTTTCGTCTGAAAATTGTAGGCATTTTATAGTCACAGCATTTAATAGGTAGAGGAAGGTGGATGGTGACTTTATAGATGGATCTGTGCTGCCATCGAAAGCCTCTGAAAGCATAATGGAACAAATATCCTACAAGAACAAACGTTAGATTGCTTGAATTTGTCTTTTGTGTGAATCATTTTTGAAAAAAAAAAAAAAAAAAAAAACATTTCACTTAGACAGGTTGATAAATTGCATTAGGTTGACGTATCAAGTAGATACAAGAAATGTAGTGACCGACTAGGGATAGCAATAATTGCCAGGTTTAGACCTAATATATTTTGGACGTTGTTGATTGGCACTTCGAGGCATTATTATATTATAACACTACATCTACTATCACTGAACGGGACCAATGCAACCTACAAGGTCATCCAGACAGGAGTATTAACCCTTCGGCGGGCAAAAGTCCTCGACGGAGATACTTTTTTTTCTTCATTCCTATTGATTCATTAGAGTTGTAGTAACAGTGTTTGGACCTTTTTTTTTTTATCAAAATTGAATGTAACCAGGAAATATTGGGGTCCACCTAGGGCCGTTGTCGATGGGCGTGTTCCTTGGTACACACGTAGTACCAGAAGAATTAACTTATTCTAAAATGCGTTTTGGCAACATAATTTGGTTAGTTATATTTTTTTCATCCTCTAAGTTATTCCTATTATTGGGAGAGAAATGTAAAATAGGCGTAGGTAGTGCTGATAAAAATTCAAAATTTCAAAAATAATCGAACATTTTCAAATTTTGAAAATTCACATGGGTAACTGACTAGGTAATAACTGGATATTACGGAATCCCACCTACCAACGAATGTTCATAATGTCTACTTATGCCAATTGAACCTAATAAATTTCTTTCCGCGGTGGCTCATAAAAACCAACTCAAAATCACGAAAAATATGAAATCTTCAAAAAATAAAATTATATAAGAAGTTGAAAAAATTAAAAATATGAAATATTGTGAAAATTTTGAAATTCTTACAACTAACATGGTTGTATACAGAAGTTCGCCTTGTCTAAATTTTGTGTAAGGGTACCCAACATTGGAGACAAAGTGCTACATCACACCTCACACACTTCAATTTCGAACGTACCTGCGTCTGTTTGCTGGCATAAAATGCACACCTTCTTCTTTTACAAAGCCGGAGCAAAACATTATTTACTCGGAATAGGTGAGCCAAAAAATGTAAACCGACGTCACTGCTCAAAGCGGAACACAGCGTGAAACCATGACCTACCAACTTAGTACTTCAATATCAACCAAGCGAGTTGATGAAATTCATGTACAATTTTTATAAAACAATCCGAAATAGTAATAGAAAAATTACGTACATTGCAAGGAGTCGTGTCGTTTGTCGTATTCTGACTTGCCACTGTGCAACCTCACCTTGCAAATTTGTTTCTAGGCGAGCATTGGTACAACACGCGTACCGGAAAACGGGCATTTCCCGATTTCTTGGATTCTACGCAAAACTTTGAGATGCTAACGCCTTCCCTTGTACACAACACTCTGTTGAACGAATGTTTTATTTGTTGTATAACAATAAAACCATGGCTGACTCACATTAGACGAAGCCTAGACCAGTGCCCCCCCCCCCCTGATTTTATGATTAAAATGGATTATGAATGTGAAAAAAAAAAAAAAAAAAATAGTCAACATCAATTTTTCAATCTTGATAAAGCGTTCCTCTCCTTATCCCAAGGTCACTGATTCAAGGTATTGTATTTCATTTATAAATGAGAAGATTGAATCCAAAAGGTACGAAATTGAGTTAACACTTTTCCAGGGTTTTAGGGGGGGGGGGGGGGGAGGGTAGTTAGTCCAATCTCGTTCAAAATTATTTAAAACTTGGAACTACGAGTAATTTACCTTTTTTCCCAAAAATATTTATTATAATTTAGAAAAATATAAAAACTATCATCATTGATTTATAGCACGTTTTTCAGGTCGCTATGGTTTGTCGCGTTTTTCTCATGTTTGACCAAAATGGATATAGGTAGTACCTTTTGGAATCAAATTCCTCAAACGTGTAAGTAATTCATACGCAGTCGACACCACTCATCGAAGCAAATGTCATGTTGTATGATTAATATTGTACGTATACTAGATTCTGAAAGTCACTCACCATACTCCGAGCTCATGAAGAGGAGGATATTGCAGCGTTTACCCCAAGTCGCTTTTACGTGAGCGGCTTTCTTGTCATGGTTTTTGGGTGACGTCATCACCCAGCAAAGCACTCGAACTTTGTCCGATAGCTCTTGAGCTACGACACTTTCACCTGTAATGGCAACCTTATTATTCACTCACCAAAAAGCGATAGACAAACAACCAAGGCATCTTTGAGAAAACAGTAATTTCGTTTCAATTTCAATGAGGAATTTCAGTGAATTCTGTTTGCATTTTTCCCGAATAGTTTATGGAGTATGATAGATTAAGGCTAAAGGGGACGGGGGTCTAGTATGATTCTGAAATGAGAGATGGCGCTAGTGTCGCCCCATACTTTCATCCAGTTTATCTAAGCTTAGAAGAACACTCTTTTCAAATCTAACCATATGAATTTTATCAGAACAAGCTACTCTTAAGCGCCATCATCTAACATGTTACAAAAAATAAAAAAAATTTCAAATTTTTTTTGAAAATTTCAATTAATAATTGAAGTTTGTGTTTAATTAAAAAATTCGAAAACAGCCGGTTTTTGGAAACTATTCAAGTGTACGATGGAATTATCACAAAACAATTTGTGAGAAAATTAGAGGCCGAAAGCGAAAAATTAGACCGGCCCTGCGAAGACGACTGAATTTGAGGGGGCAACCGCCTGGCAATGCTTGGAGGCTTATCCCGCCCGCCCGCGCACACCTGTGAACTTCGAGCAACCATTCATCCAGCTTGTCGTTCATTCATTCTCTGACTCGTTACTCACCCTTCATTGATACTCATACCTGTAGATTTGGAAGGCCTAGAGTTTCCTTAGTGATTGTAAATCAGTAGCATTGGGTAACTATTTATATTTTGAATGACAATATGTGTGTGTTGAATTGTGTCTTCCCTAGTTTTCAGTATTATGATTATATTTCATCACCTCAAACGCAATCAAGATCAACGCGATCGTTCCGATATTTTTCTGACTTGGCAAATATAAATACCTACGATCGTCAATTCGATCCTATCTATGTAGATTTTGTGTTTCTCAAAGTAGGTTGGTACCTACCTACCGTAAACACTAGGTACTCTATTCATCATCATTACATTATTGGAAAACAAAACTCCATCCACTTTATTTGCATTTCTTGTAAACTCTCGGACTTTTTGATACGTTATAGCATCAGTGACCTCCCACAAAGTTCACTGTTTTGCAATGAAATTCGTGATTTTGGAACCAACCCTCATCGACCTTTTGGTTTATTATTTTCAATAATGAACCTTTGGAATCGACCAAGAAAAATGTTTTTAACCCCCCCCCCCCCACCATCAAAATTTGTTGGTTTACGTTTCAAGGTACGTAGAATCCAAAATCGAATAAAAATTTGGCCGTCCGTCCGCCGTACGCGGCACTTTTCCTCAGTTAGCATTTGATGAAATTTGGTACCTATGTTGGCTCCATTTTGGGTGTTGTAGGTCACTTCTAAGGGTTGAAAAGTAAGGGTTGAAATTTTGAAAACGTCCTTACTGAAAAAATGTTGGTATAAAGGTATTGTTTTTCCATCAATTTAAGATATTATTGAATTTTTAGAGACCACTCGGAACCCTGTGGGACAAACCGTTCGCTCCCTACGAGAATAAGGGTTGGACTTACGATAAATCAGAAACACAAGTGTGAATCGAAAAGAGGCCTAATCTCCGTTCAAATTTTTGCTGACAGGAATGCGATCGATGTTGGTTGGTGGTAACAATGGCAAAGCCGTGTTCTTTATAGTCAAGTGATCTATATAGAAAAATAATTAACCTTAGTGTAATAATTCGTAGTGTTTTTGGTTCGTAACCAACCAAACAAAACCGAATGGTTCCTTTGTTTCTGTGCACATAGAACCAATGGTCGTCGACAGCTATAAGTTGTTGTATGAAACCAACTTGCTATCCCTCACAACGCTTGTCTTTGTAATTGGCATTGGACAATGCAGACGATTAATTTTGCCCGGGATAGGGATGTAGACTTTTTACATACCTTTTCCAGTAAAATTCTTGATTTTTCAAACGATTTGGTTTATTATTTTCAATAATAAACGTAAAGAACAATACGATGCTAAACCTACACCTCATGTTTTCGGGGAAGGCCTTGTGCCTTTCTAGGGCACAGATGTGAACAAAGAGCGAATGTTGGATCAGTAGTGCTCAATGTCCACTACTAATAATGCTACTGTCCACTGCAGCCGGCTTTACAATTATTAGGGAATTATTTTTTAGTAATTACCTACCCTCTACATTTAGGTGGTTTGAAAAGTTATTGATATTGATACAAGTAAATAGTAGGTAGATACTAAATATTCGAAAAATGGGTAGGTATACTAATCCTATATAACTTTACTCCAAAAATGGGATTCAACAAACACGGCACTACAACAAAACTTAAAAAACGAATTGCAATTACCTACCTAAAATATTGTTTGTGCTATGATAAATTTACATAATTATATTTTGGTGTAGGTAGACCTCGACCTTTACATTCCAAATTCGGACCGTTACAAATTCTATCTATTACAAAAATTCATATTCAGAAAGACGAGCTAGAAAAAACGTCTGCCAAGTGGGTGTGGCACATAGCTTCCTCGTATCCATAACCCGATTATATAGATGATCCAATGCATAGTAGTTAATCTCAGAACACCAATCTCTAAGTACCTTTCACTACTCTCATAGGGGACCATCTACACGCTAATCTGGACAATCCTAGAAAATTTCATCAAATTCGTATGACAAAATTTGTCATACGTTTACATTTAATGTAAATGTTATGGCTGTTACAAGGATTTTACGTATGCGCATGCGCAGAGGCTTCTGTAAATTTTAAGGCCTTGATTTTCATTGGGAACCATCGACAACCTAATCCGCGTAATCCCTAGAAATTTCATCGAAATCGGGTAGAAAATGTGGAAGTTATGGCTGTTACACGGAATTCAAGTTTGCGCATGCGCAGCGGCTACTATCAGTCCGGGGTTGATGATCTCTATTTGGGACCATCTACAACCTAATCCGCATAATCCCCGAAAATTTCATCGAAATCGGGTAGAAAATGTGGAAGTGATGGCCGTTACAAGGAAATTCAGTCCGAAGGTAATGATTTTCATAGGGGACCATCTAAATACTAATCTGTAACATCCCTGAAAATTTCATTGAAATCGGATGGAAAAAGTAGAAGTTATGGCAGTTACAAGGAATTCACGTTTGCGCATGCGCATTCGCTTCTATCAGTCCGAAGATGATGATTTTCATAGAGGACCATCTACACCCCAACCCGCACAATCCCTGAAGATTTCATAAAAAACGGACAATTACTTCGTATAGTTATGCGCGTTACAAGGAATTCATGACAGACACACAGACAGACAGAAACGGAACCAAAATTGTTCAGAAAGGTCTAAAAAGCAAAACGCGAGTGAAAATTTTGGTTTTGGAGAACTTTTTTTTCGTCCTTGAAAAATGAAAACAAAGCTTCCGCTTCCGGTAGACTCGGAAGCAATAAAGTTTTACGGTTGCATCACGAAGACTAGGAGAAAAGAAGAGAAAGAAATTCTATGACGAACATAAATAGAATTTGTAGGTGCGAAAATTATTGAGTCCATCTGAACACTAATAAAAGCTAATGAAGGTAGGTGCTAATTTACTAAAAACTACATTACATTTTATTCCATTTGAATTTTCAAAAAAAAAAAAAACAAGATTTGCAAATCTGCATGAACAATAATTCAGGTAATTATGGAACGGAAATGCATGTAGGTACCATTCTTTCTCGAGTTACTAACTCCCGAACAAATTCGTATGAGGCTTTTCATGCTCCTGCTCGGAATCAAGTGAGGAAGTCAATCAAACAAATGAGTCGGTGGAAATGTCTAGGTGACAGACGCCAGTTTCGGTAACCATGGAAACATCTCCCGGTGACCAACCCCCCCGGACGAGCAGACCTCCCCTTGCCATAGCGTCGTCACCCGCCGGCACCCCACTGGCCCACAACTCTCTCTCTTCTCAACCTCAATTTTGGGTCACGCGTTTACTGTAAATTTTTCTGTTTCGGGCGGATTATTACCATATTTATTTATGAGGGATATTCTGAGAGCTACATTACATCTTTGAGAATGGCGGCTGTAATCGTTTTTGCGGAAAAAATCGCCCAAAAGTATATTTATAGGCAAAATAAGAGTACTAAAAAAGGTCAACTTTTTTTTGGTGAATTTTTTTGAATTTTTTGCATGACAGCGCGTTTGGTTACGTCGAGACAAATCCAAAATGCATTGAAAAATGAAAATCGGTTGATCGGTTGTAGAGATCAGCTAGATCTAAGTTTGGTATTCTCCCTCTCACTCGCACAACTGTCGTCCCCTTTAGCCTTAAAATAGGGTTGATAGAGTCCTGTTATTTTTGGGGCATTAAAAATATATGATTTCAAAAAATAAACGTATTTCTTCAACATATTGCTGGGACGATCGTTCATTGGCTGTCGCGATCGCGGCCCCCTCCCATGTTCTACCAGTGTTGCCCACTTATTAAAACAAAAGTAATTTTAAAAAATTTAAAAAAAGCACGAATAATACCGTAACCACCTAATTAAGTAAAAACCCAGCCAAAATTACAGAACCAAAACAAGGGAACATAAGCCTGTGGTAATCAAAAATGAATAAAAATTATTGGTAATTTTACCAGAAAGGCTAACAGTATAGAAATGTATAAATAAAAATTGTAATCAACATAAGAAATAAAGTATTCCTAAGCATAAATTACTAACCAACAACAAAATCGTTTTATCTAAGGGGGAGTGAGAAAACAGTAGGAACCTCATTTTTGGACATCAGCGGTTTGACTCGATTTTACTTTTTATTTATTTATTTATTTTTTACTTTGAGGACTATCTAAAGTGAGATTTCACACGACCAGTACACCAACTATTTCGGGTTAATGTCATCATAAAATTGCAACCAGTTTTTTAAAATGGTTGACAATTCTTGTTTATTTGAAAACTAGGAAGTTTGGAGCTAAAAGTTTGTTGTAGGGGGTTTTTTGAGGTGCTGATTCCGATTTTGAAGTCGAAAGTGGCTTATTCCGACTTGCTGAAATTCCTCATTGAAAATTGCTCGAGTAATTTATGGATCAACCGAAAGAAAGAGTTGAAATGTATTATTATACTTTGAGTAGATTGCAAAATGAATTCTCATGGGTTTAAGAATCGACTCTCGGACCTGTTCTTTCGGACTTTGAAACCCAAATGTTTAATAATAACATAAAAAGTCAACATTTTGTTTTTGAGGGATGTAAAACAACTTGCAAAAATTAGATAGTCGGTTTTTCCTGTCGAATGCACTCTTCACGTCACAGATCTGACAAGTCAGTAAAAACATTTAACAATCTGGCGTCGAAGTTCTACGATTACCGTTCCAAACTAATCAGCTGTGGGTTAGTCAGCTTCATATGGATACTACCAACTTGGTTCATTAGTAATCAAAATCAAACGTGCAAGTCAACTAAAGACGTCACGATATTATGCTTAAAATTGTGGATCGATATCATTCAAAACCCCATTTTTGCACATTAAATGTTGTCCAGTAGCCATCGATATTTACAAGTAGAGATTTTCCCCCAAAATCTTAGTCTGATGAATTTTTCAGGATTTTTTTCGAGGTATTAAGATTATCCTCGTCACACAAACAAGCATAAATGAAAAATTGTCGGGAATATAACGGGTGTTCATTCATTATTTTACAATGGAACAAGAAATCGCTACATCAATGATGATGATTTTGGTGATAAAAATATCATTGACAGCCTTTTATTTATTTATTTTTTATTTTTATTTTTATTTATTTTTAATGATATAAATGCTTTTATTTGGGGAGCGAACGATGTTTCGCTACATGGTGCGATCTTGGGGCTGTTGTTGGTGTCGTTTTTTCTCTTGAGGGAATTTCCGTTTGAAGGATGAGAGAAAGAAGAATTTTGATCGTCGAGGTAGGTGTAGTTTAGGTGGTCAAGGTTTTTTCTTCAAGTCACGGAGTAGTGGCAGGGGGCTCTATCTTCTAGCCCGAGACCTGGTGAACTGGAGACCTGGTTTAGGCCCCTCACTTTCTTTCTTGAACCCCGCATTCTCAAATTCACTGCCCTTATAAGAGCGAATTGGACTCTCGTTCGGGCCCATCCTATCACTTGTGATCTGGGCTTGGCCCACTTTTCTGATAGGGTTGACGCCAACCTGTGAAGGAATTGGTGCCACGTGTGATATCTGTTGTCAACGGGAAGAAAGCGGAAACAAAAAAAAAGCTCCATTCCAATCTTACGTGGTTGGCATCCCTTTTGAGCGGTTGGGAATTGATGTGTTGGGTCCCTTGCCTGTCACTGACCAGTACATTGTAGTTGTAGTGGATTATTTCACTAAGTGGCCAGAAGCATATGCAGTTCCCAACATCCAAGCAGAAATTGTTGCACAAGGACTCATATCCAATGTGATTTCACGCTTTCGAGTGCCAGGAGAAATTCACTCGGACCAAGGGATAAATTTTGAGTCTTCAGTGTTCAAGGAGGTTATGTCCCTATTGAACATTCATAAAACCCGCGCGACACCCCTCCATCCTCAAAGTTCAGGGTTAGTCGAGCGTTTTAACCGAACATTGTGGGCTGCACTGGCAAACGTAGTGGGAGGCAGCCAGCGAGACTGGGATCTTCGACTTCCATGTGTGCTTCTTGCATATCGAGGAACTGAACACGCAGCTACTGGTCAGTCACCTGCTCAATTAGCCATGAGACGAGAGCTCACACTTTCAATGCATTTTTTGGCCGGACCTATCCCCGGAACAAACCCTAGAACTGCCTATGCTCAAATGCTGAAGGAACAATTGATGCAAGTTCATGATTTGGCTAGAAAACGGATCGTGCAAGCTGCAGACAATATGAAAAGGAAGTACGATGTGAGAGCTGAGAAGCCTAGGTTCCAAGCTGGAGATTTTGTGTGGTACTTTCGACCCAGGCAGAGTGGGATTTTGTCCCAAGTTACAATCATCGTGGATGGGGCCTTGCCAAGTTGTTAAAGCTATTTCGGACGTAATTTTTAGAATAAAAACAAAAAGGAGGAGGAAAATTGTTTGTTGTACATGCTGACACGTTGGTACCCTACTCAAGCCCTAAAGAACAAAAGGAAGATAGTGTTGAGAGTTGACAACCTTTTATTCATGACTAAATCAATGATTCGTTATTGACTTCAAGCCAACAGCCAATGTAGTGCTGAGATAAGATAAAACTACACCATCGAGTCACTCAGATACTTCCAGAGACAATAAACTTGGTACTTATCAACGTTTGAGTTCTTATCAACAGTTTCCTACATCGTTAAAGAGTTACGAGCGCTTTGTGAACTTAGTGGAAGTCTCTATTTATACATTTTCAAACTATCGAAAAACAAGATAGTCATGAACTACCCGCGATTTCAAATTGGACCGATCGGTAAAATCATCCTCATCAGACAACCGTCTAATTTGCATATCTGATGGCAAACAGCGTATTCCAGGGAATTAATAGGTAAACTCGATAGAAAAAATATTACCTTTGTGAAATTCCTCATCGTTCGAATGAGTTCCAAAAGTTCCACTGATCTCTGGAACATGATCGTCCTCCGTGTCATGCGCATAATGAGGATCGGAATTCCTATGAGTGTGCCTGCGACAAATCACAACCAACCGTCATTCATATTAAGGTAGTGCCATAATTGAATTATACTATTCCGGAATGTTTTCCTGGATAGTTGATTTCATCAAATCCTTTTTCTCACATACTCAGTAAGAAAGCAAGTTCGGTTCGATCTTATTTTTATTTCAACAGTTCAAAATATTTTTGTGGTGGTGTTGGGACGGTTAGGACTGGAGGTACAAACATCACGTTGGTGGCACAAATTGACCTCAAAATTCTTCTTCAATGGAGAAACTACTAGAGGTGGAGGTTCCATGTAGGTGAATTGGTCATGTAGCTTGTACAGAGACCTAATCATTGTACCTCATGAATAGTTTCACATTTTTCTAAACGCTCCAAGCTTGTCAAATCAGTAATTAATCAAAGAAGATTTTTCGCTACGAATTCAAAAATGTCATGAAGATGAATTTGTACCTAGAACTTTTAGAACCTTGTGAGTAGTTTAATTCGTATTAAAACGAAATAGTAAGTCGTGAACTTTTTTTTTTATATTAAATATATAAACTCATCCAAACTCATCCAAAAATAGAACGGCTGGTTTCAAAATTCTCAGGATGAGGTATAATTTCGATTAAAAATTTTAAAAAAATGAGGCGCACCCCCCATTACTGGGATAGATGGTGACGAAGGAAGTATCCCGTCTCTGTCGTTACAAGTTGCAAAAGGACATTCCGAGCTACCAATTTCAAAATTTGAAAACTAAACTAGAAACATGTTGGTCGGGATGTCCTTTTGCAACTTGTAATGGTGGAGACGAGATACTTCCTTCGTCACCATCTATCCCAGTAATGGGGGGTGCGCCTAATTTTTTTAAAATTTTTAATCGAAATTAGACCTCATCCTGAGAATTTTGAAACCAGCCGTTTTATTTTTGGATGAGTAGATCTTTTTTTATGATTTTTCAAAGCTTCGAATGTTTATGAAGTCACGCGCCCCTCCCGCCTGGGTGGGACCCCCCAGCCCACTGAGACGTCATAAACATTCGAAACTTTGAAAAATCATAGAAAAAGGTCTTTTCACACTAGAAAAAAATTATCAGAATGAGGTCTAGTTTGTAATAAAAATAACGATAAACAAGACAATAAACAATAAACATGAAAAATGAAATAACAATAAACATGACCCATGCGCACACCCCATTTATATGGGCAGATCGAGGGACCACCAGTAGGTCCTACCTATTCTAGTCCACAAACTTGTCTTGTTCTATTCAACACCTTGCCTATATCTTCCTCGATCATTTACTGGTTCTGGGCTAAGTGATCATTCAACCCCACACCCACATCTATTATTAACGTTTCTGGGCCTGCTAGATTCACCCTCACCCTCATTTAAGTCATGTTAATGTTAACTGCTGGCCGACGATCTCCCTCCAAATTCATTTCTATTTCTTTTTCCCAGTTGAGCAAATGCTAATTTCTAAGTCAGAACATAAGTTAATTAAATTCCAAATTCAGTACCTAAATTTAAAGTTTTCAAATTAGTCAGAAATAACATACGCGATATGAATAGAAAGAATTTTCACGATATTTTGATCATAAAATTCGTCAACAAAGTTCACATACTTGAAACAGCAAGTTTTTATCAGTTTTCCAACAATTTTCCAACCAATTCTTTAATGTGTGGCAGTTTTTCCACAAATTTCATAAATTTTTTCAACAATATTTTTCACTTCATTTAAATTATCCACAGCAGACTCCTTTTGTCCTCAGTAAATTTTTGGTTGAAAAAAAAAAATTGGTTTTAAAAGTATGAAAATTATGAAATTTCATAAACAAATAATATTAATTAAAAAAACACAAAATTTTTAGTAAGTTTAATTTGATTTCTTGTCCTTTGCGAATAGTTGCATTTGAAAGCAACACAATAGTTTGATAAATATTGAGAAACCAGAAAGAGGAGTTGTGGCGAAGTAGGCTTGTCAACAAAATTATGAAATGGTGCCTGATTCTAATTCTAAATAGTTCAATTCACGCGAGTGCGAGTCGTCCAACAGTCACAAGCACTTAACCAAGATTCAATTCCACGATATAATCTCACCTCTCCCGGAAGACACCACTCAAGTCTCGGACATCCTCGTAGTAGTTGGACGAGATAAGGAGAAGATACGCGAAGGTGAAACCGAGGACTATGCCAATGCACAATGTGAAGACGAAAGTCTTGCCAGCCACCGGCCGAAAACCAACTGAAAAGTACAACACAAAATTATAATTAATGAATAGGTGAAGAGAAAATGAGACAAAATTCTGGAAATTAAAAATGAGATAGCGAATTATGGAAAGAAAAGATGCAAAAACCCAACAGTCAGGATATTATGAATTATAAGCAAGCGAGATTTTAGTTTCTAACTTGTTATAATGAACATTTGAGAGGGTTAGAGCACAAAAGTTAGAAATAAAGTAAAATCAGTTCAAAGCGAGAGCCTTTCAAGCTCAGGAGCAAACTGCATCCAGTACGCACTGAACAGAGTACATCATAGCTGAGCAGGAGATTGGAAGGGGGTAAATGACAGACTTATTTGGTTCGTGGTATTAGTCGGCAACATAATTTCATTGATTCATCATTTTCATGCGCTGCATAATTTCTATCGTTAGGCGGGATTCAGCCAGAAAGAATCGCTCGGAGTTAAGTTGCTCCACTCATTCGACGTCCCTGATCACGATCGGGCGCTTCATAGGGAGATTCGTATTCGCCTTGCTACTTCAATCCGAAAAGGAAGTCGTCAAATCCGCATTTAAGGCTGATATAAAAACGTCGTCCAACATTCAAAAGAGAGACAGGATAACACAAAGTTGCTATCACACAGATTCTTTATTTAAAAAATGACTTCACTCAACAGCACAGTCAGTAATGCTGGGTACCTAGAGGAACTATTTCTTCAATAACCCTTTAATTAGCGGAGGGCAATGATTTTTGGTCCTTCAAATACCCAATGAACAACGGCTACAGGTGAAAAAAAGCTGCAATTTATTACACAACGGTTTACTATTTTTCTGTATAGATCACCCGTCTGTGAAGAACACGGCTTTCCCAAGAATAGTTGCTACCAACGTATTATCGCCCAAGGTTCAATATCAACTTTATTTTGACAGAAAGTACCTACCACCAAAGCATAGTTATTAAGAAAAGTTGTGGGTACCCTCGTATTCATAACTAATTTTTTTCTGGGTTATTAAGCAACACAACTTAGTGATATGGAACTCAATTCGTAAAAACGAACAATGATTGTATTTGACCAGATGAAATTTGAACAGAGGATCGGCCTAGTTCCGTCAGTGATCATTCTTTTGCGATTCTCACTCGTGTTTCTGCTTTATTATTAATCCTACACTCCGTATAAGGTGTGAACGGTTAGTCCTACAGTTCTATTTTTGGCCTCATTCGATTCTCAAAATTTAATAATATTTTAGATAAATGAAAAAACAATACCTTTATTTCAAAATATAGGTGTGAAGGCTCTTGAGGTTCAGTCAGATGAATAAATACACTGTTAGGCCTAACAGTGTATTTATTCATATGACTGAACCTCAAGAGCCTTCACACCTATATTCAGTATCAAGCAGTCGAAAAAATTAGAGCCATTTTTTATTTCAAAAGTTTTGAGTTAAAGCTTTTTGAAAATATCAACCCTTATTTTTCGCCTCAGGAAGTGACTGACTTTAATCGATTGGCACATAGATTTTCATCGACCAAATTTAAGTCTGTACGATTAAGAAGTACCGGGCGGGTTTCTTGTAAGTTTTGATCATTTATTTTCCTATATAAATGATTTGGCCTAGACATAACCGTACCGTCAAGTGTCTTAGGTCCATATTCTTCTTTCTTGTTCCTCTCAAAATAATTAATTATAAAATATATTATAGGCACGTCGTCCCCCCCCCCCCCCCCAAGAGGAAATCTTCGTGTCACATTTCATCTGTAAATCGGTAAGTTTCCATGACTGCCTAATCTGATTTCAACTATTTCTCCTACAGACGGAAATGGCAAGGTAGATACCCTGATGATGAACCCAACAGTGGCTAGAAAATTCTTTTGTCACACCGAGAGTTTCATTTGACTGAATCGAATCCCAGACTAATGAGATCAGACAGAGCCTGATTGTGAGTACCGCTTGTGACATAGTGGGAAATTCTCTATTCCTCATAATACGTTCTTAAACTATATTGGAGATAATACGATCTGAAATTATATTAAAGATATGTACAGACAAGAAAAACTTGATGAGATAGACACGCTTATACGTTGTGCGGAGACTCGGATTGAATCCACAAGGCAAATTCATTTTAACAAAAACTGTATTTCGAATAAGAGAGATAGGACCGCAAATGAACTGAGAGAGATTATTGAATTCGTTAAACCTCAAAATAAATATTGCAGAACCTTAACTGACACACGTGAATGACTTAACTACCTGCGGAATTGATAAGGATAATTAGCTCACTTCTCTTATTAGTTTTGAGTCCAAGTCCGGAGGAATAATGAAGAACGAAGAACTGCTCGCCTACTTGGTTAGTGTGTTGGTACCCCATTTTTACCCGACGTGTTCTGTGTAGTCAAGGAGCCAGTTGTTTTGGGAAGGCTTTACTGTTTAATTAGACATCCATTTAGAGCAAGCCTTTACGTGGATTTGACTCAGATAGGTGAGTAGATAGTAATGCTACGAAATGTGAAAGTGGTTTAGTAACTAAGTTGGTACCTAAATAGTAGAAATGTGGGATTAAGGTGGAATGAATGGTTTGAACTAAAAGGTAAACGCTTGAGTTGAGAGAAAATGCAATCAATTTTTGTGTCAATCAAGCGATTTCTGAAAGCGCACAGTAGACACAAACAAAAGGTCGGCATTTTGCTTCAACTCAAGCCAACGGTACGGAGATGTACTCATTGATCCAAACTCTTTAGGATAGTATCTACGATTAATTGTCAATATGTATTATGTTATTATCGAAGAACAAATTAATGCCTTGGGAGGGCTGCTTCAAGGCGAGCCATGCCAGAACAGAGGTAAAATACGCAACATCCTCAAAAACCAGTAAGAAAGGCTAATTTTTTATATTTATATCCCATAACTATACCATACCGGCCACAGTTGCTTTTAGGTGCTTCAAATTATTCATGTTTCAGATCACTGTGAATAATCTCAGTAAAATACGATCAATCTGACATAATAAATGAAAACAATGGGGGGAAAACGAGGGGAAACCATTTATTATTGTTCCCGAATATGAGCAATTTTGGACAGTTAGCAAGTTAGATGTCGTAGTTCAAAGGAATTCACATCTACGCAAGCGCCAAACTCCCACAGTCCTACATCAATGAACTCATGGCTGTCTAGAGGGTAAACCGCAGTTTCCTGAAACTCCATTAAAATATTTGAAAAAAATAGTAATTTTCCAGAACATCATCTAACTAAAACCCGTCAAGCATCAGCATTATATACGAGCATTATATACTCGTACTTCCAAGAGAACAATAATTCCATAAATTTATTTAAAAATAAGTATATTTCATTGGTTATTAACTAGGTATTGAAGAAAACCAAAACACATACATACATGCGGATCACTCAAAAACATAAGATGTAACCAGCTCTTAAACATCAGCAAATGTGCTACTTTAAACGAATCTACGAAAAACGTAATAAAGAAAACGAAACCAAATATAAGAATTTGTATGCGTTTTCCCAAGTCTGCAGCTCACCCAACAACTGTCTCATCTATCTTGGAACTCAATCTGGTGGCCGAGGACGTGCAGTTGTACAGAATGAGGGTTTATTATGACACACTAACTGTCACCATCGCAGACCGAGGGCAGGAAAGCATTCATCAAAACGCTGATCACAATTAGCTACAGGAACGTGGTCTGTTATAACGTCTATCGAGAAAAAAATACTTTTTGAAAAAAATACCTTTTTAACAAAAATACAGGAACCGGATGTGACTAAAAAATATCACGGCCTCGACAAGTCGTAACTTTCAGAAGGGAAGTGTAATAAAAGACATACTTTAATGATTTATGTACAGTTCACTAGCAGATCTCATCAAGGTGGGCGTATAGAACTCTGGACATGAGTGGTTTAGACTGTTTAGGGTTATTCACAAATTGTTATGATGGTTTGAAACATGAAATACCTACGAGTGGAAATTTTAATTTTGAAGCAATTTATATTAAACCCCAAGAGTGAAAACCATAACTATCTGTAGACTCGGAAGAAACATTACAAATTTTCCAACAAAACATGGTAGGTAAACGGCCCGAATTTTATGGAATTGATCAGAACTCGAAACATGACATTCACAACAACTATTAGAAACATCAAAATTAAAAATTCTTTATAGAAAGAAGAATTAACCCATCTATTTGGATTTATCTGGGTACGTACAGTGGCTCTTGCTGATTGGATAGCTATGAATTCATCAGCAAACATTCCAGGACCCATGTATTTTTACTGCCTTCCGAATTGGGGCTAAATCGGGGGACTACATCGTGAAAAATCCATGTTTAAGGAGAAACCAGTTTGTTGTGTTTTTTTTTAAAACGAAATCGAGCAAATTTATGTAAAGGGACTTATACATAATATGTATAATTACATATTAGGACTTATACATTATATTATAATTCTTTGAATTTCATCAGAACTGGACTTTTTTTATAACCGCTTTGTCTCGGACAAGGAATTTGAGGGTTTTCTGAACCATCAGAAGCGCTGCGGCTCCAACTGATCAAATTCAATGAAATCTACAAGCAATAATAACACCAAAAGCTGAAAATTTTTAATTCAAAGGAGTTTACAAATACGCACGCGCACACGCTACTTCTAATCTGTACCAACTACCAAAAAAACGGTGGGATTAACCCGAAGATTTTTGGAAAATTCCATTCATCAAATTATATTTTAGAATGGTTTTGTCCGCAAAACGGGAGTTTTCCAACTTTGTTGCATTCGATGTCTTCTCGAAACTACTTCGATGTATTCATCAACCTTTGTAAACAGAATGTAGGTACATTAAAGGAAAATAGACAAAGAAATTCGTTCACTATTAATAGGGTAGTTTCATGGATCGGAATTTTCTTATTTTTGACGTCAAATTTAGCAGACTTGAAAACGTTCTTTCACCAATAATTGGTAACATTGGTAACAGCATTTCCTTAAGGGAATACTGCTGAGCAAAGTGGAATTTCGAACTAAAAATTATTTTTAGTTCGAAATTCCACTTTGCTCAGCAGTATTCCCTTAAGGAAATGCTGCAATCACTTGTGTTGGTGGGAGATCCGGCCAAAACCCAGACGTTACCACTGTCACCAGGCAAAAGGAAGGAGGATCGCTCTAGGTAGAGCACGTTGGGAAAACTACAATCGAGGAGAGGTGCAAGTCAGAAACATTGAAATAACAATGCAAAACGATAGTGTTGATTAGAAAAAAAATTTAAATATATTTTTCAGTCCCTTCACAAATGTTGCGTAGCCCACCACAACTCTGACGAAGCCCCAGTGTCAAAGCTGTGTGAAGGTTTTCCCGCTTGAATATTAAAGACCCTCTTTTTAACACTCTCTCATATTTTAGGATGCGTTTCTGGGAGTTAAACTTATAGATGTTTACGTTCAATAGAGACTCACTACACAGAAAAAATTGAAAACAAAATTATGCAACAATCCCATTGCACATTCGGACTGAGAAATTTCCATTCGTAATTTACTGAAAAGGGAAAATCGAAAGGAAAAATCTGAATCGTAATATTTGAATAATAAGAGAAAATTGTAGCTGCGACCTGCGAGAACCAACTTAAGGTGTACACTTGGGAAACGAATACCCGGGCCGAAGTTATGATGGAAACGCCACCAATACCGACTGAGTGATCTGGGGGTCATGAAGGTAAAGGGAATTATTCAAACAAGCGTTGACGTACGACGGTGTAGCAGGCAGCCACAACTCGACTCTTCAAATGAATAAAATCGACCCTCTAAGGCCAGCGGAGTCGTTTCGGATTGTTTTTGTAAAGCTCGGGTGTCAGAATGTTTTTGTTTACCAACTTTGGTGGATTGATTACAACCAAAAGCTATTCACGATCATGTCGCGATCACTTGTCGGTAATTGATCAGAAACAAAGGAGTGAATTACGATTTTGGTAGGAAACCAAGGTGTTAAGAAAGACTCGATAGTAAGAACGTGTAGTATTGAATTACTCCACCTTTCTGTTAGGTATAGGAGGTGGAAAACTCAGAAGCCTAGGTTTATCTTGATTAAATGCATAACCTTAACGTCAGAATTTCGCATTTTGGAAAATTCGCATTATATTTTAGCATAGGTAAGTAACCTAACAAATTACGTTAGATCAAAACGATTAGATTTATATTGATAGGTACCTATCAACATAAATCTAATCGTTTGAAGTATATGCAGGGTTCATGTTTGTATATACCATCAATTCATACAATTTGAAGCGAAATATACAATGAGGAATTTCACCATGATAGGAATGGGTATCGATACTCGATATTTCAAAATATCGATACTTTCGTACCGATACTCGATATTTTAGTATCGATACTGCACTATCCGATATTTTTGGATAGGTATCGATACTTTGGATCCGATATTTCTAAATATCGAATATCGATACTTTTCTCGCGGAAAATTCAACATAATGGCTAAAAAATAAAGAAGGTAGAGAGGCTTTTGGGTCATTACTCCTTGGTTGCACAAATAACGTTTATATCATGGATAAAATCACTCTGCTTGAACTCTTGATAGTGAAAAATTAATAAACATTGTTGAAAAAATTATTTTTCTTGAGAATATTGGATAATATTGATAGTTTGTGGCACTAAAGTATCGATACTCGATATTTTAAAATATCGATACTCATGCCCAACGATACTTGGGATATCGATACTCAGATACGATACAGTATCGATACAAAATATCGATACTTTTATAACGATACCCATCCCTACACCATGACAGAATTTCTTATTTTTGACCCCAAAATCGGATTCAGCACCTCGAAAAACCCCCTACGGCAAACTTCCAGCCTGTACTTCGTAATTTACGAATAAACAAAACAGTGTAGAAAATATGAATGTTTAACAAAACCGGGAGGATGACGTCATCCTGGAATAGTTCATTTACGGCCGCTTGAAGCGCTGAGATCATGAAATCTATAGTCCCCAGATGCAACATTTCACAAAACCAGTAAAGTTCAAAATCGAAAACTGAAGAAAAAAATATAAAAAAGCAAGATGGGGGAAAATTAGGTTTCCCCTGTTTTTGTTTGATAACTTTCCTCTTAGATAACACGATTTCGTCGTTCCATCGGGCAACAAGGGGAGGAGACGGCGATCCGAAAAGCCAATCAGCGAGCGTTCCCGCTCCACGTTGAAGAGGTCCGTTTTCCCGGTTATTTTTTGAAATCATAAATTTTTATTGTCTCCCAAAAATAACACGAGACTTATTTTCCGAAATCAACCCGATTTTCATCTATCCTACACTATCAACTATTCAGGAAAAATGCAAACCGAATTCGGTGAAATTCCTCATTCTTCCAAATTTTGCTGAATTGGAAAAAAAGTGGGGTCAATTTAAAACCCTCACCATCCAAAGAAACAGAATTAAAAGAAGGATAGAATAGCTTGAAGCTTCAAGATGAGGTCCGGGCCTTCTCCCGGATCAGCCACGGTAGGTGCATGGTCTCTTAGGTGACATGGTGTAAGTGGGAATGTTCCTTATACGGAATGAGAATAACAAGATGGAGGGTAGATATACAATTACAAATAGCTTACAGCAATTGTTAAGGCAAAGTTGAAAACGTATATGAGAAACCATTCAATGGACGTTACCCATAATTACTGTCTTCTGAACTCTGTACAGGTTACAAAATGTGCAAACCCTCCTCCCACTGAAGTATGACTGCTGCATACATACTGACTCACCCGCTCGTACAAACTAGTATCGTTGAAGCTACATTAAAGGAGTCTATTTTTAAATACCTCATTTTAAAATAATCAAGAAATTTTATGTTAGTGGTTTTTAACCACTTTTACTACTACCTCTACCACCTCTACCTCTACCTCTACTACCTCTTGCTTCCGAGTCAACCAAGGTAGCGGTAGCTTTGTTTTCCAAAATCAAAATTTCCACTCGCATTTTACGTTTCAGACCTTCCTGAACAATTTTGGTTCCTGTCAGTCATGAAAATCTTGCCACAGCCATAACTTCTACATTTCTCATCCGATTTCGATGAAATTTTCGGTTATTTTGCGGGTTGGTGTGTAGATGGTCCCCGTCAAAATCATTACCCCCGGACTGATAGTAGCCACTGCGCATGCACAAATGTGAAATCCTTGCCAAAGCCATAACTTCTACAATTCTCACCCGATTTCGATGAAATTTTCGGGGATTTTGCGGGTTGGCGTGTAGATGGTCCCCTATGAAAATTATCGCCCCCCGATTGATAGTAGCCGCTGCGCATGCGCAAATGTGAAATCCTTGCCAAAGCCATAACTTCTACAATTCTCATCCGATTTCGATGAAATTTTCGGGGATTTGCGGGTTGGCGTGTAGATGGCCCCCTATGAAAATCATCGCCCCCTGACTGATACTAGCCACTGATCATGCGCAAAAGTATATGTTACAGCATTATGTTCTTGTTACAGCCATAACTTCTACATTTTCCAACAATATCCAGATATTGTGCCGGTTGACATGCAGAGTCCCCTATGAGAGCAGTGCAAGGTATTTAGAGATTGATGTTTTGAGATCAACTGCTATGCATCGGATCATCTGTACAATCGGGTTATGGATACGAGGAAGCTATGTGCCATACCTACTTGGCAGACTTTCTTGTTTAATTCCCTCAGAAAATGACGAGTCTACCCCCCCCCCCCCCCCTAACACTCAAAATAATTGATAGCACACTAAGCGGGGAATATTTAGTCTGTGAATTCGAGGAGATCTAAGGAAAAAGTTTTTGAATAAACCTGTCAACTGGAATGGAATTGAATGGAATGGAATTATTTTAAAATTTGAGTTCGTACGTATTTTCCAGAAATATCGAGTCGATTCGATATTAATCAACCAGCATCTTTCAGCGGTACCTAAGTTCCATTAAAATGACGCGTAAAAAGATGCAAGGTTGGTTTTGAAGGTTTTTGAACGGTTCTAAAATTCAAACAATTGTGTGAATTTTGAACTAATAGTACCTACCGTGCGGATTTCATTTGTGAACAAAACATTGAGCTTTTATGCAAATTTGCATGATGTGCATCAACACAGACGCAACCGGCGACCTTCAGTTTCGTTCGATGAAATGGGTGATTTACTTCACTTCAATAAATTATTAGTTGAATAACTTTGTCAACTTCATTGCGGATGATTCAGTTTTACTACACCGCTTCGTTCACACCATTCATTTCTATAACCCTTTTCAAATTGTCTAATTTCCGCTATTGATTAGCGTGTCTAAATCTGTGAAAGCGATCGTGCCTCAGCATTAATTTGTACGCTATTTTTCAAAGAGTGGCTCCATACGAGTCGTCTTCTTGCAATATCTACCTTACCATTCCTACTACAACAAACTCAAGAGTCCCTCCACAGTAGATAAGCAGCTGAAGTTTAAACTTAAGTAAATTAGTTTAGTCCAAACAACAAAACACTAAGGTGAAAATAAGACCTATCTGCTAGGTATATTTTACAAACGTAGTGTTTTTGTGAAAACTACAGAGAGTCATGAAGATTTCATCAACTAGTGGGAAGTGGGTACAGCTAGAGTGACCATGGGAACCGTTTACAGCAGTCAAGGGTCCTACTGTTTACACCACTCTTGGATGGACTCTACAAACTGCTTTTGGACGATTGGTCCAGATTCATAGAAACACCAACCGCCTAGCGACCGTGATTCAGGGTGGTTTTTAAAAACAAGGTACTTGAGAGATAATACGGATAAAAACTGTTTCCACTTCTTTGCTCTAAGATGACCACAAGCCTTCCCAAACATCGGTAGTGAAATGGAAAAATGTTAGAGATATCACGAGGGGCGGACTTACGAGGTTGGTACGACGGATTCGATCGCATACCGCTGATTCATTCACTAAATCCATCCAATATCATAGGAGAGGTTCCTATTCCCAATGCAGCAACCTTCCAACCAAACTGAGGAATGGACCCGAACTCACAATAAAATCATGAATCATACTGATAGTTCACGAGAGGTACACTCAACATGAACGATACCTAGTAGGAATGTATCGATCCCCACTCGGTAGAATCTGTAGTTCAACTGGGTTTACTTTTATCGCAGAGTTTGAGTGGTAATCTCTTCCTCGAGCCACCGATAAACTCATAGCAGGGCGATGTTGCTCTACGGCGCGAATTGTTATCTACAAGGTCGTGTAAACCAAGCCCTCCTCTAAAAATACGAAAAACACGGTGTCTGCCAAAACTCTAAAAATTGCTGTTTATTTGGATTAAAACAAACTGTCTCAAGAGATGTAGTGAATAATTGAAACTCAAAGTTTGAGTAGTCCATGATGTACCAACCCAAACAACCAGGTAATACATTAAGTTTATAACTAAATGCCCTGATTTGTGAATTTTTCAAGTAGTGACTGTTCAAAAAATCCAGTGAGAGAGAACATGCATTAAAGGGGTATTCTGGTGCAACACGACCAGAATACCCCTCACCCTCTTCTTCTAACTGGGGGTTCTTATAACTGGCTACTCTGAAAACGTGCACTCCTAGAATATGAGAAAAACCCTCACAGAACTTTAAAATCCTGTCGTTTCGTGCTTCGCACCGTGAAACTACAGCATCACTTGATAGGGGCCCAAACTTGAATAAATTCCTTCCAGTTGTGAACATTTGGAAATGGTAACAGAAATAACGGTATCATCAAAAAGTGTTAGTCAGCTGATTTTCTTCCAAAATACTGGACCGCAATTAACGACATTTTGTATGTAGAACTCGAAATGGGCCTCCACTTAAAGAGTTCACAATCATTTCATTCTAATAGGTGAAAAACAAGGGGAAAAACCATCCGTTCATAGTACTTGTCCCACGAAATTGACTGAAATTAGTCCAATACCTAGGTCCCATTAAAAGAACTCGAGATCGACGTTGTTACCAGCTCAGTAGGTTAGGAAACCGTATTAAAAACGTCAACAGAATAATAACATAATATGACATAACAAGCAAGACGGCGGGAGTACCACCGGGTTCAGAGTTTGTGGAGGAAGCATCCGGCGCGTGTGGCTGCGGAGGTACTGGAAGAGCCTGGGGAAAATCAAGTTCAACCCCCTCTCCAGGAGTTTGTGGATTTCTGGGAGCCACTTCTGAGTGCTCCCAGTCACGACCCTGGAGAGCGTGTGGTTCCCCCAGTCTCTACCAGGGATTCCTTGCGCAGCATCATGTGTGCGCCGGTGCTGTCTGACGAGGCACATAAGTGCCGTGTCAAGAACTCCACTTCCGCTGGACCTGATGGTATTTCCGCCCGTCGCTGGAATAAAGCACCTAAGACGATTAAGCTGCTCGTCCTCAACCTACTCCTCCTTGCGGGAAGACCCCCGAAAGCGTTAACCCGAGCCCGAACGGTGTTCATCCCAAAGAAAGGGGGAAGTGGGCCTGGAGGCTATCGACCGATCTCTGTGTCCTCGGTAGTCTTCCGCCACTTCCAGAAAGTACTGGCATCTCGCCTCCAGGTGGCTGGTATCATTGGTGACGTCCAGAGAGCGTTTCGGCCAGCAGATGGCACGGCGGAGAACCTTACAGTTCTCCAAACTGTCATCTCGCTGGCCCGTATGAAGCGCCGCCAACTCCATCTGGCTGCTCTGGACGTCGCTAAGGCCTTTGATACAGTCAGTCACCTTGCCCTGACCGATTGCCTTCGTGGTGTCGGGGCCCCATCTCGGTTAATCGAGTATGTGGCCTGTCTGTACCAGGAAGGTGTGACGGTCCTGGAGGCAGGAGGTGAGGTGTCAGGGGATGTACGGATCGGGCGTGGGGTACGCCAGGGGGATCCCCTATCACCACTCCTCTTCAACCTGGTCGTGGACACGGCCTTGGGTAAGCTGCCGACAGAAGTAGGGTTTGATCTCGCCCCTGGGGTGCGAGTAGGAGCATTGGCTTTTGCCGATGACGTTATCCTACTCGCAGAAACCCGTGAGGGCTTGCAGATCGCCCTCAATGCATTTGCTAGGCAGCTAGCCAGGTGTGGACTTGTGGTTAACCCCGATAAGTGTGGGTCGGTCTCCTTGGTCCCGTCGGGTCGCCAACATAAGGTGAAAGTTGTGGATGGGGGTTTTGTGATAGGACAATCCCCCATCCCATCTCGATCCGTGTTGGAGGTTTGGCGGTACCTTGGAGTCGACTTCATGGGGGTGGCCACCATTAGTGCCAGCCGTGTGGACCTTGGTAGAGCGCTAGCTCGCGTTATCAAGGCTCCATTGAAGCCACAGCAGAAGCTGCGCCTCCTCCGCACGTACTTACTGCCAAAGCTGACCTATGGGTTAGTCTTTGGCAGGCTTACGGCGGGGAGGCTGCAAGAGTTAGATCGACAAGTTCGCTCTGCTGTGCGCTCTTGGCTGAGGTTCCCACCTGGTGTTCCAAGTGCCTATGTTCACGCACCGGTCAAATCCGGTGGGCTTGGCGTTGTGTCTCTCTCGGCATGTATCCCTTCATTGCGCCGCCAGCGCCTGCTAGCCCTTCAAGGGTCGAGCTGGGAGGTCGCCCGTGCGGCTGCTGATCTTGATTTTGTCAGGCAGCAGTTAGCATGGTGCGACCGAGCAACACCATCTGCTCCAAAACCCAGTTCGTCTGCTGAGTTCGCTGCTGCGCTGCATGAGTCAGTAGATGGTAAAGAACTCCGACAGTGCTCCGAAAGCCCTGTCTCTTCCCAATGGGTAGATTGGGCTTCGGAGGGCATTGGGGCCCGCGACTACCGACACTTCCACGCCGTCCGCATGGCAACTCTGCCAACTGCGGTACGGTGTTCGAGGGGTAGTCGTGGGACAACTCTACCCCTTTGCCGCGCCTGTCGGAGTGGAAATGAACATCTGTATCATGTAGTGCAGCAATGTCCTCGGACTCATGGGGGCCGCATTTTACGTCATGATGCGGTCGCCAAGCAGATAGCAGGTGCTTTGTCATCTAGCGGCTGGGATGTTGAGAGGGAGAGATTGTATCACATGCCAAGTGACCAGGGTAAGAAGCCCGACATCGTTGCCGTCAAGCCCGACCAGTCTTGCATTATCCTGGATGTCCAAGTTGTCAATGGCAGCTTGGACAAGGAGCAGACTTGGCGGGATAAGATAAGAAAGTATGATAGAGATGATTTACGGCAAGCGGTGTCGGAGCTAAAAGGAGTGGCACCCAACAACATCAGGGTGATGGCTGCAACCTTATCATGGCGCAGGGTGTGGTGCGGGAAAAGTGCCACGGAGTTGCGTGAGTTGGGCATCTCAGTAGGCGTACTCCGTGGTATCACCACCCGTGTCCTGCTCGGCTCATATTTGAACTGGTGGTCGTTTTATAGAGGCCCTTCATCCCTCTCTCCCAACCCCCTACCTCCCTCATCCCTAGGGCCGGCGTCGGGTGAGTCCTGGGCGTTCTCCCCATTATTTAATTATTTATTTATTTATTTCTTTTTTTATGGCGTGCCCCCTCCGTCAAAAAAGACATTTTGTCTTTGAGGGGAGTTAGAAAAAAAAAAAAAAAAAAAAAAAAAAAATTATTGTTAATATCTTATCAATATTATTGATAAGAAGATATTGATAACGAAATATTGATTTGACAACGAAAAGAATAACAAGATATTGATCAAGATCCATCCACCACTTATTGACAGTGGTCATTCTTCAATGGATTACACAAAATTGACAACTAGAGCTTGGAGATCAAAGTGAAATACTCAAATCTCACAGATAATCCAGTGAATTGAGCTCAGAGGTCAGCAGAATCCAATATTAATCTTCCAGACCGCAACTCCACGTATCAGTGAAGTAACAAGACACCATACGTTTTCGACAGTAGGTAATTAACATTGTTTGACAGACTCCAGAACAGCCAAAAAGAAGATCTCTCAGTTTAGTGTGACAAAGAATAACTTCTTTTGATGTAGATAGATACCTAGGTACGAGTACACAGTTTTTCGTTGATTTTCCATTGATGAGCAACTTGAACTCGAAATCTCCAAAATGGACTGAATCTAAAGTGTATTTCAATCTGAATAGGTATTACATTACCTTTTATTTTCCACAAACTAAAACCATTCATTTTACACCAATCGTAAACAGTAGAATTATTACGAGTTGACGTATCATTCACCTAAAAACCAAAACAACGTTTTTGAAAGTGTAAAACGAGACCAACCTTAGCTCTCAATATCAACAATGAGAAATGCAAAAAATAATGAAAAGCTATTCCAACTAACAATATTGGAAGCTAATTTTTCAAACTTTGTAAGAAAAGTAAAAGTAAGAAAGTAAGTGAAAAAAAGAATTTAAACTGAATTTGGAGGGAATCATACAAGGTATCATACAAATAAGAACTACTGGGACCTTGGTAGTCTAGAACTGATTTCGCAATGTTCCATGAAATTTGTTTCAGAATGATAAATAGGCTTGCTATAGACGTGGACAAATCACGGTAGAAAATCTTAAAACTTATTTTCACGAAAATTTGGAGTTTTTATGGGAGTCAATAATGTTATTAGTTCGGATCTGGGATTTTAGTCTTTATACTACCATTCCAATCTCGGGTCATTTGCCTTAAATATAAAAACTTGCGGAAACCAAAAAATTGAAAGGGCTTGTACGAATCAAACAATAATAACCGTAGAACTTTTACTGATTGAACATTATTACTAATCAAATGCCTTCTTACTAACTACACAGCACTACAGGCCGTGTGGCCCTTGGCTTCCCGAATTCCTTCCGCCACTGGGTATACGGTCACCCGCCTGTCCACAATCCACAATCCCACCACCCGGAGGTCCCTCAAGACATCATCCCAGCGACTCCGAGGACGACCTCTTCGTCTTCTAGTTTCCATCCTAGCTCGCAGCATCATTCTCGGGCAGGCCTCCACTGGCATGCGGTTGACATGTCCAAGCCTGGATGAATCAGACTATGTCTTCATGTTTCAATAATGAGGAATTTCACCATGTCAGAATTTCCTATTTTGGTTTATTATTTTCAATAATAAGCCTTTGGAATCGCGCAAGAAAAAAAAATTTTAACCCCCCTCAAAATTTGATGTTTTACGTTTCAAGGTAAGTACGTAGAATCCGAAAATCGAATAAAAAAATTTCCGTCCGTCCGCCGTACGCCGCACTTTTCTTAGCAACACTGGACCGATTTGGTTCAAATTTGGTATATGGGCTCCATTTGGGGTGTAGTTGTGCCGCGAAGCTTTTGGTTGATGTCAGTCACTTCTAAAGGGTGAAAATTAAGGGTTGAAATTTTCAAGAGTGCCCTAGCTCGAAAACTCTCGAAATAAAGGTATCGTTTTTCCACCAATTTTAAATAGTATTGAATTTTTTAAAATTTTTGAGACCACCCGGAGCTCTGTAGGACAAACCGTTCGGTCCCTACGAGTACTTGAAGGTTTTCCTTCGATAAAACAGAATCATGAGTGTGAATCGCAAAAGAGGTCTAATCTCCGTTCAAATTTTATCGGACTAAAATGCGATCGCTGTTCATTTCTTCGATTTGTATACAGTTTTGCCTTCTGCGTAACCAGCAATCAAATTTCCATACGTAGCTTTCTATTTTTCCAATCGAGTGTGAAGCGTTTAGTTCTTTTTAATAAACTTGATTGTGAAGGTGTGAAGCCAGTATGGTGTGGTAGGTAGTACCTAGCTGGTAGGTAAAAAAAAGTTGGTAGGTAAAAAAAAAGTTGGTAGGTAAAAAAAATGTGGGTTGGTAAAAAACGCTGCAAATCATTGCTCAAAGGTTTATTATTTTCTGTATAGATCACTGGTTCTCCGTCAATAGCACCTACCACCATCTGTATTCTCCCTTGACCTTCCCTCTCAAATTTCAGCTTCTGCGTTCAATAGGATTGAAAATGGCTTCGGAGCTCACTCAGCTGATCAGTGCTCTTCCAAGCGTCTCCAGCATTCGAGAAGATCTTCTTCACTCTTCAGATCACTGATCAGCTGAGTGAGCTCCGAAACCATTTTTACTCCCATTGAATGGAAGTGCTCTTCCAAGCGTCTCCAGCATTCGAGAAGATCTTCTTCACTCTTCAGATCACTGATCAGCTGTGTGAGCTCCGAAGCCATTTTCAATCCTATTGAACGCAGGAAGCTGAAATTTGAGAGGGAAGGTCAATGGAGAATAAAGATGGTGTTGGGTGCTATTGATGGAGAACCAGTGATCTATACAGAAGGGTGATCTATACAGAAAATAATAAACCTTTGAGCAATGATTTGCAGCGTTTTTAACCCAAAATCGGATTCAGCACCTCGACCCCCCCCCCCCTTACGACAAACTTTCAGCCCGTACTTCCTAATTTACGAATAAACAAAACAGTGTAGAAAATATGAACGTTTAAAAAAACTGGGAGGATGACGTCATCCTGGAATAGTTCATTTACGGCAGCTTGAAGCGCTGAGATCATGAAATCTATAGTCCCCAGATGCAACATTTCACAAAACTAGTAAAGATCGAAATCGAAAAACTGAAGAAAAAAATAGAAAAAGCAAGATGGGGAAAATTAGGTTTCCCCTGTTTTTGTTTCATAACTTTCCTCTTAGATAACACGATTTCGTCATACCAACGGGCAACCGTTGGTACTGGGAGGAGACAGCGATCCGAACAGCCAATCAGCGAGCATTCCTGCTTCACGTTGAAGAGGTCCGTTTTCCTGGTTATTTTTTGAAATCATAAATTTTGATTGTCTCCCAAAAATAAAAGGAGACTTATTTTCCCAAATCAACCTGATTTTCATCTATCCCACACCATTAACTATTCAGGAAAAATGCAAACAGAATTCGGTGAAATTCCTCATTCATCAATTTCTGCATTCTGTCTTGCTCTCCATCCTTGGCCCTCCCTGACCGCTCCATAGATCCTCCTATATTCCTTCTCTCAAATATCCGCAGTCTAGCCTCATCCTCAGCCCCCATGGTCCATCCATAACAAACCACAGGCCGCATTAGGGATTTTCTCGATCTCCCAGGTGCCCTCGACGCTTTACTTTTTCTCTTCAACGCGTGCATTATCCCTACTCTGCTAAGACCATCGAATGCTTGTTGATAATCTATAAAAAATACGTGCAAATCGGTATTATGTTCTACAAATTTTTCAAAATGAAAATTTGATCGAGAGTTCCTTTATTTGTGCGAAAACCACATTGGTAGCCTCCAAGAGCTTAATACTTTCTTACTGCAACTTTAAAATGTTTCAATAAATGTACCTAATCAAGTTGAGCCTCGAGATAATTCGTTACTAAATCAGATACCTACACGGTAGTTCCCCTACAGATTCTTTCCAACATGAAAGAATCTACGTAGTCAAGAACCTACACCCTGGTAAATTCACGAAATTACTACGTAAATTGGAAACGTTACCTTTATGAAATATTGTTGGTAGGAGGGTAAAAACCCGGGTTAGTAAGTGGGAAATTAATTACCTTGACAGAATATGATTTTTCTCAATAAGGCCGAACCAGTTCCCGATCTCCTCTCGATTATAAAGCACAATAGCCCACACAGCAGAATAATTGTGCTCTCAACAAGCATTTCCATCAAGAACCCAAATTCACTAAGCACCACGCGAGTACTCAGAGCTGTCATTTTGTAACTTGATGGAAGCTAAAAATCCCCAAGTTGAGGATATCGACAAAAAGACTGTCACCAACAGTAAGTAAAATAGATAAAATTAATACACTTAAGTACCTATTCTGATAAGTTCCGATAAAGAGAAAGTCCACGAAACCCATTTAAGATTTTACCTCACTCCGATAATTTTAAATACGTTGAAATAATTGAGGAACCTCAACTGATAATTCAACGACAGGCCGGTCCGTGAATAATTAACTACTATCTTGTTCACGTGAGAATATCGATAACCCAAAAACGCGAAATTCGTGAAAGACTATAAGTTATTAACTTATTCTACTATTACTATTTACTAGTTCTACTATTCTATTCTATTTACTAGTTCTAATATTGCTATTCTACTATTACTAGTACTAACTTAAAATTATTACTATTTTACTATACCCACATACTGTTAGTTTATAATTGATATTGTACTCCCCAAAAAACTAGATTATTCCTTTTCAATTACGAAATTTAAATTACCGTGATACAATCTTGGTTTATTATTTTCAATAATAAAGTCTTGGAATCGAGCAAGAAAAGAAAATTTTGGTTTAAGTTTCAATTCAAGGTGTGATGAATCCAAAAATCGAAAAAAAAAATCCCGTCCATCCACCGTACACGGCGTTTTCCCAAGTTCCCAGTGACAGATTTTGATTAACCTATTAACGCCAATTGTGTTGCCATATGGCACTACAGAGAGCCTTTCTGTTTGAAGGCTGCTGGGCACCTTCATGAGTCATTGAGAAGTCCTTTGCCTTGGGGATCCTTCTCTCCAGATCTGTCTGATCATATTGATGTATAATTCTATCTCCAGCCACGAGGGTGAGGCACATAGCACGAAGCTTCATCTAAAAATTCAATGGGTAAATGATCTGATTTAATGTCATCACAACTACCGATTTTCCTACCAAATACGCGGTAACAAACAGTAGTCTGCCAAGTGGGTGTTGCACGTAGCTCATAGGATGCTCACAAAGCACGATGCGTCACCTTCAAATTGATTGATTCTTGGCCTGGCTAGAGGTTGTAAGAACTAACAAGTACCCTACCAAATACCCATGTTTCATCACCAGGGCTATGACTATGATACTTCATCTAATCCTTCAGTGGTATTTTTTGACTAATTATGAATGTTACAATGAGTTGATGAATCACACTCAATATTGGATGTATTCCTCATCCAATATTCTAAAAGAGTTCCTAGTAGATCCGGTGAGATCACGATACAATATACTAAAAGTTTTTGAAAAATAAAGATCAGTTCTTGTGACTCCCAGCGTTGCGATATGGCAACGTAAACCCATGAAATTCGACCAGGAGATTTTTGAAGTTATTTTTCCAGTGTTTTAAAAACTACCTACTTATTTGGTGTCGGAATATCAGATCTAATTTCAAAATATACAGAAAAAAAAGTTTCGGGCATTAATGGGTTAATTTGTTAAAAGGGCTCCATTAATTTGGGGTCTAGTTGTGCCCCAAGCAATTGGTTATTTTCAATGTCTTGTGCGGGTTGAAATTGTTTAAACCTTCTAGCTCGAAAACTTTCTGTATAAAGATATTGTTGAAACATAGTTAAGTAATGCATGGATAAGCATTAGGCCAATTTACATCAGTATTTCACTCAATGTAATTTATTTAGTATTTTAAGCAAGAAATAGTGGTTTTTCCCCCACCCTTATCCACCATAACATTTCTAGCGATATGGGAGCCTCGAATTTGAAGAGCATTTTAAAATCCATGATCTACGATACACAACATGCAAATTCGAGTCCCCCCTCCTCCTCCTCAATACAAATGGTGCCAGTCTGGCACCAAAGTGGTCATACGATGTAACGTTGAACTTTCATCTGTTAGTTTTGGTAGGCAGTCCGTCGAAGTTCACATCCGTATTCAAGGTGAAACGCACTATTTATGGTGTCCTGGCACCATGGTGGCACCACTATTAGTTCCATGGTGGTACAGAGAATGATAGATGAAAATACGGGGGTATATTGAGAATTTTTCCTCAATTTCAAAGCTTGGGTACAATTAGAAGGCAATGAAGGAACCGAAATCTTGAAAAATCGGATATTTTGTGTATATTACCCCCCTCCCCCTCTCCATGCTAATTTTTATACTCTGGTGAAATAATGAGCAACTCAGAAGTCATCTGAGTCGAATAAAAAAGAAACACGCAAAACGGTTGGAAATTGGGGCCTGAGCAGAATACAGAAGATTACGCCTGAAAACGCACGTTTTTCAAGCATCCCCCCTTTCAAAGGCAAAATTGTACATTTCGGCGACGTAACGCATAACTTGATAGTTTTTTGCGACGAACAAAAAAGAACCACGAAAATCGGTTGAAAACTAAGGGCTGGCAGAGTACACAAGATTTTGTCACACTCACACAGACATCCATCTACGATTTTGTCGCGGATTTGGTTTCAGAATGGTCTAAAACGGATAAGAACGTGGTAATATGTTTTTTGGTTGAGTGTTGTCCTACTTTACCCCAGATTAATCGCATAAGGACGCCCAAGTCTTACTGTGCGACGTCCTAAATAGTGACAATTTTTTAAGAATCCTGAAAGAGATCACCAAGAGCTCATCAGGACATAACATTTGCTTGCTACGACGATAATTACGAAATGTTCACTAATCCTGTGTTTGGGACACAAGAAGGTTTTTTTAAAAATCAATTTCATTATAATCAGATTATTGGTAACAGTTTTGTGAGCTCCCTTCAACCCTCCTCACCGCCAAATGTGCGGAAAGGGGCCCGCCGGAACACCACATGAGTCTTTCTCCCTTCATCTCCTCAACTTTGTCAAACTCAATCTCATTAGAGCATTCAAGTCAAATAAATACTACATTTTTCAACAAATTCTAATTCTTGTTCTTAAGAATACGAATTTACTGAGGATTTGAACCTAAAAAAGTTACGGGGATTATTTAAGGTGTGGAGTGGGGAGTTAATTTAACAACTGTTTTGACCAATGAACATACAAAAGAAGAAAAAAAAATCAAATCATCTAAAATTGTGTGAGTATCGGTTGAGATATTTGGCTGTATACAGTTGCGGAGAGACAATCAAGATATACGTAAGCATAGATTACTTCATAAATTCTTGGGTGGGACTATCCTTTTTTTCAAATAAATTGAGGGTGAGACGAATGAAGACCTTTGTGTTATTTATAACTGCTTTTTATTCTGGGGAGCTTTCAACAACCCTCTGGTTGTCATCATCAGCCCAAACAGCAAAAATGTGTTGAGTCGTTGTAGGGGGCACAACCAGACTGGTTGTGACCAGAGTCTGGTTGTGCCCCCCACAACGACTCAACACATTTTTGCTGTTTGGACTCAACACATGTTTGCAGATGCCGGACTGCATCTGGTGCTGCAGTGGGTCCCCTCGCACTGCGGGATTGAGGGTAACGAGAAGGCAGATGCCCTAGCCAAAAGAGGTGCCAATATGCCCCAGCCAAGCGTCGCTCTTCCCTACAGCTCGGCCAAACGTCTCATCGACACCAAGAAAAGGCTTGCTGTCCGCCAGGAGCATGAAAGAGCTGCTGTAGGGAAAAGCTGGGAGCCGCTGATCAGCGACCCAATACCCAGATTCCTGCCCAGAAAGCAAAGTGTCGCCTGCTTCAGGATACAAACTGGGCACGATTTCCTCGCGAAGCACTTGTGCAGAATAGGAGTTTTCGATAGCCCGCTCTGCACTTTATGCCAGACTGAGGATATGACGGCATCCCACCTCGACACATGTCCGGCTATGCAGGACATAAGAAACAGTTTTAAGCATGACGACACCGTATGGTGGAAGAAATCTGAACTTTATTGGGCTGCCCGAGCACGAATGGCCTTAGAGCCTCGTATACGGCGTAATTAAAAAAAACCAGAGGGTTGTTGAAAGCTCCCCAGAATAAAAAACAGTTATAAATAACACTAAGGACTTCATTCGTCTCACCCTCAATTTATAGATTACTTCGTTAGAGAGTTCAACAGTCAAACAAAACGCTGTAAAACATCACAGAAAGGTTTATTACTTTACTGTATACACCACCCGTCAGCATATAACGCGGTTTTTTTCATTAACACTAATACTGACGGTAGCATCGCTATCTGAGAGTTGTGGGTCTGATCATTGCAAAATTTGGTTTTAAATAGATGAAAAAAATATAACTTTATATCGAGAGCTTTCGAGCTAAGACGTTTTGAATATTACAACCCCTATTTTTCACCCCTTAAAAGTAACTGACATCAACCAAGAGCCCGCCAGCTCAACTAGACCCCAAATGGAACCCATATACCAAATTACATCAACTTCTGTCGTTGGTAATACCTACGTACCTTAAAACGTAAACCATCAAATTTTGAGGAGGTTAAAATGTTTTCTCTTGCTCAATTCTTGAGGTTCATTATAGAAAAAATTATACAAAAATGGTTCCAAAAGTGCAACTTATCAGCAAGATTTCCCATCTGAAAATCAGCTTTGGGTGGATCCGTAGAGATTGGTCAATAACTAGGTGGGTACCAATCAAATTCGTAATTCGTAATCTGATCGGATAACCAAAACAATGAGATTCAACCATCATAACGTACGACAAACGTTAAATTCTGCACCTACCCATTTCACATTCTTTTGCTTCTGTTCAGAAATCTATTTCAATGCCTTCAACTCCAAGGAGACTCGTGAACCGTGGAGCACATCAAATCACAAACAAACCGAAAGACCGGTAACATGACTTCAACTAACTTCTACTGAGCCGCCTGGTGAACAAGACTGGTCACAGTGAACTATAAGTAATTGGAAACAAGGAGCTGATAAGAGAGGATGTACAGATTGCTTATCAGTGCCGTTCGTCAACTCGTGGGTGCCGTAAAATAGGTCTATCTGTTCGGTAATCGGACTGGAATGAACACAATATGAAAGCGTGGAAATGTCCAAAACAGTATTGTCCCGTTAAAGGCACCGGAAATAATTCCCAACTAATAAGATAGTTAAAATCCATTGAAAATCAGGAATTTATTATTTTTTTTTTTTTTGCCTTGGATTAGCGAAATGTTTACTGTCAATAAGATGAATGGAACTAAAATCTAGATGTACGAAATGGTGTTTCAATTGAGCAAAATAGCCAATTGTTCTTACTGAAAATTCACTTACAAGTCTACTTCACTATGAATTGATTTTTAATTAAACATTATCTCCCTCATTTGGAATAGATCTGGTTCTACAAATCTGTTCGATGTATCAATCCAACAAAATAACTGTTTCGTATCAAGAAAGGATTCACTTTTAAGTCAACTTCACTATGAATGGACCACTGGCGGATGAACATATGGAATACCTGCATAATAGAGGCGATTTCTCTAATTAAAGTTCTGTGGGAAAATGTTGAACTTACAGAAAGATAAATAGGTACCTACATCACACTTTCAAATTATTGATACATTACCTCAGATAAAGATTTATTACTCATTCACGTTATTGAGGTGATATATTTGCAATAATGTTTCGAGTAGAAGATTATGGCACACAAATCACACTGACAGCTGCATAAAGATTGACCGTGAGTAAACTATAACACTAGCTGTCCTACCTACCTCACAAAACATTTCAAAATAAACGAAAAAGTGACTGGAAAACAAGCGTGCATGCAAGATAAATACAAGAAAAAGCAATAAAAATGGGCAATTTTCGTCAATTATGATTTTTGCAAATCAATATTTACAGATAATGGAAAACTTTGAAATCCGTTCAGGATAATATTTAGTACTTATAAATAATGGACAGAAAAGAATAGAAAAGAGACGGGGAAAATGACGTAGTAGCTGAACTGGTATCTAATGGGGAATTTGCCTCATATTTGTTTATTTTCTTTACAAAAGAGGGTTCACTGAAAACCTTAGTGTGAAGCTCGAAAAAGCATCCAAAAAATTCAGAGAATTTAAGGAAGATGGAAATTTTAAATGTGGCGGCAATCTGTTCATGGGGGCAGCCATGTTGCGATGTATCCAGTTTTCTAACCTATTTGACTTCATAGGAGGATCTGTGCCCCTTACAACAGTAGCGCTACCTCTGGAAGCGTAAATGAAAATTTAGCTTACTTGGTCAACACAGGAATGCGTGACTGGGGGAAAGAAGATCAAAAACGCGAAAATGACCGAAAGAAGCAATTTTACTCTCTCTTTTTTACAATACGATTCTACCTATTAGATTATCAAGCATTTCTCCTCTTATTTAGTTTCTATATTAGTTGGTTTCGTTACTTCAATCACATTATTTGAGTGTCCATTTGAGTGGATCATTTAGCGTGGTCACAAGGGCGCCTACAACTCTACCTGTTGTCGTTCTTTGATACTATTTGCTGACACTTCTTTTATGCTTTGCCAGAGCACACAGCAGTGTTAATCTGGTCAGTTTTCGCGTCATTTTGCAGTGTGTGACATGATCAGTATCCGTCAATTTCGCAGTGTTTTTGACAGAGGCTTCACTAGTTTAGGAATTTTCTTCTACAGTAATTTTTCCCATGGGTATTCCTGTTGTTAAACGTTAGATATTCTAGGGCTCTATTATAGAATTTGACTTGAAATTCCAGAATCTAAAATTGAGGCAAATTCCCCATTGGTCGATTGATCTGCTCTTTTCAACGGTTATTTTCAAGTTAATAAACACAGTAATTATTACAATATTTACAGTTTCCTGAAAAACAGTGATACCTAGTTTCAAAAAGTAGTATAAAACTTCAACAATCCCAAAATTGTGTAGGCAAATCTTACTGGTTACATTCTTCCTCTATACCCTTCCTGAATAGGCAGAGTAGAAAGACAACATGAAGCCATAAGAACGCTAATTTAGCTTTGATGTTGAAAGAAAAGACTCACTATAGCTTCTACTGGCATCTGAGTTAATTAACCTAATACCCAAGAGTTTTCAGTTGCTACGTCAATTTTAGCGGAAATTCAGAATTCAAAATTTCGCTTTTGTTTCCTGTATGAACTAAACAAACTAATCTACAGATTAGGTGATTTAAATAAAGGTCGTTTTAGGTGATTTATTTAATTCGAAGGAATAGAAGAGACAAGAGGAAATTTTTACCCCACGAAAGTTGCTCATTAAAAACATTAAAAAAAAAAAAAAAAATATTGGAAATGCAGTCATGCTACGGCGATAGCTGGGACACTCGTGGGCATTACGAGGGTTGTTATCGAAAACATGCCCCATGCGGTACCTTACCAGCCATAACGTTGGTCCTAAATTATCATCACCACCACCACATCAGTCTCAGCGCCTTTCAACTGTAAATGTACCACACCAACATCATCGTGAGAAGGGTTAGTAATCACTAGAACTAATAATCTGAGAAAGGAAACGTGTGCAGTGTGGGAGGCGTTAAACGTTCGTCCAATAGTTGTTGCTATTAAATACAAAATGGTTCGATTTTTTTAGATGTAGGCCTAGAAGTCAGCGAAAAATAAATTGAAGGACTAATAAGTTCCGAAATGGTTCTTTATAATAACAAATAATTGAAAGAGTGAGTAAGACTGGAAAGGTACAGTTTGCTTTACAGAAAAAGTTAACGTGAGCAAACGTGAACTTATGTCAACCTCAAGATATTGATGTAATAGTGATGGCTAGTGAGTTGAAAAGAGGGAGCAACTCACTTTGACGATCAGACTCATTGGAAATCACATCATATTCATTCACTAAATATTAATTAAAACTCACTGAACTACTCCTCGGGAGTTATATTGAGGGAAGAGCATTGAAGCGGCGTTTTCTCGTTAATTGGTTTTATTAACCAATAAACCATGAAACGAGAAACCCTTCATACCCCTCCCCCCTTCCCCTCAACATAACTGTCGATGTTTCCTAGCGTTAGTGTTGGAGAGGCGTTAACTCGTTTTATGGTTTGTTGGGTAAATCATAGAACGAGGAAATGCCTCTTCAATACTCCTCCCCTCAACATACTTCTAGCATTTTAACCCAAGGAGGTCACACATAAGTTTTTGTGACATGGAGCTCACACAGAGGTACAAATGTACTCCAACTTACGAAAAATTAAAATCTTGCGTCTGTTGCCAATTTTCAAATCAAATTATTGTTGCTTAAAATTCTATAAGCATCTAAACAATGTTAAAAGTGAGGAATTTCACCATGTCGGAATTTCCTATTTTTGACCCCAAAATCGGATTCAGCACCTCTAAAAACCCCCTAAGGCAAAATTTCAGCCCGAACTTCCTAATTTACGTATAAACAAAACAGTGTTGAAAATACGAATGTTTAAAAAAAACGGGAAAATGACGTCATGCTGGAATAGTTCATTTATGGCCGCTTGAAGCGCTGAGATCGAGAAATCCATAGTCCCCAGATGCAAAATTTCATGAAACAGTAAAGTTCGAAATCGAAAAACTGAAGAAAAAAATAGAAAAAGCAAGATGGGGAAAATTAGGTTTCCTCTGTTTTTGTTTGATAACTTTTCTCTTAGAAAACACGATTTCGTCGTCCCAGTGGGCAACACTGGGAGGAGACGGCGATCCGAACAGCCCAATCAGCGAGCGTTCCCGCTGCATGTCTGTTTTCCCGGTTAGTTTTGAAATTAAAAATTTTGATTGTCTCCCAAAAATAACAGGAGACTTATTTTCCGAAATCAGCCCGATTTTCATCTATCCCACACCATTAACTATTCAGGAATAATGCAAACAGAAATCGGTGAAATTCCTCATTATTGGGGGTTCAAAAAGGTAATAGTTACATTTTTATTGGACATTCCTGTTGAAAAATCAATTTTCAAAACTGTTAAATATCGCTTCTCATTCAAAATTCGAAATAAAATTTGTTCGAAATGGAATGACCTTTGTTACTTTTGATCATGCAAGTTTGCAATATTCTGAGTTGGAGGAAAAAATTGGCATCCAAGTCAAATGAGTAGTTTCTTATTCTACCACCCCAAATATCACCCTTCTGTGATGCACTTGAACCCCTATTCTGCTACTTCTGAGCGTTCCCTTCTTTCCAATAAAGGTCATGCGCAATATTGTTACGTAGAAATTGTAGTGGGGTAAAAATGACGGTTCTGGCACAGTTACTAGGCATCTCGGCAGCAGTGCTCTGTGGTGTCATGTAACCTCCATGTCAACTTGACCCCCTTCCCCAACCACCCTCCAATTCCATATCAGTGCTCTGTGGTGTCATGTCACCTCCGTGGCAACTCCACCCCCCTTTGTCCTCCATCTCCAAATTCATAGGGGACCATCCTCTAATTAGAATGTAACCTCCGTGGCAACTCAGCCTCCTTCCCCCACCTCCTACCAATTCATAGGGGGTCATCCTACCACTCAAAAGACACCATCCCCAATTCATAGGGAACCACCCTCCAATTCTGCATCACCTGTGGTGTCATGTAACCTCCGTGGCAACTCCACCCCCCTTCCACCACCTCCTACCTATTCAAAAGAGATCATCCCCAAATCATAGGGACTACCCTCCAATTCTGCATCAGCTGTGGTGTCATGTAACCTCCGTGGCACTTTCACCCCCCTCACCAACAAATTATTGTGACATGGTGGCTCGGAACAGTGAGGATCCAAAATTTACCTATAACGTTTCCAGGGATTCACACTGGGGTAAATTTGTACCCCACAGTTTGAAAAAACACACTGGGACGATTTTGTACCCCACCACCAAAAAAGACGCGAACCACACGAATGAGGAATTTCACCGAATTCTGTTTGCATATTTCCTGAATAGTTAATGGTGTGGGATAGATGAAAATCGGGCTGATTTCAGAAAATAGGTCTCCTGTTATTTTTGGGAGACAATCAAAATTTTTGATTTCAAAACTAACCGGGAAAACAGACGTCCAGCGGGAACGCTCGCTGATTGGGCTGTTCGGATTGCCATCTCCTCCCAGTGTTGCCCATTGGGACGACGAAATCTTGTTTTCTAAGAGAAAAGTTATCAAACAAAAACAGGGGAAACCTAATTTTCCCCATCTTGCTTTTTCTATTTTTTTCTTCAGTTTTTCGATTTCGAACTTTACTGTTTCGTGAAATTTTGCATCTGGGGACTATAGATTTCTCGATCTCAGCGCTTCAAGCGGCCATAAATTAACTATTCCAGGATGACGTCATTTTCCCGGTTTTTTCTTACATTCGTATTTTCTACACTGTTTTGTTTATTCGTAAATTAGGAAGTTCGGGCTGAAAGTTTGCCTTAGGAGGTTTTTCGAGGTGCTGAATCCGATTTTGGGGTCAAAAATAGGAAATTCCGACATGGTGAAATTCCTCATTCTCAGAGCCAACTGGACTCAGGACAGTGCGTTACCCGCTCACAGGGGTACCAACATAATTTACGTGGGTCCCATTCGGGCGGGAAAATTTTTTTCGCGCATGTGCACCCAAAAATAGGAACAGTAGGGTACAGCTGTACCCCTGTGTGAGGTCCTAGGGTTAATATAAAGGCTAAACCAACACAATTTATGGGAGCTGATGATTGACTGAGTGGAATTGTGTGATTAAAATGAGTGATTTTATAGGAGGGAGTGTACAAGTAGGAAGAGGGAGTAAAATGTGTAGTGAGAGGAAGAGCAATACTGTCTAACGTCCCTCCCCCTCCTCCTACCTGTTTGAAATCTATAGCTTGTAGCCTCTTACTGGGAATGATTTGGTGAGGTGAAGAGTTGTTTGAGGAAGAGGAGTTTGGAAGGGTCATAAAAGAGAGAGGGAAGTAGGAGTTCCAATGAGAGGAAGAGCAATGCTGAGTTCCTCCTTCTCCCACCACCCACTAGCCCTTCCAAGAACAGGCTGTCTTCCATATCAAAGAGTCGATTGGTTATTTGGTGAGAGAAAGGGCAAAGCTGCCATAGCACTTCTCCTTCTCCGCCACCTTTCCAAGAGCAGGTCTCCTTTCATGATTCAGTGAGAGGAAGAGCCATTTGGTCGATACCTTATGCCGTTAAAAGTGTTTCAGTTTAGTGAGTAATTGGTCTGAGAATCGATTCACTTCAAATATTCGCTCCCCCCATTACTGGTTGTTACGCACTAACGCCTTGATGGGAAAACTACTATTTAGATAAGTTCTACAGTTATCTTAATGCAAAAACAAGCTGCTAGATCTCCATCTCTCTCCAATGAAGATAGTATTAATTTAGTAAGTTTAGGCATTACCTACAAAATAACTTGAAGGATTTTGGTGATATTCTAATGTGTCACCTCCACCTCTAATACCCATGAAATACTAGCACTCAATTCATACATTTTTCTGTACCTAATAAACTGTACCTAATTTACAATAAGAAGATGATAGTGATTGGACAAGCAGTAAGAAAATTCGATGTGTTGTAATATACGTTACGGGTAGGTAACTACGGAATTGTTAATTAGTTCAACAAAAATATATTCATGAGTAGGTCAGATGGGGAATATATTGAAATAATTCCTTCACTATAAGTACTCAAAAATGTTCAGTAGGTAAGTAACAATGTAAGTAGGTAAAAGATGAAAACTGAAATGAAGCAAAAGTAGAGTTCGAGAGTTGAAATACAAAATCCAGCTAGGTAATGCACCAATTTGCTGACCACGTAACCCAGGTAGCAATCACATCCCCAAAACACAAAGCAAAATCCCAGGCCATGAATCCAAGACGAGGTTGCCATCTACTCTGAACTCAAAATTATATTTCACATCAGTAAACATGGATCAAACTCGTGAAAGTAGGAATTAATTTGATTTGGTACCTAATAACTTTAAATAAAAGTAGGTAATATAATTGCTACTTCCATGCCCACACTTGACCCAAGAGGGAACCTCCTACAACCACTCTAGACCTATTTGGATAATTCTTGCTGACACGCAAGGGCTTGTTCCAGGCAAAGTGTTCAGTTTAAACAAAAATATCTGATAAAGGGGGCAATTTAATAACTAAGTATTATCGTTGGAAGGAGCGGAAGGTTCCCCTGCAGACGTACAGGCTTGAAATTATTTATTGTTGAGGTCTCATCATCAAAGTGATTTTGTAAGATTACAACCCAATACTTAATGCTTTGGTCGAAGGATTTAATTCATCGTTAAAACCACCCTCTGTTCAATCAAATGATGACAACGATGTTTACGCTACACCATCTACAATGGTAAAACATTTTTATAAAATCAAACATTTGTCAACCTGGAAAAATTGCTAACGAGTGACATTCAAACTCTGGCACGAACGGATGGCAACCTCAGAAAGACCGGCACTGCAGCTGCCCGAACCCTGGGTGACACAAGCTGAATGATAGGTAATCAAGTAACTCACGATATTGCAGAACAGAGGCAATTTGTCGAGTCTCCCCTTCTTCCATTGAAACATCTTTCTGGCGTATCACAGGAGCTGTAGGACGTCGAGAGAAAACAGGAGAAATCCCAGATATCTGAACATCACTCCCCTCTCAGCACAAATTTCAAAGGTACAGGGAACTTGACAACCAAAACTCGAACTTTCCGACTGAGTTTAAACTAACGGAACCGTCACTTCAAAGCTGAACATCCCGTAAACGTAAAAAATGCATGCGAATCGAGCGAGAAACGATGTTAACAATTCATAGAATTTGATTCTCTATAGCAACATCAACGATCAACCACAAATCCACAGCTACACGTACGTGAGAACAGAATTAAATTTTAATAAATGGCAACAATGCAGTAACAAAATAAATCAAAATATTGAATGTTTTGTTGGCAGCATTTTGTCATGAAGAAGGTATACACACATTAGTTCCATGCTAAACATTACTGAATATTTTTCACTTATGAATTATGATTTTTGTGTTATTCGCTCAATCTTGTTCACAAAAACTTGAATAATCAATTTAAATCTATTTGTATTTTGTAATTTACACTTTAACAAAAACTAACCAACGACAACAGGTGATGACCGTATCAAGCATGGATATTAGTTATCCAGTTCTGTGATAAGGAAGTCCTTGTCCTCCTGTCGGGTTTTGTTGATTTCATTTTTATTGGTGGTATTGTTGTTATTTGTAAAGTATTGCGTAATTTGTCGACAATAATAATTGTGATTATCAGTTCACTAGTCACCTATTTGATCTTCGCTTCGTATAACACAACAGGTATTTTATGATGTCACTTTTTCACCTGGTGGTTACACCATCCATAATAGACCTAAATAGTTTCAAGCTTTTCAGCAGATTTAGTAGGTATTTTTTGTTTACAATAATGTAAGTAGCCTATCTACAGGTCAGAATGTAGCAGAATTAGTTGGTTTGTAAAGTTACGTAGTTGAGTAGGTATTCTGAACTGAAAATGGCCTTGAAGGTTCTGGATAAAGATACAGGGGTTTGTCATCATTGTGAATCCCATCCATCCTCTCAATTTAGGGAGGGTCCGCGCTGCATGAGTGGGTCCACAAAGTACAACAGGACCTACATAGAGGAGTCTATCCACAGCTTCTCCAGAAGGTGATTCTAGCTCGTGTTACTGTCAAAACATCTCCTGCATGTCTGTACTTACAGTGACGTCAAATTAAATCAGCCAAATGTTGGAATGTTCATGGGGTACCAATTTCAATTTTGTTGCTTCTACACTACCTACCATGGTATGATAGCCTCATATATTAGGTACTGCTTACCTGTTGTGATTAGCTAACTCTTCGCATTTCTTTCCTTTCACTTCCTCTGCTCAGTGGTAGAGAACTCGACTGTGTAGTAAATTCGGAAGTAGTTTTTTTTTTTTTTTTTAATGAAGTAACCTAGTGCTAAGTACCTATGATCATTAGTTCACCTACTTGCCAACACTTTCTGACAAAAAGACACTGTATCGGGACAAAAAAGTATTTTCATTTAAATAAATTTTTAGTTTTAAAAAATGGCATTTTTATGTTCCAGAATGAATTGGTTGTTTGGAAGCAAGAGAAAGCCTCCAGAAGTCTTCGTCGCCGATGAAACTCCTGAAGGTAATGTCCCAATGTAGTACAACCATCTGAATCCACCATGGAGTATGAGCACATTTTCTGAAAAGAGCAACTATTACATTTGAATAATGTCGAAGTGGAGATGTAAAAACATTAAGAGCCCGAAAAATACCTAATATTTAGTGAAGTAGGTAAAATACTTGGGATTTGAAGGTGCGAGGACCGTGACATCATTTTTCCATCTTCTAGGAAACAACATATCGTAGACGCCTCCCCTTTGTCATAAGACTGATGGTAGGTCGACAAGATACCACCGATACATCAAAGTATCGATATTTAGAAGTATCGTGCCGTCTCTAGTAGGTGCTAATCTGTTTTATTATTGGTCTGTGTAACAAGATTAATTTTCTGGGCTCGATTCACAATAAATTGCGGGTCAGTATTTCCCTAAATTTCAGGGGCTCAAACTTTAAAAGTTGTACCTAAATTTGAAATGTTCAAGGATTTTCAAAATGCTTTAAAGTATCTGCCTAGGGAATTGAAAAACTAAAAGATTGCTGCTGGAATCATCAAAATCGAACCATAATTGCCAGAGAAATATGAGAAACCCCGTTTATTCAGTTTGGGTTTTCCCATATTTCTCTGACATTTATGGTTCGATTTTGATCATTCCAGCAGCAATCTTTTAGTTATTCAATTCCCTAGGCAGATACATTAATGAATTTTGAAAATCCTTGAACATTTAAATTTAGTTACAATTTTTAAAGAGCCCCTGCAATTTAGGGAAATACTGACCCGCAACGAGGAATGAACTGCGACCGACTGAGACCCTCTTAATAGCGCACTTACTCCAGCAGTAGCAAAACCGCAGGGGAAGTGTGCTATAGCAATAAAACACGTTATGGCCTTTCTTTTCCTACAAAGAACGAATCGAAGGCAGAAACTATTGAAGAATTATTATAGGCTTCAAACGAAGAAATCAAAATAGGGTGAGTATAAGATTATTGATAGGTAAAACCAATTTTACGTGACCTACTTTGACATGTGAAACTGAGTGAAAAGATAGAGGTTTGGAAAATGATACATAATTTCACTCATACAACCGCAAAAGAGCTCAAAATTTGATCAGAACTCAACAAACAGCTGATAATAACTTGGCCTTCCGGGCGTCGCCTTACTGCTTAGAGCCTTTGGCTAAAACTCAAGAAACATGGAACATGCTTTAGCCGCGCTTTTCAGCGGAGTAGGGATGGCACTTTCACGTCACCCCTCCCATGTAACGTTTTCAGGTGGTTAGTCCAAGGCTAAAGGATGTTCCATGCTTAAATAAATCGCTAGAAAGTGTATATGAGTAGCCTGGATGGAGGAATACGGGATGAGCGGACTTGCCCATTGTCACCCAACCTTATTAGGGAATCCGTCATAACCAGCTAGTCGAGAATCCAAAATCTATCTAACACAAAACATTTGAAATATTGCAGTGGTTGCGCCCTAGTAATCTGTGGTCTACTGATAATCGTTAGCCTTGTACATGAGCTGATATTGTTATCTTCCGTGAAGTTCTCTCTCAGACAGGAAGTAGCTGCCATGGACGAGAAGGCCTCAAGTTCTTCTGGGATCCTAGATTCGATGTTTTCCTGGTTGATTAGTGGTGTATAGGTCTTTGCATCCCTTTGGCGCATTCTTCTGGAGAACATTGAACTACTTATCTCTTATTATCAAGCGAATTCCCGCGCTTACAATAATTTTTCACGAATTTCTCCCCTTAAAAGTGACATGATTCCCCTCCTGCTGCAGATTGAAGTTCGAGCATTTCCAAAATTTAACTTCCGTGGCACTACACGAACATCAAATTTTCTCACGGCTCCAATTTCTGTGTCAAGGTTTCACCATGGAAGGTTGACTCGATCGTTATAGTTCGCGGATCTGCCACCTAGGGGGCGCCACACGGATGCAAAGTTTCTGTGGTACCTTTAGCTAAGGAAACATTCACCCGCCTGTAGGTACTTTCTTATTGTGACATGTAACGAAAAAAACTTGGGAAAATGAAGGAATTTCATGCCTCGATCAAAGTCAGGAATGGGGAATTTGCCTCAATTTTAGATTCTGGAATTTCAAGTCAAATCCTATAATAGGACCCTAGAATAACGTTCAACACTAGGAATAATCAAGGGGAAAAAAATACCGTAGGATAAAATGCCTAAACAAGTGAAGCCTCTGTTACAAAACCGCGAAAATTGAGGAATATTATTAACTTCATACGAAAAAAAAAAAAACGACGCGAAAACCACTCCGACAACAGACAGAGTTCTAGCACCGCCACACAAAACGATCCAGTGAAATGGCTACTCGAATAATGTGATTCAAATCTTGAAACTAAATAAGAGAAGATGAAGACTAATAATGCTTGATAAACTAGTAGGTAGGTAGAATCGTATTGTAAAAAAGTGAGTAATATTGTTTCTTTTGGTCACTTTTGTGTCTTGAGTTCTGTGTTCTGCCCTCCTTCCTAGTTCACACACTCTTGTGTTAATCCTTGTAAGCTAAAAGTTCGTGTATGTTCCGCTTCTGTGGTAAGGTGCCCGTCCACTAGGTCGACAGCGCGGCGCGGCGCGGCGCGACGCCAAAAAAAAATTTCTAGAAATATAACGGGAAATGAATGGCAGCCTGTCCACTAGGTCGACAGCGCAGCGCGGGTCGAAAATTTTTCGCAATCTGCCGCTGTCCAGACTTCTGGAGCGCGGCTCCGCGCTGTCGACCTAGTGGACGGAGGGCGAAGCGAAAAATTGTCGACCTCGGTCATTTTTGTCAGTGTTCTGCTTATCTATACGAGGCTTAATCAATGTGTGAAGCTCGAAAAACTTCCCCCTCGACATTCTAAAATACTTTGTAAACTTTTGCTCGTCTCTTAGCAAATCTTTTAACAGGTGATTGTGCTCCCCCAGGTCCATCCTCTTTATAGGATGGACCCAAAATCTTCTCCTTTTCCCATCGATTTGGTCCTCTTCTTCTGCTTCCAAAGCTGCAACTAAAAGGAACATTTCTTCGTCGTCCGATGGAAACATAATACCTAATGCCCGACATTTTCCTGAGAAGGCACCGTGGCAAAACGGCGGGTCGAAAAATTTTATCCGCTCCAGTGGACGGAGCTCAGGAATGTCGCGTCGCGTCGCGCCGCGCCGCGCTGTCGACCCGCGCTGTAAGCGCCACAGAACTTCCTTTGAAGTCAGATTGGTAGAATTTCCGTTACGTTTCAAACATGGCTGCCTCTTACACATTGCCACCACATTTAAAATTTCCATCTTCCTTAAATTCTCTAAATTTTTTGGATGCGTTTTCGAGCAGCTCACTATGGTTTTATTCCATAAAAATAAACCCTCATTCGAAGAAAAAAAAATGTGAGGCAAATTCCCCATTATGACTTTTGCCCTAAGGGTAAAATGTTTGGGGTTTGGATGGTTTTACACTTTATTCGGTGATGAACTGAATTTAGATATAATTGAGTAATATAATAATTTAGTAAACTTGTATAATTATTATATACTAGCTGAAAAGCCTACTAAAAGCAGGCAAAGACGATTCCTCCGACTCTCCTCCCGCCACCCACTCCCTCCGACTCATCCCGCCTCCGACTCCTCTCGCCTCCGACTCATCCCGCCTCCGACTCCTCACGCCTCCGACTCCTCTCACCTCCGACTCTTCTCGCCTCCGACTCCTCCCGCCCCCAACCCCTCCAGCCTCCAACTCTCCCCACTCCCACGACCCCTCCGTGCATACGTACCTACGTACTGTTGGCGTTTTATATTATTAGATAATTCACTGATTCTTTTGATTTAGATTTTTCTCTGATGTTTCAGGTTTCACAAATGTGACGACAAGGCCTTCGTACGAGTCGCCGCTCCCTCCATATCCAACGATTCCACGCCCGGACGCATCAGCTGTTCCAGCTTACCCCTACGTAGCGCCGTATCCGCCTGCGCCATATCCCCCTTTGCCGACTCACGGAGGTTCCTCACAACCCTATGGAGCTCCAACTCAGCCTTACAGTCCTATGACGCCATCACAAGGCGCCTCAGCGTCACCCTACGGCACCCCTTCGCGCCCCGTCGTCACCAACCCGCTAGACTCGGTGCCATTTGTTCTGGCGCCATCTCTGACAGCTGCTCGCACTCGCCCTCGGAACGAATTCGACTCCTACCGAGCTCAAATGATCTCCCTCAAAGATAAACTCGCTACGACCTACACCTACGATTTCTCCCTCGAACGCTCCGTCATTCAAGATTATCCGAACGGTTTGTAAATATCTAATAATTCCACTGTTATTTCAAATTTAAATCTTGAAATAATCAGTCCCTTCGATTTAACGAGGTCCCCAATTGTTGAAGGGGGATGCTTACAGAACTTAGTTTTTCACCAACCAATTCTTTCATCTGGTGCAAATAAGTTCGCTTACATCGCACTTTTCCCTATAATTTACTCATAACAATACTTGTGTTCAAATATACATTGTTCAACGCTCATTCATGATAAGAGTAGAGATGGGCAAAACGGCTCACTAAGAAGACCGGCTCTGAGTGCGCCGCTCATTCAAAAGTGCCGGATCTTTTAAACGGATCAGTGGCTCTTTTTGGCTCTTTTGCGCTCCTATTTATTGTAGCGGAGAACATGCGATGAAAAATGCTGCAAATTATTACATAACGGTTTATTTCAGTTCTGCCCGGAAATTTTAATTCGACTTATGGATTCTACTTAACCTTGAATCGTAAACCATCAAATTTTGAGGGCAGGAGGGAATATTTTTTCTATTGCTCGATTCCAATGGTTCATTATTAAAAATAATAACCCAAAAAACGGTATAAACATGTTCAATACACCCTTTAAAAAACAAGGAAAAACAATAAATGAACACGATTAAAGCAATGAATAAGACATAAAAATATAGTTTTTTGGTAAAACATTTATTTATATGTATGAAGTCTGCATTTTTATGCCTCCAATGGCAAACCAAAATTAAAAAAAAAAAAATTTCTTTGTAGGTAGTAGTAGTTCTTGATGAGGTGATAGAGAATAAATGGACCAATAAGTAAGCTTCGATATTATTAATAATAATGGTAACATAAGGATGTGCTTTTGCTTGCCTTTTGAACTGGTATCAGAAAGCTCCTCACAAAAAATCATGATGTAAAACCTAACAGGGAGAAAAAACAACAGAAAGAATCCGAAAGTGGATCACAGAGAACACTCTGAAAATACGGTAAAGTTTACGACCAAAAATACAATAATGCGTAAGCGATGGTACGATACAATTCTGCAAAATTGTATTATTCGATCGACTTATATCGTATTTTCCCTCTGAATTATTGTACGGGTTGGCAACAGTGAGCTGAAGAAAAGGAGTCCTAATCTGATCTCAAGAGAACCGAAGATCGAAGAACCGCTATTCATTTATCATTGTTACTAATCCGCAGTTCACCCGCTCTTTTGAAAAACCGATCTTCACCAAACAATACCAACACAGCTCAAAAGATCAAAAGAGCCGCTGTTCATTTTTACTGGCCTGTGGTTCACTTGCTCTTCTGAAAGTCAGCTCAAAGAACCGGTTCTTTATTGAGCGACCCATCTCTAGATAAGACCCCAGAACTTGGTCCTATTGATCAAATTATGTACGCCTGCTATCAGATTCATTCCTGTATCATAGTCACTCTTGACCCTCACATTCAGAGTTGAAAGTTTTTGTAGCCTAAATTAGTTATTATCTGAACATTTCACGGGCGATTTGACGCATTTGGTTCATGTACTTTGTTATATAAATCCATGACAAAATTTTATCACAAAATTCTTTACAGTAATGTGCTCTGCGCTTGGTTGTTATTCATTTCTCAATTCGAAAGGTTTTAGTAAGATTCTTACAAAAAGGTTCAATATTTGGGTTATCTGGTGAGTGGAATTGGGTCTTGGGCATTGCAGTACATGCGTCGCTGAAGAGGTGCAGTGGAGGGGTAAACCAATTGAATATTGAATTAATACGTAGTTTTTTACAGCTCAAATGTTGAGCAAGAGGCGCGAATCCACAAACATGCCCGTGCAATGAGAATGTGGCGGAGTGAGGTGAACTGAGACGCTACTACGTAAGTATGCTTACAAGGGGATGTTTGAAGTAGAAGCTGCTGACCTCAGCTGGGCCCTCTACTGGAAGATACTGAACGATTGGGCGTTGAGAGGCGACTGGGGCCCTGCATTAGACTGAGGGTGGGTCTGTCACTGCTACTCGATGGATGCATTCAATGAAATATGCGTTTTGCGGCGATTCCCGATCATTTGGAATATTTATCACTTGGCTTGTAGTATCTCTCTACTCCTCTCGCCAAAGTATGTTTAATTATTACAACAGATGAAATGAGTGGGTATGCTCAATATTCACAAGAAGATGTTTGGGTGATTTCTGTTCGGGGATGGGTATCGAGGAACAAAAAATCGATTCGTTTTTTCCAAGAAACATGGGAGAAAAACATCGATGTTTAGATACGATTGTTTCATTGGAGGGACAAAAAGTAGTCAATTTTCCGTAACTTCTGTTGGTTTTGCTGAATCAAAACCGTTCTTTTCCCTCTAGTCCCAGAACCCAATCCAGTCTATGTAGGATCAGTTAAGCTGGGTTCGTATGGATGCAGAAACTCTAGTGCGTAAAGTGCAAGAAGAGAAGCAGCGGCGTTCCACAATGCAGGAAGTGCGTAAGGGCGTCCACATGGCCAATTGATTACGCAATGAGGAATTTCACCGAATTCTGTTTGCATTTTTCCTGAATAGTTAATCGTGTGGGATAGATGAAAATCGGGCTGATTTCGGAAAATAAGTCTCCTGTATCTCTCATGTATGATTGTCTATGGACGCAACGTTTCGATGACCTCTTCCTCACTCCTCCTCATACTCTCCCATTGAGGGCATGTGAAGAAGGTGTGGCAGACATCATCCTCCTCTATCCCACAGTATCTGCTCTCTGGGTAAGTGGCTTTCCCGATCTTTACTAAGAAGGAGCGGAAGTATCCATGCCCTGAGAGGAATTAAGTCAGGTAATAGTTCACCTCTCCACGTTTTCTCTCCAACCAAGCCTTTAGATCGTTAATTATGAGGGCTGTCCACATTCCACGGGTTTCACAGACAAGGTCTGCTCCCTGTTCATTTTTCACCAGTGGATGGATTAATATGTTATAATAATAAATAAAACAATTATTTTTTGATTATTCAAGATATATTACATTTTCATAGAACATGGGAAAGCAAAACAACAATGGTTCGGAAACAACCAGAAAGCAAAACTTAAACAATGGTTTGGGTGAGATCGTGTCAATAAACGCGTTGTAATCAAATGACTGGGTTTTTACGAAGTTTACTGAAGTAGCTCTGTCTGCAACCTGTATTGCGTAAAATAATTTATTTTTCAATAGGCTACATTCCACTTCAAAAGTTGATCTCCGTAAAGCTCACTTTCACCCCATCAATTGGCTCCAGCCAATAGCGTCCAATTATGCACTGGACATAACCCATGTGAGCTTTACTCGTTTTGCATCGCTCGAATTCCATGCTGTGGCTCCCTGTGGACGAACTGTACGGACTTTCTTCCAGTGAGGGACCGACCTTAACACGTTCCACGCGGATTGCTTACTGGCAGGCAAAAGTAATTCTCTCGCCAGCGCGTATTGCCTACCTGTAGGCAAACAAAATCCCACCTCCTGAGCGGCTGACGTTTCGAGCGCTTTTTATGAACTACTAATTTCGGGCGAAATTGCAACCCATTTTGCACCCGGAACGCAACCTAGTGGAGAATGGGTATTACTAAACGAAATCACATGGAGAAATCCTTTTGAAAAAAATTACCAACTGGTTCAACTAAGAAGAAACAGATGGCAGTAGAGTGGCGAAAAAGTGCCTACCGGTTGGCACCCCGCGCTGTCGGGTAGACCACCCTGTTTGGGATCCGCGTTGGTGATGAAATCGCCGTTTTGGGACCAGCGTGGAAAGTGTTAAGCCCCTGTGAGTTCGGGTGTGAAGCTTCCATAGACATAGTGTGATGTGATAAGAAATGATAAAGATGTGATAAGAAGCTCAGGTAGCGATAAAATGGGAAGTAGGAAAGAGCTTTCATACGTCACTTTTTTGAGGCGCGCATCTCCTAAATAACCAGAGAGGCAATGAAGCTGCACAACTCTCCTTTCATTGCTTTGTGTACATCGAGATACATTCCTACGTCAGTCTATCTAGCAGCGAGGGAAGGTTACCTAGCTCTTTCATTTACTGGGAAAAGATTGTTCTTGTCCTAAGACATAACTTGGTTGAAAGTGGAATATTCTCACTCAAGCGCAGACCCCATTATTTATACCTTACTTCTGTATTTTTTATGTTTTACTTCTATCGCACAAGTTGTTTCTCTTCCTAGATGCTCACAACTACTTACTTTGAGGGTCAAAACGTACCTCATAGGTGAAAATATTTCAGTGATGTAAAACCATTGATAGTACAGTACGCATCTAATGGAGGCAATTATGTGTGGCAATTCAAAATGAACGAAATGTTTTACCAATAATTCGTTTAATTCAGTTTATGGGCACTCAACGAGCCCGTATTTCTTAGTGCCTTGACAGTGGTACGATAGTGTCTGTACTTATCGATAGTTTCTCATCAAAATGTAGAAGCCGGTTTATTTCCCATTGCAATAAATTATAGAACATGCTTTGTTGTGAATATTTACGAGTGTTTCGAAACTATTGTTGTAGTCGTTCGTAAGTATCTAAGTTAATAACGAATATCGTGAATGAATCAGATCCAGTGCGGAGTAACTACTTTCTATGTTAGTGACCTTTCCGCTAAGAGTACTGGATTTTATTTTGTGATATACTTCTATAAATTATTTTTATCTATACATAGATTTATTTAAGGATGTTACAATACTTTACCTGCCTAATGATGGTTCTCTTAGTAATAGGTGTTTCCATGTAGGACAAACATTGCTAACATTATTTTTGCTTGCTATCTGCTATATGAATGTCAGACAGACATGAATCCCCAAAAAGGAAGTTCCCCAAGACGTTCTTGAGGAATGGATCCAGTCCTCCTAGATAATGAGTAGATCCTAGGTGATGAGTAGAGGGAGCATACCTTTTGAAAGGTACTTATGGCAGCAATGGAGGACTCAAGCTGTTCCTTCCCTCTGCAGTTTGCGGGATTTCCACTTGGCGCAATGGTGGTCCTATCAAAGAAGTGAACCATCCGCGAAGTAGAGGAGGGTGGTGAGTGAGTAACCTGGTCTCAAAGACCTTCAAATGAACTGTTCCCAAATGACCTCCACAGGAAATTTCAGAGTTCAACCAGTCTCAAATGGCCTGCTCTCAAAGAGATCCACTTCTACTCCCACTATCCTGAACAGGTCATCAGTTCACCGTTACTCTCGACTTTCTTCCAGTGCAATAACTGAACCCGTTTTTTTTAAAGGGGCTATGTGACATTTTCGGCCATTCTCACTTTTATTTTCTGGGTCTCCATACTTGGTTGCATCGATTGCGACTAAAAGGAACCTCGTATCATTGACGCTTCCCATAGAAAAAACAGGTTGAAATTACCGATGTCTTTTGAGAGGGGCTATGTGAGCCACATAACCCCTTTCAAAAGAAAACTTACTCACTCGCTATGTGGTCGACCTGGAGTTTCGAGACTCAAATAATGAACTGTCAGGTTGGTTTGTAATAATTATTATGTTGTTAAAGGGAGGGGGGTTAAATTTTGTTTCTTGGTCGATTCCTAAGCTTTTTTATTGAAAATAATTAACCAATATCACTTCCTTTTGAATCTCCACCTTGCCCTAACCAAGACAACAATTTCAAGTGGGTGTGGCACGTAGCTTCCTCGTATCCATAACCCGACTATATAGTCGATGACCAGATGCATAGTAGTTACTCTCAAAATATCAATCTCTAAGTACCTTCCACTACCCTCACAGGGGACCATCTAGACGTCAACCCGCACAATATCTGAATATTGCTGCAAAATGTAGAAGTTATGGCTGTTACAAGGATTTCACGTTTACGCATGCGCTTAAGATACTTTCAATTTGGGGACCATGATTTTCATAGGGGACCATCATCATCCCAACACGCATTATTCCTGAAAATTTTATCAAATCAGATGGGAAATATAGAAGTTATGGCCGTGGTGAGATTTTTACGTTTGCGCATGTGCGGCGGCTACTATCAGTCCGGGGTAATGATTCTCATAGGGGACCATCTACACCCCCACCCGCACAATCCCTGAAAATTTCATCAAAATAGGATGAGAAATGTAGAAGTTATGGCTGTGGTAAGGATTTCATGACAGATATACAGACAGACACGGAACCAAAATTGTTCAGGAAGGTCTGAAACGTAAAACGCGAGTGAAAATTTTGATTTTGGAGAACATTTTTTTTCAATCTTGATAAGTGAAAACAAAGCGTGCGCTACCTTGGTAGACTCGGAAGCAAAATTCGACAAAAGCGAACGATTTTTCCATGTGAGAGGCATAGATTTCTCCCGTGCTATCGTGATTCCGCTCTCATCAAAAGAAAAGTGCGCTTAGTAGATCGGCTACACATCTTTCACCCCAAAAATCGTCCCCAAAATTGTTATGACCTACAGCAATGCTCAAAAGTCCATTCTGTGAATTGGCGGACTCCCATCAACCCATTCATTTCCGTTAGCTGACCTAGAGATGTTGAAGAATTACATTCCTGAAGAACATTTTTAGCATTTCATGTTGGCCAAATAATAGACTGATCATATACATATTTTATGTTATGATGTTTTATGTACATATTTGCATCAAAATATGTTTCATTCAATAAATAAAGCTGTTTATTTAAATGATTTCAGTCCTGAAAATCGATTTTTTTTGAAAGGGGGTATGTGAGAGCATTTCAAATTGCAATTTGATACACTTCCCCTTGCTGAAAAAATCTGAAAAATTCTGGAGGATTGTGGAGTAATTAGCTGTGTCGGAATATTTCAAAAAAATGGGATGTTTTGATCGTTTTGACGACTTGGGACAGTTTTTTTTGCGTTTTCCCGAAAGTTTCACAAATGACACATAACCCCTTTAAAAAAAAACGGGTTCAACTTGGAACGTTTTTGTTTGTTTTTACTGAGAAATTCCTAGCAGGTCGCAGGTATTGATCACAAACTGCCTGTCGACAAAATGAATTGGCGACCTTTTCCAACTGAGAGGCTAGAGTGGTTTCTTAGTGAGAAGTTTCTAGCAGGTCGTGCACTAACCATGGACAAAGAGAACTGGTGACCTCCTCCAACTGAACTCGCCTTTGGAGTGAGTGACCTGCTGGGAGTCCACTCACTCACACCTTTACCGCGAAGCCACGGTATAAATAGGTGCTCGGTAAGATGCATAACTACTCCATCTCCAATGCTCTCTCTACTTGAATCGGTTTCTTTTAAAAGAGCGAAAGTCCTCGCAACCAAACTTTCGGGAAATCAAGAAAAACTTCCTGTATGCCTCTTTTGATAAAATTGTGAAAGAAAAACTTTTTTTCCTTGTTTTGGCAATCAATTTGACTCGTTTTACGTGTTTTCCAGATTTTTATCCCCCTCCTAGGGGCTCCAAATTCGCTTAAAAAAAAATCCTGTACAATCTCACTTTTTATGGATTGCAGGCTTTCTGAAACCATGATAAATTACTCCATTTGTCATTGGCAACCCGGAAATTCGTAAAATAATGGAACACAGTTGCTATAGAAATGAAAAAGTCTGCCAAAGGGTATGTTACATAGCTTCCTCGTATTCATAACCCCGATTTATAGATTGATGATCCGATACATAGTAGCTAATCTCGAAACATTACCCTTTAAATACCCCGCACTACCCTCATAGGGTAGTCTAGGTCTACTCCCCAATCTGCGTAATCCCAGAAAATTTAATCGAATTCGGTCGAAAAAGGTAGATGGTATGGCTGTTACAAGGGTTTTACTGTCGATTCAGGGGCGATAATTTTCATATGAGACCATCTACCAGCAAACCCCCACATTCAATGAAAATTTCATAAAAATGTAAGTTTTCAAGGATTTCATGAAAGACAGCCTATCACTCAGACAGACACGAAACGAAAACTGTCCAAAACGTAAAACGCGAGAGGAAATTTTGATTTTGGAGAATTTTTTTAAACCTTGAAAACGATCAAAGTTTCCGCTACCAAAGTAAGTCCGGACTTACGCCCTTCTAAAAGAAACCAGGATTTTCAAGGGCGATTTCGCATCATTCGCATGCCCTTTTAATTTCAAACGATGCGCCTAGCGTTGAAGAACAGAAAAATTAAATAAAACCGAAATGGCATTATTGTGGACTTACGCCCTTTTAGAAAAAACCGATTCACTTATTATTATCTCGATGAGCCAGCCATTTCCAGTGACTTGAAACATAGCAGAATATGGTTGTCTAGTCCGTGCTAAAACGCTTTCAAGATACCAACCATGGAAGAAGATAAGAGGAAAGCTCACTTCAATGGGCCGATGCGCTTTTTTCGTTTATCGCGACAGTAGTGTTCTCTTTAGGTGGCGAACAGAGTTAAGAAGTACTATTCACGGTCACTAGAGCTCCTAACGCTTCCCCTCCCCCAGCCCTGATAACAGTTACTCCAACGTACTGTTCAGATGTGTTTCTCGTTGCTAACGTATGTTTTCTCATCTTTCTGTTTGATAGTGGTTCGTCTCCAAGTTTAATTTTCTCGTCTTTCTGTTCATCTACAGTGGTTCGTCTCTAGTTTGCTTTTCCCTTATTCTAAACATGAAGTAGTTTGGAAGATGTCAATTCTGATAACTTGAGACCATCAGTAGGTACGCCTCGGCAGAAATGCAGTGATAAGAGTGATGCAGATGATAGATGATGATATTGTTATGTAACTACAGTCCCTGGATATAATTTTTTGTAGGAATTTAGTTGGTCGTTATATTGAAAAAGTTGTTGTGTTTTTGATATTGAAAAGAAATTACACTTGTCATATTTTGTGCCAATCAGTGGTTTTCTAGCACAATATTTTTGTTTTTCATTTTATGGTAGGCATGTACATACCTACCGTTACTCCTTTTCTCCTGGTATCTTTTTTCTATAACTATTACGATAGTTATAGAGGGCAGAGCGTCCAAAATCGTACTCACAAGTAATATTGATGAAGTGCAATTTTTAAAAACCCGCGGGAATGAACAGGAGGGACGAAGCTGCGCTCTAGCGACTGAGTGGTATAATATCGGAGGACTATGTTTTTCTCTGCCACCTAAAGTTTGCACTGAAAGCAGGGGCGATTTTTCGTCACTTTTTTAACGTTGACTGAGCTTTCCTCCTATCTTCTTCCATGTACCAACCTTGTAACCCCCTTGTGTGCACTTTTTTTTTTTTTTTTTCAAATTTCGCTCCCCAATCAGATCAATTCCCGTCTTGGTTGAAGTATGGTCAGCATGGAGCTTCTAGTGACTGTCCATCAACTGAGATAAATCTATTATTATCTGAATCACATCCAGGGTTGATCTTTTCCCGCAAATATTGTATCATTCCCAATCCGTGTAAAACATGCATTCTCCTTGCATTCCTTGAGACATCTTGGACTGCAGAAACACCATGGGAACCAGATAAATAATGAATTTCTTCGCGTGAAAATACAGTTGAACTATTTTCATAAGCCTTTAATTAATGCCACAAGGGGGGGGGGGGGGGGGCTTAAGAGATATATACTGCATCATGCAATTAGTATAGTCAGCCATCTTGTTACATGTAACTACTAGGTGTGTATTTCGAGGAAGGTAAAAAATATGAATATGCTAGCAACTTTATTTTTAAAAAGTGGTACGATGTGATTTTGAAATATTGCAGAGTGGAGCAACAAAAACCACTATTTTTTAGTATTAAAACGCCAACATGGCCAGTTCTGCCATTTCTTTGCCCTAAATGTTGTATAACTACATTATTTTCAATGACATGCAAAAACAATTCATATATTTATAAGAATTTAATAAATTAAAGTTCGACAAAGGTTCCATAGTTGTTGTTTTTTCACATTTTTCTCAGTTTTGACATTGTAATGATTATTTTATTACTAATAGCAATCAAAGAGACACATTCACATTGAAATACTGGTTGATTCCTATCAAAAAACTAGCACCTACTTTGGGAAGTTACGAGTAATTACCCCGCCACCACACCCCTGAGAGAGGTTACAACAGACCAATCAGTCAACTTGTGACTCTGAAGGAATTTTCCATCCATTCTTTATTTGCTCTAGTTGCTTGAACAAATAATTGACAGTTGATTATTTAGTTATTCAAGAAATGTTCGAATGGAGAAAATAAGACCTACATAATTGAATTCGTCGGAGAGCTCGTCGTAGGCTGAAGCAATTGTAGACAAGGATGAGGATGATGCCTTTATAGCCCATTTACTCCCGTTCTGCACAGCAAAAAAAAAAATCAAAGCTTGAATCTAAACATAATTAATGGGTTAGTGAGCTAAGGTACATAACATGCAGTTATATTTACGTGATAGCCAAGCCAGGAGCATGCAGTTTACTTGTGGAACGCAAATCTGAGAGCAACGTACACCACTGCGATGATGGAGATGAGAAAGAAGAATGGGAGCAGAGTCTTCAATGCGGCTCCACACCTGAAATAAAGGTATCAATTAGAGCTAGAAATGGAACGGTACAATATCAATAGAAGGTTTAGGCCAAAATTTCATATTTGGCTCCTACAATACAGTAATTGTCGTAGGCTCTTGTGATCAGCAGGTTGATAAGGGCTGATAAGGCGCCATGCTTATCAGTACAGAGAACACACTAGCATTTACAGTGATGGTGCTCGAAACGCTGATAAAACAGCTGCAGCCTTCTTTTGTACTAAGCACAATGTCGGACAGGGGAGAAGACTGCGCCCTATATCCTCCAGCTTCCATGCTGAGCTTGCTGGATTAAAAATGGCACTGCATCGTGCTAAACATCTTCACCAAGGGGAGGGAATTGTGGTGCTGTCAGACCCGAAATCTGCTGTGGATGCCCCACAGAGTAACGGAGACAAGTTAACAGAGAAGAAAGCCAACGTTAAAATGTTTTAAAATGGTTTCTCCCCTTCTTTTCAAATCCTTTCGAATGACCAGAAATTAGAGGTGGGTAGGAAATCGCGTCACTGGTTAAAGTCACCTATTACCGGAGAGTCACCGTTCCGTTTGTCACCTATTACGGAGCAGACCCTATTACCAATGGACTTGCAGTGACAGCAGGTAAAATAACTCTCCCTTCCTCCATGCTCCGAATCACTATCTCAAATTATTTCACTTTGACCCCTTCGGAGCTTCTTGAATTGTCACTGTGTGCGTTGTCACTACAGTGCCGTTGGTGCTACTCGTCACTCCGTAGTGGTTGGCGCTGGTTGTCACTTCATGGGCGGTCGGCGCTACTTGTCACGTTGTCACTCTTGGAGCTCCTTGTCACGGTTGGAGCTCCATCGTCACTTGTCACTCTTACCATTTGTGTAGCGTGATCAGGTGATCGGTTGTCTCTCGTCCCTCACGCCGTACTTTCCGCGGCCCGGGTTTAGGACTCTCGCCTTTAGTTTGACTCGTGTTGCCCATTTAGTTCGATGTTTTTCGATAGTTTCATTGTTTTGTGATTAGTTGAGATGAATAAAAAACCGAAATCTTCTCAATTATGGGCGATTTTTAAGCTCATTAAAAGGTCGAAAAACTGCCAAGTGCGACCTATGTGGTCAAGTTAAAAAATATAATTCGTAATAATTTTTTCTATTTGCTCATGTTCCTTCATTTGTTTCAATTAGAGATAATATTGAGGTGAAAATGTATGTTACCTACCAATAATGATCGACTGTGATAAATTCCATTTTTTTCTTATTTATTCCATTTTACCTACCAACGGAGGACTATGATGACTCTGGGACCACGATCGATAAATTAATTATTTCTGAGTTCTGAACATATTAATCTGATTGCTGAGTGTCTCATACTAGTTGCTTAAATCGGTAAAAACGTAATATACAAATATAATGGAGGGGTATATAAATTTTTTCTCAATGAACAGAACCAATTTTTTATTAGAAATATGAGACCAATACGCTAGTTGCGTCTATTGGGGCAAGAACTCTCGTTACGGAAATCACTGCTGGTAATGAGTCACTTTACACCGAGCAGCGCCGCAGTTCCAGGATGCGCTTCTCTGTCACCCTATTACAAAGTCACCTATTACTGGAACCTATTACCGGCCTGTCACTGTCACGTTGTCACCTATTACCAAAAAGTAACCGTTTCGCACATCACTACCAGAAATTGATAACTTTTCGTTTCATCATTAGATTTGCAAAAATTACTTAGAAAATCCAATCGAGGCGAAAAGTATTTTCAAAGTTGCCCTTACAATAGTTGTTGTCCCTATCGCCAGTAGTTTAAATGTTGAATCGACAACTGCCACCCATAGAAACGTTTGAAACCCAGTGTATTATTGAAAATCGCTCGATTTTTTCGTACATATCGCGAATATAACGAAATGTTATCAAATTAATTACTTAGATGCGGCCGGTAACGCACCAAGGAGAAAAATAAATCATAAACAAGGTGACTTGTTGTGATGAGGTTGGGAACAAACGATCATGAACGCAATCTGTTGCAGTCCGCTATAACTACGTCCTGGAGCTCCACCAATCAGAACGCTACTTCCCAGATTCAGCTTTCAGCCCAGTGGGATGCCCTCTCGCATCTCAGAAGAGGAGATCCAATACCGATCGAATTGTTGGAATTGTCACAATTGTTGGAATTTATAGTAGGCCAGACAAGCAGTTTGAAGTTACAGTGGATTCCGTCACATGTAGGATTGCATTTTAACGAAAAACTGGACAAAATGGCGTTCAATGAGATTCGCCATGGAGAAATTAGCAACTTCATCACCTCACATTTCACTGACGTTTACCAACTGATCGTGGAGCATCAGAAGCAAGTTTGGAATACGAAATATACTAATGCCGATGGGGCGGGAGCATGGACCAGGGCCATTATTCAGGAACCATTGCGACCACCCTGGTTTTCTGGGAGAATGGATCTCAATAGACGATTCATCACTACCATCAATCGATTAATATTAGGGCACGCATTCACCAATTCTTTCAAATTCCTAATGAAGAAGAGGAACGAGCCCGACTGCGATCTTTGCGACCGACATATGGCGCAGGATCTCCAGCACTTTCTGCTGAAATGCACAAGGACACAGACTTCTCTGAATCCCGTTCTTCACGACGGGATTGTGGGGGTTGATGACAGGACCAAAGTGTTGGAGTACCTGAAAAGGGCCCTGAATAACATACAACTGTTTAGGGAGCTATGGTTAATGTTAACCCTACTACAGATACAATTTTAAGCAATTCATCATGTAATTTCTGTTTTTTTTTTTTTTTTTAATTTGACATCAATTTTTTAATTTTTCAATTGAACACTTATAAATTACTCAAGCGCAGTCAATTAAATCACTAAAATTCATCAAATACAAATCAAATCCCCCCTTTTAATGATATTTTATCATTATTTTAACTATTTTTGCTACACTTTTAATCCCAACCAACGTTGAATCCTCTCCAAGACTGGCCACCAACCAGCCATTTTGACAAAAACTCCAATGGCCACGCGAAGGCATCTTCAGGGCCACAAGAAGAGTAAAGAAGAAGAAGAAGGAGGAGCGGTTGTCACGCTAATATAGGGATGGGTATCGCCACAGAATTATCTATATTTTGTATCGATATCTCAAGTACCGATACTAAAATGTCACTAAATATTAGCTTATCCAACCGTCACAAAAAAAAAATATTTCAACATGGAACATGTTTTAGCCATAAGGTAACTACCCAAAAAACGTTACATTGGAGGAGGACATGGGACGGTCGCGCGCCTTTTTGACCCTCCAGTTTGCGAAGCGCCGAGCTTTTCAATGCATTTTGGATATGTTGCTATTTTAGATATATATAACTTTTTTATCATATCTACCAACGATAGATAGCATCTGGGGGGTCTGAGTTTAGGAGCCGAGATTTTTTTTCAACAATTCCTCAGTATCTCTTCAGTATCAGTAATCTCTTATTAGACTGACCTTTTTACACAACAATCCCTTATTAGAGAATTTTTGGAGCCAAAATCTCACGGGCCCCGTTAGGAGACTAGTGCGAGCAACAGAGGATGCTACCCAGTTGAAGGAGGAAGCCTGTACACTTTGGACTGGGGGGAAGGGAGGCGCTCTTTACGGTGGGCCTCTAGGAACGGGTGCCTGTCTGGGGGCACCCTTTCATCGTCGCCCGCTGTTGTCGGGAGGCAAATTCATCGTCACCCGCGAACTCCGAGCTTTGTGAAGGGGTTCCACAGGCCCGTTAGTGTTTGTCAAAAACTCTCTATTAACTAGCCAGTTCAACGTTTACACCTTCAACCCACATCATTTACTCTACGAAGCAGTATTCAGCTACCTCCTCAACTTATTTCGAGGAAAACATAATATGTTTTGATATTATCAAACCTTTGGTGTTAAATAATAGCAAGTTGTCTCCATTAATGTATGAGTAGTAGAGTACTAAGCGACTAGAAAACCTAGGCACATATTACAATCTAATAAATTCAACAAAGCGACTCACCCCAAGTATTTCCCCTGCCAAACGAAGAGAGCCCAGACACTGACCATATTCCAGTTGGTTTTCCCATTGTACTGCATTTTGTTCATGGCAAGAGCAACCATCGAATGGCAGTTGTCACAGCACAAGTTATGCTAAACACCGATGAATTCAAGGTTAACATGTTGGAAAACCTGCATGAAACATTTATCGTAATTGCCAAATAATAATGTTTCAATTGTAAGTAATACTTGCCATTCTGTGTTCATAAACTTGAGCTGCTTCTTCTATGGCTGTATCCCAGTCTATGTTCCCTCTAGCTTTGTTTGGGTCCAACTGAACGATTTTCGTAGGAAGTCCAAACGCCATGTTGTCCTCACTAACGTAATACGAAGAAGCAAAGTCTCTGATGACACCATTCGTTTTGCAGATTCCCATATGGCCAATGAATGGAAAAAGCCATCTAGAATAAAAATCAGTGATAATTTTTGCTAGCTAAGTCCTCTGCACAGGAAGATGTCTTTGTAGTAGGAAACTCACGTGATGAGGGGGATTGGGGTCCAGACGATGCAGTGAGGGTAGCGAGGGCTATGCTCCTGAACGGATTGTGAATGGTACCTGCAAAAATCGCATTGCTTTGAAAACTGATCCAGCAAGGTAAAGTCATAGAGGTAGAAGGGAGAGAGGAAACGCCTTTGTCCGACTCTGGCCCGCCAGTGAAAAGAAAAGTTTACCCCCCCTCTCCCGCGGACCGAAAAATAGGAGGTATACAATAGGTCGGAACAGGAGCCTCTAATCGAAAAACACACCGAAATAAACGTGGAAGAGCATTAAAAAATCTCAACAGCCGTGTGCATATCATGGAGCTACGTTGGAATATTGTGGCATTGCAGGGGATGGAAGTAAAAACGGATTTCGTGCAGCGCAATATTCTTCCTTGTTGGAATTCAACATTTCATTTTCGAATAAAGCATGACGTCATGTATCAAAAGAAGCTTCTTATTACTTCCATCAACATGTGCTTCTATTGGGAAAAATACAATTTATTAATTGATGAACAGGTAGTTCTACTCTAAACATGAATGTCCTCAAATACTACAAAGCACACGTTAATGGAAGTAATTACAAGCTTCTTTTGATACATGACGTCATGCTTTATTTGAAAATGAAATGTTGAATTCCAACAAGGCAAAACATTGTGCTGCACAAAATCCGTTTTTACTTCCATCCCCTGCAATGCCACCATATTCCAACGTAGCTCCATGACATGCACACGGCTGTACAGATTTTTTAATGCTCTTCCACGTTTATTTCGGTGTTTTTCGATTGGAGGCTCCTATTCCGACCTATTGTATTTCAAAAACATTTCTCTTATCTTTTAACACGAATGGGGAATTTGCCTCAATTTTAGATTCTGGAATTTCAAGTCAAATCCTATTATAGGGCCCTAGAATAACGTTTAACACTAGGAATAACCAACGGGAAAAAATTACCGTAGGAGAAAATTACTAAACAAGTGAACCTCTGTTACAAACACCGCGAAAATCGAGGAGTATTGTTGACGTCATACGAAAAAAAAAAAAAAAAACGACGCGAAAACAACGACAACAGACAGAGTTCTAGCACCGCGACACAAAACGATCCAGTCAAATGGCTACTTGAATAATGTGATTCAAATCTTGAAACTAAATAAGAGAAGATGAAGAATAATAATGCTTGATAAACTAGTAGATAGATTCGCATTGTAAAAAAGTGAGTAATATTGTTTTTATTTTTAATATTGTGTTTGGGTTCTTCCTGCCAGTTCGTGGCGCACTCTTGTGCGTACTACTCGGAAGGTGAAAGTTCGTGTATGTTCCGCTTCTGTGGTAAGCGCCACAGAACCTCCTTTGAAGTCAGATTGGTAGAATATCCGTCACGTTTCAAACATGGCTGCCTCTTACACATTGCCACCACATTTAAAATTTCCATCTTCCTTAAATTCTCTAATTTTTTTGGATGCGTTTTCGAGCAGCTCACTATGGTTTTATTCCATAAAAACAAACCCTCATTCGAAAAAAAAAAAAAAAAAAATGTGAGGCAAATTCCCCATTAGAGGGTAAGTGTACCTCCTATTTTTCGGTCTGGGCGAAAGGGGGTAAACTTTCGCTTTCATTTCCCGACCAAACCCCAACGTAGACAGGCATAGGCCATGCCATCCTCTCTATCTTATACCTCTATGTGTAAAGTCGGACCACTGACCAAAGTCTGTAATAGGTATAGCAGAAAACCTGGTTGGACCTTGTTATGACTCCCTATTTCCAGTATTACCTACCCGATTGTGTCAAAAACCCCTAAGGTCGGAGTCCTAAAAATCCGTAGATTCATATCTCAAATTCCGTAGGAATCTACACACACACGTGGTCTGTAAAAAATGCCACACCTTCTGGAATCATTTAATTAAATTGAGAGGAGCTTTTCCAAATATTTGTTAATATTTTATTGAGGTAACAGCCATTGCACCTAGAACTAGGTAAGTACCTACCTACAACTCAGTCGTATACCTACTAACCCAGTCTCAAACAACAAAATAGGAGTACCTGAGGTTTGAGTAAGAATCACAGAAAATAATGGTACCAATGCTTTTTCCTAACTTGCATTTTGGAAAAACGCGATTAGTGAATAGAATCGAATTTCAGAATTTTAAACGAAACATTATAACATTTCATGTCTTTACTTTGACACATAAACGAAAAAACGTCACGAGAATTCATAATGAAATCCTCTTACAACCAAGTAGTTGCTACGGAACTTAATCTTGGTCATTCGTGTTCGAAGAAAAATCGTTCACCGTTCGTTGGAAAGCCCTAAATTTATGTATGGATTGTATTCAAATGGTTGGGGTTGAAAAACTAATCAACTAGACCAGGCCCTTCCTCCTCTTTTTTCCATCACCAATTTGAGCTATGTGAGGTAGGTCTTCCCACTATTATGCCAACATCACAACCCTCATTCGGTTATTGATTTTCTGCGGGTTTTATATGTCATTTTCGATCCATCAAACTGAATTGGTTCTAAGCATACATTGTATGCTCTCCTATTGCTCAATGTTGGGAATGCTTTTGGCTTCCTCCCATTAAGAACTTTGGTCAGTAGCTCACAAATCGTAGTGTGACGTCAATGTCCCATTGACCTGGCCTTTGACACAGTCAGTCACCTTGCCCTGACTAATTGCCTTCGTGGTGTCTGGCCCCATCATGAGGTGTCAGGGGATATACGGATCGGGCGTGGGGTACGCCAGGGGATCCCCTATCGCCACTCCTCTTCAACCTGGTCGTGGATACGGCCTTGGGTAAGCTGCCCACAGAAGTAGGGTTTGATCTCGCCCCTGGGGTGCGAGTAGGAGCATTGGCTGATACATGCCGAGCGATAGGCCATTCCATTTCGATCCATGTTGGAGGTTAGGCAGTACCTTGGAGTCGACTTCATTGGGGTGGCCACCATGAGTGCCAGCCACATGGACCTTGGTAGAGCGCTAGCTCGCGTTACCAAGGCTCCATTGAAGCCACAGCAGAAGCTGCGCTTCCTCCGCACATACTTACTGCCAAAGCTGAAGTATGGGTTAGTCTTTGGCAGGCTTACTGCGGGAGGCTGCAAGAATGGGGAATTTGCCTCATTTTTTTTTCCGAATGAGGGTTTATTGATATGGAAGAAAACCATAGTGAGCTTCTTGAAAACGCATCCAAAAAATTTAGAGAATTTAAGGAAGATGGAAATTTTAAATGTGGTGGCAATGTGTAAGAGGTAGCCATGTTTGAAACGTAACGGATATTCTACCAATCTGACTTCAAAGGAGGTTCTGTGGCGCTTACCACAGAAGCGGAACATACACGAACTTTTAGCTTACAAGGATCAACACAAGAGTGTGTGAACTAGGAAGGAGGGCAGAACGCAGAACTCAAGACACAAAAGTGACCAAAAGAAACAATATTACTCACTTTTTTACAATACGATTCTACCTACCTACTAGTTTATCAAGCATTATTAGTCTTCATCTCCTCGTATTTAGTTTCAAGATTTGAATCACATTATTCGAGTAGCCATTTCACTGGATCGTTTTGTGTGGCGGTGCTAGAACTCTGTCTGTTGTCGGAGTTGTTTTCGCGTCGTTTTTTTTTCTCCGTATGACGTCAACAATATTCCTCGATTTTCGCGGTGTTTTGTAACAGAGCTTCACTTGTTTAGGCATTTTCTCCTACTGTAATTTTTTCCCCTTGGTTATTCCTAGTGTTAAACGTTATTCTAGGGCCCTATTATAGGATTTGACTTGAAATTCCAGAATCTAAAATTGAGGCAAACTCCCCATTAGATCGAGAAGTTCGCTCTGCTATGCGCTCTTGGCTGAAGTTCCCACCTGGTGTCCCAAGTGCCTATGTTCATACTTTATTCCCAGTGATAAGTTGGTGAAGGCAGTACCTCGGCATCTCACGTCCCCTGAGTTCCTCCACACTGAGAATAGTCTCCTCGTCTGGCTTGAGCGGTCGTGGCTGCGTCACGTCAATGTAGCCTGGTCCGTTGTACGCCATGAGATTTCAATGTAACGATAAACGACCCATATTCAACAGCAAAGAACTCTGCAATCAATAAATCGAGCAACATTAGGTAGAAATGTATGACAAAATTTAAAATAGTTAATCAAACTTACCTCTTCCTCCTAATACCAACATCTACCAAAACTTATCTCATCCCTGAGTGAAAAATATCGAGGATCGGTATTCAGAAAAGGTATCCGCAATAACATCCCAGCGAGACTCCTTTGTTGCACTGCCACTCACCCTGACCTTCGAACACGATGGTTGCTCTGGCCACCTTAGGTCTTTTATATTAATTTCATATAATTTTAATCAAAGCCTCTGAAGTACATCATTCATTTCTCTTCTACATTGCATAAAAAGTCTGTTGAATGATATAATACGGCAACTATAAATATGGAGATTAATTAATCTACAATCCACTAAGGATACGAACTTAGGGGGTGCACAGAGATCAGGAGAGGCTATCGAGAAGGGACAGAATAGGTGATTTTCTCTGCCAAATAGAAATTTCAAAGATATGCAAATGGGATAAATCTTTGTAACTTTTTCATCTTGAAATTGCAAACGGTACTAAATACGTAGGTGCAATAGACACGAAACATGTTCTCTAGTGGTTAACAGAAATTCTGAAATACTTAATCATCAAAGCTTTAAACCCAAGAAATTCATCCATCTAATTGCAATAACTGAAATGTATATTTGCCTGTGACGATTCAAAACATCGTTCAATTCGGAAGAAAAATTAACGAGCCCCTTGAAAACTCCGAGATTCGAAGAATCTTCCCTCTCATCATGCCCACGCACGGCTAGCTCGAAAACACCACAGAACTTGATAAAATCAATCTTGATACAATCATGATTCGAGATAAAAAATGTACCTACTTTTCTAACCGTTTCGTTTTTGTTTTTGTATCAGATTATGACGATGTGCACTGTCGAGTTGTTGCATTATATTTTGACGACACACTATACGCAAATCTACCAGAGCGTTCTTATGGGAGACAGCCAATGCGTTTTTCAATTTTTTGGCTAAATGGGCGATCACTTATGCCGTCTTTAACTCAAGCCTCATTTCGGTTGGTAGAACAAAGTAGGCGAAATTGTCAGTTAGTCGCTTCACACCCACAAAGCCAATCTACCTTCTTATAATAGTCTACATTAAAACTTACGGTACGAATCTGCACGGTTTTTAAATTTCAACGTCTGCTGGAGTCCAGGTAGAGACAGCAAGGGGCTGCCAGTTTCTCGAATGTCACACTTTTCCACAATCGACAAACGCAAATAGTTTACTTTACTTTAATGTAAACTACTCATCGTACCTACAACACTCCTAAGTAATCACAATACTTTGAACAAAACGGTGTGTACCAAAACGGTAGTAAACCAGAAACGTGAAACGGAATGGGGTATTTCGGTGGGTCGGAAATTCAGGTTTTTGACCTCAAATTTGGATTCAGCACCCTTGAAAACCTCTATACTACAACTTTAAGCCCAATGATACTATAACATGTGGTAGAAAAATTAATTAAAGAGATCACACGTTTGAAAAAGGCGGGCCGCTATAAATGCACACACACTAGGCAAGGACTACGCTGCGCGCATGTGTGAGTAGAATTTCGTAGTATCCAAGACGTCCTCCAAGGGTTTCTGTGCATGGATACTTCATTCAAAGACAGTTGGCTAGCTACGTCACGATTGGCTAGCTACATCACACCGTTCAAATCTTCAACTTTCCTTAGCTTCTCTGATTTTTTAAAAACATTTTCTCGACAAACAGACCCGATTACCGTTATTCCTGAGCCTTACTCTTTAAAAAAAAAAAATTGACTGAAATACCCCATTCCCTTATTAGGTTTGTTTGTTTACTTATTTCTCTATAAGGAAATCCGGATTGCAGAGCTCTCTGATGGGGGAGCAACGAACCAATTCTGCACAAGACGAGAAAATTTCCTGCTCTCTGATTGGTCAATCTCACGTGCCTGCCTCCCTCGAAAGATGTCAAGATGACGTCACTTTCCCCAGAAAAGGTGCAGAGGAAAGGTGATGCTCCAAACGGGTGTGATTGGTCAGAAAAGAGGGAGCTCCCGCCACAGTTTTCGTGCGTAGATTCAACTAGCACAGTACCTACGATCATGTCTTCTGTCACTAGCCAACTTACTCTTCAAACGAAGAGGAACAAACTTTGAATTTTTTTTCTTCTTTAATTGGATGGGGGTGCACATGCGCCTATGCTCCTATCAGTAGTTTTTTCCTATCCGCCTATCTTCCTATCAGAAGTTTCACAAAACCTTTGTATCAAAAGCTCTTCTTATTTATGATGAAGATATTTAATTCGATGTGACCTTGGCCAAACACACTTCTCTGTGAAGAAATTACTTCATTGCTTTATTAACTTTTTGGTTTATTATTTTCAAGACCCTCAGAACGCAGGCGGGTCATAGAACGCACACCGAACAGGCACCAAATGAATCTTAGAAATCGCCAAAATTCATGGTTGAATCCGAAAATCGAATGAAAATTTTTCCGTCAGTCTACCGAACGCGGCTTTTGCCTTAGTTACTATGGACTGATTTTGATGAAATTTGGTATATGGGCTCCATTCGGGGTCTAGTTGTATCGCGAGGCTTTTGGTTATTGTCGGTCACTTCTAAGGGGTGAAAAATAGGAGTTGAAATTTTCAAATCACCCACGCTAGAAAACTCTCGTTATAAAAGAATTGTTTATTCGTCAATTTAAAATAGAGTTGAATTTTTAGAATCGAATGAGACCACCCAGAGCTCTGTATGACAAACGTTCGCTCCCTATAGGACTTACAATAAACCACAATATTTTCCTAGGCAAATGATAATTATGTTCGATAGGTAGGTGATTCCCTCCTCTCAGGAATGTAAAGTAACGTCGCAAAGAAGTAATCTATACGAAATAATGAATATTATAAAACTACAAGCACAGAAGCACCTCGACTTACCCTCAAATTGAAAATGACTGGTTCGCCAGTATTCCCGTAGCTCAGAAAAAACTATTCCTAATGATCACATTTAAGACTGTAACTATGAATATTATTCGAACTAAGACAAATTAATGCCATACAAACAAGAACAGTAACTAGTAGTAGTATAATTAACTAGAATAATTAAAGTAGTAAAATGATTTCGACGACAATCAAAATAACGATTGTTGATGGTGTTATCAGCGTTATCAGTTCTTCTTCCAATTTCAATGTCTTGACCGCAGCCACGCCAGACATAGTTGTCAATACTAGTTATTTTTTTCACGTTTCAGTTCAGTCTGCCGGCCGTAAGCAACGAAATACCGATGGCAGACTGTGTTACAAAGATACGTGCTAGTATCACATGCCAAAATTGCAACTTTCCCAAAATACATTTAGATTAATCATTTTCAATAATGAACCTTTGGAATCGACAAAGAAAAAATATTTTTTAACACCCCCTCAAAATTTGATGGTTTACGTTTCGAGGTACGTAGAATCCAAAAATCGAATAAAAATTTGGCTGTCCATCCGCCGTACGCGGCAGTTTTGCCACTTAGCATTGACCGATTTTGATGAAATTTGGTATGTAGGCTCCATTTGGGGTCTAGTTGTGCCTCGAAGATTTTGGTTGATGTAGGTCACTTCTAAGGGTTCAAAAATGAATTTTGAAATTTTGAGAACGCCCTAACTCAAAAAATTTTGATATAAAGATATTGTTTTTCCTTCAATTTAAGATTCTATAGAATTTTCAGAATTTTTTGAGACCACCCGGAGCTCTGTAGGACAAACCGTTCGCTCACTACGAGAATTTAAAGTTTGGACGTACGATAAATCAGAAACACGAGTGTGAATCGCAAAAGAGGCCTAATCTCCGTTCAAATTAGAGCTGACCGAAATGCGATCGATGGTTGGTGATTTTTTTTTTCATATTGGATGGTTGGTGATTTTGTAGACGAGTGATCTATATAGAAAAATAATAAACCATTGTGTAATAATTTGCAGCGTTTTTTCAAAGACAGTTGGCTAGCTACGTCACACCATTCAAATCTTCAACTTTCCTTAGCTTCTCTGATTTTTTAAAAACATTTTCTCGACGAACAGTCCCGATTACCGTTATTCCTGAGCCATACCTACTCTTTTGAAAAAAAAAAAATTAAAATTGACTGAAATACCTCATCCCCGTAGGGAGTGAACGGTTTGTCCTACAGGGCTCCGCGTGGTCTTAAATAATTCTGTACTATCTTAAATTGATGGAAAAATAATACCTTTATTTCAAAATTGTTTGAGCTAGGGCGTTTTCAAAATTTTAACCCTTATTTTTCAACCATTAGAAGTGACCGACATCAATCAAAAGCTTGTGTGTGTGTCTTTCCGCACGATAACTGTAGTAATTGTTTAGCAATTTTTTTTAGTTTTTGCCAAAATGTTCGTAACAACAAACAATAGGTCAAGTTCGTTAGCCAGCAATTTTGGACAATCCAAAGTGGTCCAAAATTCAAAAAAGCCCCAAAAAATGGGGTTTTCCCGTTTTTTGTGGTTATTACCTTCAAAATCATGGTAAGATATGGTATATTCAGATTCAGCACAAAATTTCTGATATCAATGCGTTTTTCAAACATATTGTTTAGTAATGCATGCATTCCAGGGGACGTCCCATTGGATAAGTATTAGATCAGTTTAACCAGTTGTTAAGCGATAAAACTGTTTCACTCGATGTAATTTATTTATTACTTTAGGCAAGAAATAGTGATCCTCTCCCCCCCACCCCCACCATTATACACCATAACATTTCTAGCGGCATGGGAGCCTCGAATCTGAAGAGCATTTTAAAATCCATGATCTACGATACCCAACATGCGAATTCGAGTTCACCCCCCCCCCCCCCCCACCACCACCACCACCACCTCCCCAACGCCAACAATGGTGCCAGTCTGGCACCAAAGCGGAAATTTGTCGGAAAATCCGGAGGTATAATGAGAATTTTTCCTCAATTTCAAAGCTTGGGTACAATTAGTAAGCAGTAAAGGAACCGAAACATTGAAAAATCGGATATTTTATGAATATTGTCCCCTACTCATCCCCTCCCCTTCCAAATTTTGGTACTCTGGTGAAATCATGTACAACTCGGAAGTTATTTGAGTCAAACAAAAAAAGAAACACACAAATCGGTTGGAAATTGAGGCCTGGGCAGAGTTTACAAGATTATGCACGCAAACGCACGTTTTTAAAGCATTAACCCCCCATTTCCCCCTCTTAAAAAGCAAAATCCAAAATTCCGGCGCCGTAGTGCACAACTAGATAGTTTTCCGCGACGAACAAAAAAAGAACCAGGAAAATCGGTTGAGAACTAAGGCCTGGGCAGAGTACACAAGATTTTGTTACACACACACACACACACACACACACACACACACACACACACACACACACACACACACAGACATACACCTATGGTTTTTTTTTCGCGGATTTGGATTCAGAATGGTCTAAAACGGATTACTGTGTGGTTATTTTTTTTTCTGTTGAGTGTTGTCCTCCTTCACCCCAGATCGATCGCATAAGGACGCCCAAGTCTTACTGTGGGACGTCCTAAAAATGAAATTGTCCAAAATTAAGAAAATTATGTATCTATTTATACATGTAATGAATACGTGCGTATACGCACGTATTCATTACATGTATACATTGATCGTATATATGAATACACGTATTCATTACATGTATAAACATACATGTATACATACATTATTTGTTGTAACCAGAAATGCGGTAGACGTGTGGGTACTCTATGAGTTCGTAGAAACGAGTAGAACATGAATATGGACTCCTAACATCTTCAAAGCATACCCAGTGCATACAGTATGTTGGTATGGTAGGTACACTGAACATCGAAAGAAACCAACAATAGCAGTGTGGGTACTCTGTGAGTTCGTAGAAACGAGTAGAACGTGAATATGGACTCCTAACATCTTCAAAGCATACCCAGTGCATACAGTATGTTGGTATGGTAGGTATACTGAACATCGAAAGAAACCAACAATAGCAGTGTGGGTACTCTGTGAGTTCGTGGAGACGAGTAGAACATGAATATGGACTCCTAAGATCTTCAAAGCATACCCGGTGCATACAGTATGTTGGTATGGTAGGTACACTGAACATCGAAAGAAACCAACAATAGCCTTGTGGGTACTCTATGAGTTCGTGGAGACGAGTAGAATATGAACATGTACTCCTAACATCTTCAAAGCATACCCGGTGCATACAGTATGTTGGTATGGTAGGTATACTGAACATCGAAAGAAACCAACAATAGCCGTGTGGGTACTCTGTGAGTTTGTGGAGACGAGTAGAACATGAATATGGACTCCTAACATCTTCAAAGCATACCCAGTGCATAAAGTATGTTGGTATGGTAGGTACACTGAACATCGAAAGAAACCAACAATAGCCTTGTGGGTACTCTATGAGTTCGTAGAGACGAGTAGAATATGAACATGGACTCCTAAGATCTTCAAAGCATACCCGGTGCATACAGTATGTTGGTATGGTAGGTACACTGAACATCGAAAGAAACCAACAATAGCCTTGTGGGTACTCTATGAGTTTGTGGAGACGAGTAGAACGTGAATATGGACTCCTAACATCTTCAAAGCATACCCGGTGCATACAGTATGTTGGTATGCTATACTGAAAATCGAAAAAACCAAGAATTATGTAAAAAAAAACTTTAAAAGAAATTGCAACACCATTGTTCCTTTTCTTAACCATACCTTCAACTGAAAGATTTCTTTGAAAATTCGCTCATTAATTCATGCTGCATGAATGGACTTTTTTGGATTCTACGTACCTTGAAAAGTAAACCAAAAAATTTTGATGTGGGATTAAATTTTTGTTTCTTGGTCGATTCCAAAGGTTCATTATTGAAAATAATAAACCAAAACTAGACCCCAAGCATTACTTTAATTTCCACTTTTAAGGTGGTGGAGGAAAGTAAATGTAAATATCGTTTAGATGTGATGAATAGCTGAGGGGGGTTTAGATTGCTCGCATCGCTCGATATCTCCCTTCCCCTCCGCTCCGTACGGAGTTATCGAAAAGCAATCAACGCCCGAAGAGGCTGTCAACATGATTGCGGGGCTCATGGCCGACTCTGTCCTCCTCCGTCGTCATGACAATAGGGGGGGGGGGAGAGAAAGACGGCCAATAGCGAGTGTGTGAGAGAGAGAGAGAGAGAATCTTGTTTTATTTTACTTCACTCATCCGATCGTTCTATGCGCTGTCGATCACGAAAATAAACTCCGCCGTCGTGTTGACGATTTCTCCTCCCGCCTCGCACACTCTTCGCTCGCCCCCTCTCTGTGACTCCTCCTCTCACTTCCACTCATCCTCAGCGTGCAAGCGAGTCCCCCTGTAGAGGAGTCCTCAAGACTGATTTCGTGACGTCACACGAAACGCCGAACTCTGCCCCCTCCAACACATTATAACTCACCTTCTAAAAATGATCAAATTCTCGAACAATATGAAACTACTGCGATGACCTCAATTTTCGTTTATTTTCAATAATGAACCTTCGGAAGACAACGTTTTTAGTATTTTGCCAAATCGAAGGGGTAAAAGGTTAAAAAGTTGTACTTAAATTGGAAATTTTAAAGGATTTTAGAAATTCATTAGTGCATGACCCTATGGAATTGAAAAACTGAAATATTTCCGCTGAAATCATCAATTCGAACTATAATTGCCAGAGAAAAACGCTGCAAATTATTACACAATGGTTTATTATTTTTCTATATAGATCACTCGTCTACAAAATCACCAACCATCCAATATGAAGGGAAAAAAATCAAAATCACCAACCATTGATCGCGTTTCGGTCAGCTCTAATTTGAATGGAGATTAGGCCTCTTTTGCGATTCACACGTGTTTTGATTTATATATATATAATTCAATATAAACCCTTACATTTTCGTAGGGATTAAACGGTTTGTCCTACAGAGCTCCGCGTGGTCTCAAAAAATTCTAAAAATTCTATAGAAGCTTAAATTGAAGGAAAAACAATACCTTTATATCGAAATTTTTAGAGTTAGGGCGTTTTCAAAATTTCAAAATTGATTTTGGAACCCTTAGAAGTGACTTACGTCTACCATAAGCTTCGGGGCACAACTAGACCCCAAATGAAGCCTAAATACCGAATTTCATCAAAATCGGTCAATGTTAAGTGGCAAAAGTGCCGCGTACGGCGGACGGCGGGCCAAATTTTTATTCGATTTTTGGATTCTACGTACCTTGAAACGTGAACCATCAAATTTTGAGGGGGTGTTAAATTTTTTTTTTCTTGGTCGATTCCAAAGGTTCATTATTGATAATAATAAACCAAAATGGGAAAACTAATTAATAAATGGTTATTACCATATTTATCTGGCAATTATTGTTCGGTATTGATGATTCCCGCGGCAATATTTCAGATTTTCAACTCCCAAAGGCCGTGCACTAATGAATTTCTAAAAGCCTTGAAAATTTCAAATTTAGCTACACATTATGGGAAAAAGAATTAAGAAAATTATTATATTATAAGAAAAAGAATTAGAATTAATAATGAATTAACGGTAAGAAATAAAGAGTTGCGAGTGCCTTCTTTAGGCAATCTGATTACTGGTTGCTAAGGACACAAAACGGAGTTACAACTCGAAGAATCGAATATCGATCGCATTTTACAGTTAAATTTTACGTTTGGTCTTATGGAGCTCTGGGTGGTCTCATTCGATTCTAAATTCTAAAATTTTAGCACTTATTTTTCACCTCTTAGAAGTTACTGACATCCACCAAAAGCCTAGGGGCACAGCTAGCCCACAATTGGAGCCCATATACCAAATTTCATCAAAATCGGTCCGTAAGTAAGGATAGTGCCGCGGACGGCGGACGGACGGAAAAATTTGTATCCGATTTTCGGATTCTACTCGTAACTACATTGAAACGTAAACCAACAATTTTTAAGATGGGGTTAACAATTTTTTCTTGGTGGATTCCAAACGTTATCTAATTATTGAATACGATACACCAAATCGTCATGAAAATTCATTAATTAGGAAATTAATTATCCTCATTAGGCAAACGGTTGGTCCCTCAGAGCTGTGGGTGGTGTCTACAAATTCTTAAAAATCGTCGCAATTTCAAATTAACCCTTAATTTCCTGAGATATCTTTTTGGAAGTCCGGTTTTTACGATTCCTGCAACACCGTTTGAGCGCTTTTAAGACATAAAACTATATTTTGTCGGCTATCTTTAAACTTCAACAATCATTTGTGTATGAAAACGCAATAATAATACTAAAATCATTATAATTCTCGAGTAGACAAAGGGTCTTTCTACCCTAATTTACCTTGTAGGCTATTAGTTGGGTTTCCTCGTCAGAATTGGCTCCGCTGTACAGCACAGATCCCTCTATGAACAGAACCTTCTCTACCTCGTTCCTTGGTTCTGTGTGAGAAATAACGGACCCCAACATCCCACCAAGGATTTTTCTAAGTTTTCTTCTTCTACACCAACAAAATTGCCAGACGGATTCTGCTGACGCAGATAACGCTATTGTACCCCATAGAAAGATCATTGTCGAGCTGACAGACTGTAATAGGGCATTTGAGGTAGGTACCTTCTACCCAAGCATTCTATTGAATTGTCAAAATACATCTGAATTAAAGGAAATTGGAGAAAAAAAAATTTGTTTTGAACAAATGGGAAATTTAGGATTAATTTAAAAAAAAACCTGTATGTCGAAAGTTTTAGAGCTAGGGCTTTTCGAGAGGATTTTCTCCCACTTTTTTGACAATAGCTAAAAGCTTATGGCAGAACTAGACCTGAAATGAAGCCGATATACCAAATTTCATCAAAATTGGTAAGGCGGACGAACGGAAAATTTCGCATTAGATTTTCGGATTCTACGTAACTTGAAATGTAAACCATTAAATTTTGAAGTTGGTTTCAATATTTTCTCGCTAGATAGACTCTAAAGGTTTATTCATTGGAAATAATAAGCCCAAAGGTTTGGCTAAGTCTATATAAATAATACCTAATAAACTAGGAGGTAAAATTCTGTATTCTTGAAAAGTCAAAACAATGCTTTTGTAAACTTGGGAGCAAAAACGCTGCAAATTATTACACAATGGTTTATGATTTTTCTATATTGATCACTCGTCTGCAAAGCCACCAACCATCCAACATGAAGAAAAACATCGATCGTATTTCGGTCAGCTAAAATTTGAACGGAGATTAGGCCTCTTTTGCGATTCACACTCGTGTTTCTGATTTATCGTACTTCCAAACCTTCAATTCTCGTAGAGAGCGAACGGTTTGTCCTACAGAGCTCCGCGTGGTCTCAAAACATTCTAAAAATTCTATAGGATCTTAAATTGAAGGAAAAACAATACCTTTATATCGAAATGTTTTGAGTTAGGGCGTTTTCAAAATTTCAAAATTGATTTTGGAACCCTTAGAAGTGGCCTACCTCAACCAAAATCTTCGGGGCACAACTAGACCCCAAATGGAGCCTACATACCAAATTTCATCAAAATCGGTCAATGCTAAGTGGCAAAAGTGCCGCGCACGGGGGACGGACGGCCAAATTTTTATTCGATTTTTGGATTCTACGTAGGTACCTTGAAACGTAAACCATCAAATTTTGAGGGGGTGTAAAATAATTTTTTTTCTTGGTCGATTCCAAAGGTTCATTATTGAAAATAATAACTATTGAATAATTATTGAAAATAATAAACCAAAATCGAATAAAAATTTGGCCGTCCGTCCGCCGTCCGCGGCACTTTTGCCATTTAGCATTGACCGATTTTGATGAAATTTGGTATTGTTGTGTTGAATAAACACGCGTTAAACAACTTTAGAAAACGTTTTAATGAAAACATGAGTAATAACAGTCGACTTGAATTGAACGGCATGAATAATGATAAGCATGGATGCTATTTCAGCTACAGATGGATGCTACATGTTGTTGTTGCACATTTGCTAATGGTTAGGACATGACAATTCTCCCACGCTAATTTAGAACAAGTCAAAACAAACTATTTTTAACAAACGTAATCACGTAAGAACGAAGGTACATTTCGAGGACGGGATGATCGTCGTAGTTGAGGTTGAACTGGCTGTTCAACTTGAGGTTCTTGTTCAGTCTGTTGCTGATCCAGTTCTGGTTCAATTTGTGGCTTATCCAGTTCTGGTTCAATTTGTGGCATAAAATCAAGTAAGGGTAAAACTGGCTGATCAGTACTGCTTGACTCGTGACTGATGCTACTTGGAGCGAATGTTACTGATTTCCTTGGAACCTCTGTTCTGTGCAACTGGTCAATGTGGCGTTTAATGGTACCCTCTTCATTATCAATTTCAATTTGGTAGTGTAGTTTACCAAACTTCTGGACTACAGTGCCGAACTTCCAAGTGGATTTGTTGTTGGTATAGTAACGAGTTTGTACTCTATCTCCCACGCTCAGTTGCCTGACCCCAGTAGGATGATCAGCATTCTTGGAATGTTTTATTGGTCTCAAAGCGTCCAGCTGGCAGCGGAAATCACGCTGAAGGTAGAGTTGAGCAGGTGTTTTGTTGCAAATGAGTGGCGTCGCTCGATATCTGAAGAGTATCTCACGGACCTTGGCATGGAGAGGCGCTGGATCATCACTCATCGCACTTAATCTTCGTTTCAAGGTCTGCACATTTCTCTCGGCCAAACCGTTAGTTGAGGGATGTCCAGGAGCTATCAGTTTTTGAAAAATTCCATTTGCGGAACAGAAGTGTTTGAATTGTTCGCTGACAAAAATTGAAGCATTATCAGATACCATAACACTAGGGAAACCATGACTTGCAAAAATGTCCTTCAACATTTCAATAGTTGAGGACGATGTTGGAGCATTTCTGGTGATTTTAACCTCAGCCCATCGAGATTTTGCGTCCACCACTATGAGAAAGAAGTTTTCCTGGAATGGCCCAGCATAGTCACAATGGATTCGATCCCAGTTCTGCTTCGGCTCATCCCACGGATGCAATGGAGCTTTTGGAGGACTGGATTTCATCTTTGCACATGGTTCACATGATCTTGACAGACGGTCGATGTCCTTGTCTATTCCCTGCCAGTAAACATAGCGTCTTCCGAGTTGTTTCATTTTGGTTATACCAATGTGAGTTCGATGAAGTTCATCTAACACAGATTTCTGTAAAACTTTTGGCACAACCACTCGCTGGCCTTTGAAAAGAATGCCGCTGTCAAGGGTATACTCATAAGATATATCAGGGCTTGTTTCCATTTCACTGATGATTTTCTGAAGATGTTCATCAGTTGCAGTCGCTTTTTGGATTGACTCAGCATTGAGAATTTCAGTGGAAATGTGGTTTATTGACGCCATGCACACTCTTTGAACTTCAGAGTTGATTGACATGTCACTTGATGGTAGCTTTTGAGACACTGGTGCTCGTGACAGACAGTCTGCGTTGATGTTGAGATGTCCATCTTTGAAGACTACTTCATAATCAAAAGCAGATAGGAACGTGGCATATCTCAACAGGCGACCTGATGTCATCGGTGGTATTTTGGCATGTTGATGAAAAATGCGAGTCAGAGGTTTGTTATCAGTAAATAATTTGAAATGTCGTCCATATAAATAGTTGAAAAAATGATCAACAGAATACACTATAGAGAGAGCCTCTCTATCAAGTTGAGAGTAGTTGCGTTCTGCAGGAGTCAATGACCTGGATGCGAATGCAATAGGTCTCTCTTGATCATTGATGACGTGTGAAAGGACACAAGCTATTCCAAAAGGACTTGCGTCACATGCAAGAATGATAGGGAGGGATGGATCATATGGTGTTAGTGTGCGATCACTTGTTATTTCATTCTTCAATTTGAGAAATGCTGCTTCACACTTTACCGTCCACTTGAATTTAAAATTTTTCTTCAATAGCTCTCGTAGTGGAAAAGTGATAGCCGATAGGTTTGCAATAAATCTCGAGTAATAAGTACTCATACCCAAGAACCTACGTACTTCTTCTTGATTTGATGGTCTAGGCATGTTGACTATTGCCTCAATCTTATCTGGACTTTTTGAGATTTTATTGTGTTCCACTACATGACCCAAATATTCGATTTTGGTTTGAAATAGAGAACACTTCTTTTTGTTCAAGTGGAGATCATATTTTTGAAGTCTTTGAAGGCATAATACTAAATTTTCTTGACATTCTTGTCTAGTGGCTCCATGTACCAAAATGTCATCAAAATATGACAATGTTTTGGGCAACCCACTGAGAATTTGGTCGATTATTCTGTTGAATTCACTAGGTGCAATTTTAATTCCGAATGAAAGTCGATTCATAGCGTAAGTGCCTCTGTGGGTTGTCAGAGTTTGGATTTGACTACTTTCCTTATCCACTTGTATATGAAGGTATGCTTTATACAAGTCGAGACGGCAAAAAAATTTTGAATTTCGCAGGCTGTTTAAGATTTCGTCAATCTTCCTAATTGGATGGCTCGAATTAACCAATTGAGAATTAACTCCAATTTTATAATCGACACAAAGACGTACGTTTCCGTCTGCCTTTGGAATGACGACTAGGGGAGATCCCCAGTCACTGGTAGTCACTTTTGAAATGATACCTTGGGCTTCAAGGTCATCCAATTCCTTATCCACTTTATCCCTGAGTGCATAGGGTACCTCTCTTTCCCTGAAAAAGGTTGGCCTGGCGTTGTCACGAAGGCGCAGTGACACAGTGACACCTGGGACACACCCTACTGTTTCCTTGAAAATGTCAGGGAATTTCGAAACAACAGCTTCCATTGTGTCAAGGGGTTGAATTTGAAGGATTTTAGACTTTGTTGCAAATTTTGAATCAATATCTTGAAGGTTGATTCCCAAATGACGGATCCAAATTCGTCCCAATAGTGCGTCATAATTTTCTGGCACAACATACAGTTGTTCAGTTGATGTCCTCCCATTGTAACTAACATTGACATTGACAAAACCATCAGGTCGGAAGACATCACCAGTGTATGAGCGAAAAAATACAGTAGACTTTTGAAGAGGGGCAGAAATTTTGAGGTTGTTAAATTGATCCCTGGGTACAAATGAAAATCCAGCGCCACTATCAACTTCGAATTTCTGGTACTGACCTTCCAGTTCAACAGTAACGAAGTATTTTTCGAGATCGGAGGTTGAAAACTTTTTGTGTTGAAAAATGTCAATGATCTGACCGACACTGTATGGACTAAAAGCATCATCACTCGAATAGTCATCATTTTCAATTTGATGTGTAGATTTATTTCGTGAATTTTTCCTAGAGTCGAGAATTGCTTTGATACAGACACTTTTGATGTGACCGATTTTTGAGCAAAAAGTGCATTTCAATTTGTTAGGGTCAATCGTACAATCCTTAGAGACATGGTTGTCACGACCACACCGGATACATAGATCTTGTAGTCCCAATTTGGCAAAATCCATTTTAGAATACGATTTTGATTGTTGACTGCTCCGAGAACTGGAATGTGAACGATAGTCGCTTTTATGGGAATTTGAATTTCGAGAGGATGAACGAGTACGAGAAATCTTGTTGACATCTTGATTTGAAGCATTGGGTTTTTGTTGAGAGATTTCCCGACTGTCCGCTTTAGACGCCTCAAGCGCAAGTGCCTTTCTCACAATTGCATCGAAATCTTTCTCATCCGATTGCAGTATTTGTTCACGAATCGAATTGTCGCGTAACCCACGAACGAATTGAGCGCGCAGGAAGATGTTGACAATAGATTGATTACATTCGCAAGGCGATTTGAAATCACAATCAATGGCGATTCGTCGAAGGGCAGTAATATAGTCAGCAACTGATTGAGTTTCCTGCTGATAGGTAGATAAAAATTGATGTTGAGCTACCATAATATTACGTTGAGGGCACAGGTGGGTTTCGAAAACAGTAATTAGCTCATCATATTGAAGATCTGTCGGAATGGTAGGTGCGACAAGGGCTGCCAAGGTGTTATAATGTGACAAACCCACCGAATTTAGAAGTAACTGAGCACATTGTACTTTACTGGACCAGATATTTTTCAATTTTAAATAGTTTTCAAACCTTTGTTTGTAATATTTGAAAGGTTCCTTGGTCGAATCGAAGTTTTCAAAAGGCTGGATTAGAGCAAGGTTTGCGGTTTTTGAACTTGATGTGGAACTTGTACTAGATTTCGAGGATGTTGAAGGTTGAACGGGCGTAGCAACTCTTTCCATCATGTTGATCAATGCTTTTTGTTGATTTGAAAATTCCGCCATAAACAATTTGAATTGTTCCCCATCCATTTTGGTAAAATTTGAGGTATAAACGGGGTGTCGAAACAAAATACGTCAACAGGTTGAATATGGGATGGCGGGACCCGGCAAGATTGGACGTTCATGCATCAAATATTTAATTTGGAACGAACTCACCGCTGTCGACTTCACAACTTTTTTTTTCAACTCGTCGCCAACTTGTTGTGTTGAATAAACACGCGTTAAACAACTTTAGAAAACGTTTTAATGAAAACATGAGTAATAACAGTCGACTTGAATTGAACGGCATGAATAATGATAAGCATGGATGCTATTTCAGCTACAGATGGATGCTACATGTTGTTGTTGCACATTTGCTAATGGTTAGGACATGACAGGTATGTAGGCTCCTTCTGGGGTCTAGTTGTGCCCCGAAGATTTTAGTTGAGGTAGGCCACTTCTAAGGGTTCCAAAATCAATTTTGAAATTTTGAAAACGCCATAACTCAACAAATTTTGATATAAAGGTATTGTTTTTCCTTCAATTTAAGATTCTATAGAATTTTTAGAATTTTTTGAGACCACCCGGAGCTCTGTAGGACAAATCGTTCGCTCACTACGAGAATTCGAAGTTTGGACGTACGATAAATCAGAAACACGAGTGTGAATCGCAAAAGAGGCCTAATCTCCGTTCAAATTAAAACTGACCGAAATGCGATCGATGTTTTTCTTCATGTTGGATGGTTGGTGGCTTTGCAGACGAGTGATCAATATAGAAAAATAATAAACGGTGTAATAATTTGCAGCGTTTTTTAAAAAGGATGAAATCATCGCAAGCTCTGTAGGAGGGTCGATGTAAACATTAATAAGAAATTAAAGTGGCTGCAACAAACCTTACAATAATTTCTTAAAGATTCTAGTTCGCTCGCTAAATGAAGTATATTTTACTCATGGAAACCGGGATAATTAATAATAAACCATTGTGTAATAATTTGCAGCGTATTGAATAGGGAACGAATACTCAATTATTTTGAGATTGTACAAAATACAAATTATGATGTTTTTTCTCAATTTTCGTTTTTTATTTCCCTTTCTCCCCTATTTTGCAAGAAAACTGTGCGTGATGTATAAAAATGGCGGTCATTTTTGGATTCAGCACACCAAAAAAACATTAACTATAGCTAAAAGATTCCATGCAGCTGATCAAAATTTTTTTTTGAGACCTGTGATATCGATATTTTTATAACGATGCCCATCCCTACAAAAATGACGAAATTTGCTAAATGCCCAAAGTACAGCAAGTAAAATTTCACTCTACCCACTGAATCCTCCATCCGCGAGATCCCGAGTTTCCAGCAGGGCGGCGTTTTGTGTGACGTCAGAGCGGGAAAAGTGGGGGAGCCTTGAGGACTCGGGAACCGACAGACTCGACTGAAGCCTCCCCAGTTTCAACCAGCTTCGCCACGGAGATTCGCCGTCATGTCGCGGGTCCCCCTCCTCGGCGGACACTTTTTATCTGAATTGCCCTCCGCGTAAGTAAAAACTCATTTCATACCTTCAAAAACTAGGCGACTCTCACGAAAACCACCTCCTTCGAAAACCCACAAACTACGAAGAAACCGCCGTTTCGCTGTCCCGAACGGTGAAATCAGAAACACGACCGAGTTCGACCTTTCGTGAGGCTCATTCGCATTCGTGTTGCCAGCTGTCCACTTCGGGTTCTACGTCTCGCCCGCTCTCAATCGATTCTCCGCTCATTCGATTTCATTGTCCCATTTCACTGTCAAGCGTCAAATCTTTTTGATTCTTAGCGATATTAGGCTAAACAGATACCGAATAACAAACCCTACGGATAATTTATTCAACAATTTAACTAATACATTATTAGTGATAGGTAAAAAGAAATAATATTTTAAAACTAATTCTTAGTAAGTAATAAATGATTAAAAATCAATAATTATATTTAACTAATACTAATACTTCCAGTACCAACCAAGGTATTTTCGAAAATTAAGCAACACTACAATTAGGAAAGCCTGAGGCCTTGATTAAATTTGGATTAAATTAAAAATTTTTGGATTAAAATTAAATTTGGCTAATTCTTACATGAGGTGAACGAAAGCTCGAATAAGTGACCTTGGAAAAACGTCAGCCAATTTGGGTGGGCAGTATAAACAACTACCTCATATAACATGGACGTGTAGAATTAGTTTGTGTAAAATCAGCTCATAAATTCACTAGGACGAAATTTGAATTTCACGATCACGTGGCTGGTTTTATAATTGGTGTAAAATCACGTTTGAGCCTGCGCAAGCGCTGTTTTCCGATATCGATGAAATTCATTGAGGACTTTTTCGAGGATAACAAACGTCAACGCTGAATATGTTTGCGGTGGTTAGGGTTCTTGTACTGGTGACTACCCAGTATGTATGAGGGTATCTAAATTTTGCTCAGAAAATAAAACTTGGTTTTAGATAGCGCACTGATGTGCTGATTTATACCAACCCCTGTCAATTCATCATATCAGTTATCGCCTTACAGACATTTCAGAAAATGCACAAACAGCCGTTTCAAATCGTGGAATCAATGAGTCAGTGCCATTCTAGGCACTGCCAGTTCAGTGCCAAAACGGATAAGAGACCTGCATTGTGCTGGATTTTGCTTGGACATTTTGAAATGAGTAGGAATATTCACCCTCGTTTTTCTAGGGAATAGATCGTCTTTTGCTCCAAAACGATCGCATTTTTTTAAAGAACTATCAACGTTAAACTATCAACTCAATTTCGATGAAAATCTTGAGTAGGTACCTTTTGGAATCCAATTCCTCCATTGATCTGAACGATTCGTCTATTATAAATACCGTCGAGGCGGGTGACTTGAAACGCTTTTCAACATCTAGAAGCTGTAGTTTAAGTTGTTTTGCACATAAAAATTTGGTCATAATTGTTAAAGGTCGAAGGCTATTCATAAAACAAAACCGAACCAAATGAAATTAAATTTTAATAAATAAATAAATTTCATTTCCAAGTATTTTTATTATTATTATTATTTTTGATTAGTGTCTGTTTCAAGTCATTTGCAGAGTCGGATGTCTTGAAACACCGCACGAATTTAATTGTTTTTTCAAGTAATAGTAGCCCATGATGACTTGAAACAATATTTGGAGTTTTAAAAAAAGTCATCTCGGGTTTTAGAATTTTTTTTTGTTGGAACTCGAAAAAAATATAACGTCTACCAAGTGGGTGTGGCACATAGCTTCCTCGTATCCATCACCCGATTGTATAGATGATCCGATGCATAGTAGTTAATCTCAAAACATCAAAACCCCAAAACAAGTTAATCTGTAACATCCCTGAAAATTTCATTGAAATCGGATGGAAAATGAAGAAGTTATGGCCGTTAGAAGGAATTCACGTTTGCACATGCGCAGTGGCTACTATCAGTCCGAAGGTGGTGATTTTCATAGGGGACCATTTAAACACTAATCTGTAACATCCCTGAAAATTTCATTAAATCGGATGGAAAATGTAGAAGTTATGGTCGTTACAAGGAAATTCACGTTTGCGCATGCGCAGTCGCTTCTATTAGTCCGGGGATGATTTTCATAGGGGACCGTCTACACACCAACCCGCACAATCCCTGAAAGTTTCATAGAAATCGGACAATAACTTCGTATAGTTATGTCCGTTACAAGGATTTCATGACAGACGGACACACAGACAGACAGACACGGAGCCAAAATTGTTCAGAAAGGTCTAAAACGCTAGAAAAATTTTGATTTTGGAGAACTTTTTTTCGTTCTTGAAAAGTGAAAACAAAGCTTCCGCTACCTTGGTAGACTCGGAAGCAAAATCTTTATTTTTAATGTTAACAGGTAATGATTAGGTTTTTGTTCGGTTTTTGAACGAAAATCACATATTTTTTCATAAAAATCACATTGTTTTTTAATTTTAAAGACTAAATCAAAGAAAAGTGTCTTGAAAAATTCTGCAGATCAGTAGAAATGTTTTAACTGTTCAGGCTATAAAATATAATCAATCTCTCCAATTTGAGGAAATTAAATTGTCTAAGGAAAATGAGCAACATCACCAAAGCTTAACCCATTCCAAGCCAAGGGTAGAAATAACTGAATAATGGCGAGAGGAGGATGAACTGTTTTAGAGAATGCCAGCCGAAATAAAGCATCATTTGCTCACCAATCGAGAGCAAAAATACTCGATACTTTATGAATTTTACTTTTTGATGAGATTTGAGAGTTTTCCAAAGCGATATGATTTATCCAGTTTCATTTATTCCGGAATCGAATTTGAGCCATCATAATCATGCCTTTGGCCAAAAGGCCTCATTTTCAAAAATTTCCAAAATCGCATTCAGCTCCCGAACGTCAGAGCAAATTTTTTCTGAAAATTTTAGCAACAGCAGGAACGAGAAAAAATTATTTTGCAAAGATTTTCCACTATTTTCAAAATTTAAAAAATCATAAAATATGACGATGCGAAAACGCATCAATGGCCGGAAATGGGTTAAGATGAAGAATCTAATCTTGGACATTTTGGTTCAGGCGAGCATCTGGCTGCCTCTTTTATTTCCCCATGGTGAAATATAGAACAGAAACGAAAAATTAGGATAGGTAGGTACTATTCAGTGATAAACTCCATCACGACCGTATTGCTATAATAACACACCTAAGACGAGTTGAAATGCCGGGAAAATGCACTGGAAAGCCGAGAGTGATAAGGGAGATGACGAGGAACAAAAACTGTAGGTGTTTCACAGCTAGGTAACAGTAGACAAGAGGACGTTTCAGTTTTAAGTTTAAATGTGCGCGTGTTTCATTGATTTTTAACAATGTGTTTAACTGTTGCGATTGCTCAGCCCAGTTTCGACAGAGAAGAAAGTAGGAAGGGTTAATTTCGGGGAAGAAGAGAGGAGAAGATTGAGGGAGCTGATTTTAGAGTACAGGGAGCAGGTTGAAACCAAGAAAAGTGACGTGGTTAGTACCTTGGAGAAGAAGAGGGCCTGGGAAGAGGTCAGTCGAAGATTCAACTCGACGGGGGAATTCCCGAAAGTAAGTACTAGGTTCTTATTACTTTTCAGTACTGTTTGATAATTTGCCTTCGCCGTAGAGTTGCCATCCTATCATTCCACCCAAATCAACACGAAATCGATGTAAATAACTTATTTTAAATATTGCTTCCATGATCCACTTCCACTGTTGATTCGAAAGTTGGGAATTTTTAGACATTATACAGGTAAAATTTGCAGTTTCTTAGAAACTCGTAAGACAACAAAAATATGTTATTCACCAGCCTATCATATTTTATCTGTCTAAGAAACTACTTTTCCAATCATGTACAATCTTAACCCACCTCAAAATTTAATTGGAACAGAAAATCAAATTTAAAAAAAATTTTAAATGGGTTTTGATGAAATTTGGTATTTGAGCTTCATTTCGGGTGTTGCTGTACATCGAAAATTTTAGTAATTACACCCCTTGCCACTTCTAAGGGGTGAACAGAGAAGATTGACATGTTCAAAATACCCAAGGTATTCTTTTTTCATCAATTTGAAATAGAATAGGATTTTTAGAATCGAATGAGACCACACAGAGCTTTGTAGGACCAACCATTCCCTATAATTAGTTGACGGTTGGAAACTTAATAAATCTGAATCAAGAGTGTGAAATAATTGTAAATGAAATTATACATGTAAAATAAATTATAAATATTGTAAATATTTGCTGAGGTTTCATTAATTTAAGATTGTCTTATTTTTTTGAGAAGGATGAAATCATCGTAAGCTCTGTAGGAGGGTCGATGTAAACATTAATAAGAAATTAAAGTGGCTACAACAAACCTTACAAAAATTTCTAAAAGATTCTAGTTCACAGTTCGCTCGCTAAATGAAGTATATTTTACTCATGGAAACCGGGATAGTTCCCCATTCAAGAATCAGGTCAACTTTTTTCTGTATCTTTTTCGAAAAGGGATTTGTGACACTTGTTGAACTTCCTGAGCAATGGAGGACCACATTTTGGTATGAAGGCAGTAATGCAGGTTTCATGCCTTTACGAAAAATTCCTTTTTAATCCAGGGTTTGTGCTGATTTAAAAAAAAAATTGAATTTGACATTGGAAGTTTGTGAGTTTTCCAGGATTGGTGAAAATGGGAATGGCAACTCTACTCAACCATCATTATTGCATGTTGAAGTTCGCTTACGCCCTTACTGCATGATGTGTGATCACTCATCGATAGCATTAATTCAAATGTGCCCTTATCTTAAATTTTCCAGAGAACCACCGTTCAATTACGTAAACTTTGGGAGAACATTAAGTTCAGGAAGAAGGCCTTTCTCAACGAAGAAAAGCGGGAGCCGAAGACAGGAGGGGAGTCAGTGTCTCAGGTGATAACGCCAGATCCAGAGTGCTACAGCATGGGAGTTGATGCGGTGCTCCACAATGCTGCTGATGTTAGTCAGGAAGCAGGAACAAGCGGGGACATCGTGATGCCTCAAGGTTAGTGATGTTACATCATTTTTCATAGTTAAATACATTAGAATACCTAATCCGAAAACACAATTCTTCCATTCTTTTGTTAAATTGTTGTTATTGTTTTAAAGACTAACTACTTACGACCGGTTCGGACACCGTGTTATACCAATTCTTATTGCGCAGTCAAATATGATGAAACCCTGATTTATTCTATTGTCATTCTGAAATTCGCGACATGAAAGAGTGTTAGCGATGCCGATAAATGACGCAGGTAATTAGGAAGGTTCGTGAAGGAAACGATCTTTTCTTCAACGTCTCGAATCTAATGTTGACAATTTGAAAAATCAACATCATTCTTGGCAGTTTAGTCGGCGTACTAAGGTTTTAGAAGTTCGTTATGAAGTGATGAATAGTAAGCGAGCAGCTCAGTGCCAGTGACAATGAAGGAATGAAACGTATGCGTCAGCGTAAGCGAGAGGAACAGTGAGGAGATTAACAGTTTTTTTGACACTTCTTTCTCTTCGAATACAAAAAATAGTGTTCGCCTATGATGGCTCTATGAGACACACACAGCACTTCCCTTATCAGCTGGCCAAGCCAAATTAAGCTGATGGGATTTGAAGGAGCCTCTTAGGAACTGCTGAATAAGAATGACAGACTCACATTCCTTCAGGTCAACAGCAAGAGATCGATACAGATGGTCCCACTGAGATGGAATTTCAACGGGAATTTCTCAAGGACTGCTGAGTACAAATAACAAACTGAGCTCCTTCCTGATTAGCTGGACGTGCGAAATTCTTTCTTAGTAGCCTCATGAAGCTGACATTTCACTGGAAGCCTGTTTGAGACTATTGAGTTGAAGAAAAACTGAGCTCTACTCAGATCAATAGGGACAGCTGAATTCGATACTAATTTATTCAGGTCAACAGCGAGAGCTAAGTTCGATACAAATGGTCCCACGGAGATGGAATTTCTCAAGGACTGCTGAGCACAAATGAAAAACTGAGATCCTTCCTGATTAGCTGGACGTGCGAAATTCTTTCTTAGTGGTCTCATGAAGCTGACATTTCACTAGAAGCCTGATCGAGACTATAGAGTTGAAGAAAACTGAGCTCTACTCAGATCAATAGGGACAGCTAAATTCGATTCTAATTTATTCAGGTCAACAGCGAGAGCTAAGTTCGATACAGATGGTCCCACGGAGATGGAATTTCTCAAGGACTGCTGAGCACAAATGAAAAACTGAGATCCTTCCTGATTAGCTGGACGTGCGAAATTCTTTCTTAGTGGCCTCATGAAGCTGACATTTCACTAAAAGCCTGTTCGAGACTATAGAGTTGAAGAAAAACTGAGCTCTACTCAGATCAATAGGGACAGCTAAATTCGATACTAATTTATTCGGGTCAACAGCGAGAGCTCAGTTCGATACAGATGGTCCCAGGGAATCGGAATTTCTCAAGGATTGCTGAGCACAAATGACAAACTGAGCTCCTTCCTGATTAGCTGGACGTGCGAAATTCTTTCTTAGTGGCCTCACGAAGCTGACATTTCACTAGAAGCCTGTTTGAGACTGAAGTGTTGAAGAAAAACTGAGCTCTACTCAGATCAATAGGGACAGCTAAATTCGATTCTAATTTATTCAGGTCAACAGCGAGAGCTAAGTTCGATACAGATGGTCCCACGGAGATGGAATTTCTCAAGGACTGCTGAGCACAAATGAAAAACTGAGCTCCTTCCTGATTAGCAGGACGTGCGAAATTCTTTCTTAGTGGCCTCATGAAGCTTACATTTCACTAGAAGCCTGTTTGAGACTATAGAGTTGAAGAAAAACTGAGCTCGACTCAGCTCAATAGGGACAGCTAAATTCGATACTAATTTATTCGGGTCAACAGCGAGAGCTCAGTTCGATACAGATGGTCCCAGGGAATCGGAATTTCTGAAGGATTGCTGAGCACAAATGACAAACTGAGCTCCTTCCTGATTAGCTGGGCGAGCAAAATTCTTTCTTAGTGGCCTCATGAAGCTGACATTTCACTGGAAGCCTGTTTGAGACTATAGAGTTGAAGAAAAACTGAGCTCTACTCAGATCAATAGGGACAGCTAAATTCGATACTAATTTATTCGGGTCAACAGCGAGAGCTCAGTTCGATACAGATGGTCCCAGGGAATCGGAATTTCTCAAGGACTGCTGAGCACAAATTACAAACTAAGCTCCTTCCTGATTAGCTGGGTGTAAGCCGCAAATTCGTAAAAGCGCGGCAGAACCACCGCCCACGGCCTTCGAGGAGGTAGGAGTGGTGATGGGGAAGGCGGTGGAGAAGGAGAGGGATGATGGGGAGGGGAGCGCCGACCCGCTCGCGCTGGAAGGCGCAGTTTCGATCTCGACGTGACTCAGGAATGCCTCTCTCTGTTGGCCGGTTGAACGTTGTGAAGTCAGTCTTTTTGTACTAGTTGATGGACTTGTTGCTGGGATATTTCCCCCTGTGAAGTGAAGAACTCTTTAAATTGAACTTAACTACAGCGGTCGGATTTCGTGCGAATTTGCGAATCCGCCCGTAATAATTCTCCTTTACAAGACGCCCACGGGATCGTCTTCCACCTACTGCGTTTCTGCTTTCGGACGAGTTTTCGGTGAAATTACGGTAAAGTACCCAGTCAAATCGTTGGTAAATCACTGTATGACATCTTCTGCCACGTTTATTTTATTGTATTGGTTAAATTTTACTGTTAAAACCCATAATTTAACTTCAGTCACCGCCCGTACCGACGCGTAGTCACGGTCGCTTGTGCGTACCTCGATACAGCGTCAAGCGTGTTGTAAGTCCTCGTGGTGGTTCTTCCACCCCGATTTAGTAAATTCTTTTTGTATATCTTAAATCTAGAACAACTTAAAGTAACATACTTACCTCATCTTAAATTCTAAAACTTACCTGGTCGATCTGCTTTTCTCTAGGACGCCTAGGTCTTCACGTGTTTTTCTCACTTACCTTGTTGATAGTTGATCTTGTCCCGTTGGATAACTCTACGTTCTTATTTCTAAAGTAACGGGGTTGATACTTACCTGTTGCTTACGCACTAAATATCTTTTCTTATAATTAACTTACCTGAGATTGCCGTAATACTTACCTACCTCGGAGTTGAGGTACTTGATTTGGACCTCGCGTCCCTAATTGTTCATTTAAATACTTACCTGAAGGTACCGTTGAATTCTAGGAGCATATTGTCCTTGATTCTTGATTTTTATTGAATTACTTTATATTTCTGTGGCCCCACGTGGTCATCAACATACGTACCTTTGTTTCTGTTCGTTGGGTACCAGTAGGGTACCAATACCCGTACCTTGAAGATACTTACCTATGTTTATGGTTTTGGTCACGAAGTGACGAATTTCTTTATTCTTGACGTTACCTGTGATGAATGTGGATTGATTTATCCTGTGAAATGCTGAAATTCCTATTTTCTTAATTATAGATGTTTGTGGTTCCTCAACTGGTTGTTGTTGATTTCACCTTGAGTACCTCCAAAAGCAGGTTGGTTCGGACGAGATAGCTTGTAGATCGTAGGTTGGGAAGGGTACGCCCCTCAGGCAAAAACACGCTACCATACCAAATTTTCAAAATTTCTTTATTTGCTAAAACCAATTCCCTTTTCAATTTGCGGCTTACAGATTTGGTGGCAGCTTAGGGGATTTCATGAAAAGTACGCTTTTCACGAACTCATAGAAATCGTAATAAATCCGTCTGGACGGGCTTGTGGAGGTACTCAGGTAGTCAGCGTTTGTGGAAACCGTTATAATGAGCGAACCGGGTCAGCACCCTGGGAGAGCAGGGGAGGTGGAGATGAGTGGAGTGCTGGGTCAACTCGAGAGGTTGTTGAGGGCGTATAACGACCTGGCCGGAAAGGGGCGAAGTAATGCGGCTCAGGTAGTACCCGACACGGATGTGCCTCGCTCGATGTTTTTGGAAATAGAAAACTGGGACCCGGACGAAAGTGGGTCGCTGCCGGTGACCGCGTTCTTTCAGGTATTCGACGAGGTGGCGGGAAACCTAACGCAAAACAAAAAAATACGACTGTTGCGCGCCAAAGTCAAGGGTACAGCCAAGCAATTCCTGATTGACAACGCTCCGACGCATGCGGGACTCAACCCATATGATGAGGCACGAGAGGCGATGCTGGCATGGTTCGAAACGGAGAACCCGGAACGGGCGGCCGCGTCACTGTGTGCGGCAAAGGTGGCGCAAGGTGAGGGGCTGCGTCAGTTCGCGGAGCGAGTACACCGACTGGCGAGATCGGCGGTTAAGGAGGAGGGGCCGGATTTGACGAACCCACAGAGGCAGAATTGGGTAAGACGGAAAACCTTAAAAGCGTTCATAAAAGGGTTGCCTAAGGAACTGGGTTCCTTATTAACCAACAATCCCCCTGAAACCTTGGAGGCCGCGTTAAAGAGAGCGGAGGAATTGAGGGAGACGCTCGAGTTGGACTCGGATGAGGACACGAAGTGGGGAATATCGGCCGTCGCGGTACGCGAAGAAAGAAAATGCTATGAATGCGGAATGCCGGGGCACTTCGCGGCGAGATGCCCGCGGACCACTGGGAGGGTACCCTTGGCGGGGGCACGAGCCCCCCCCAAACCAACGCCAAGGTACCCGTGCATGTTCTGTGCTAGTATGGAGCATTTTCCGGTGGACTGTGTGAACAACCCCCAGAAAACCATCTACTGCGACTACTGCGGAGTAAGGGAGCACCTCGAGACCGACTGCCACAAAAAGAAGTTGTTAACCCCGGTGTCCCATCCCCGAGGTACAAAAGTGCCGGCTATTGAGGACGCGACTCAAGCGGTGCAGAGGGAACCTCCCGCGTATCCAATGGGGCATGTGCCCATGGTACGCTATCAAATGGAGCAACCAATAAGGTTGGGCGTTACCCTGGATGGAGAGCCCCGGGAGCTGATCGTGGACACGGGTGCGGCAATCTCGGTGCTGGCGAAACCGGTAGGGGGTGCGTTGTTGAAACCCACTAAGGCTATGGCGTGGGGAGCGGATGGAAATCGGCTGAACTTCTGTGGTGAACAGGAACTGACGGTGGAGGTGTGCGGGGCTGTGACCAGGCATACTTTTCTGGTGTTTTCTCAGGAAGGAACCGGCCTCGACCTGTTCGGCCTAGACCTTATGAAGAAGGTACCGCTTCTGATCCGTCCGGATAGGCGAGAGGCTACGGTGGCGCCGTGCCGCGGGGTCGCAGATCGCCGGAAAGAGTCGGGGGTGGCTCGGGTTGGTTTGACCGTCGTCGAGCCGAGGCTGGACGTGGCCACCGTCGAACTGGGTATGGATGTGCCCGTAATCGGGCCAGGTACTGGGGTGCCACAGCTCGTACCGCATGTGGAGGTACCCGTGGCTGAGCCGGATACTGAGGCACCACAACTCGTGCCTCATGTGGAGGTACCCGTGGCTGAGCCGGGTACGAAGGTACAGCAACTCGTGTCGCACCTGGAGGAACCCGAGGTTGAGCCGGGTATGGACGTGCCTATTGATGAGCCGCGCATGGAGATGCCCATCCCTGAACGACGGGCGGAGGTGTCGACGGCCAAACTGAGGAGGAATATGGCGGACGCTGATAGGAAAACCAACGGGAGCATCGAGTTGGAAATTGAGGGGACGGTCGAGAGTGTGGGTTACCCGGTGACGAGACTCCCAATCGGGGACATCGAGTTCCGAAGGATTGGGGCAGTACTTGGTGACGACCCGGGAGACGCGGCTGGGGACGCGGAGGAGATGCCTATGGAACGATGGGACCAGGAACGACCCGATACCCGGACCGAGTTAGTAACTAAGCTACAACATCTGGACAAGGGACAGCGGAGCCGAGTGGGAGAAATCCTTCACAGGTTCGAGGAGGTTTTTGATAAACCCGACCGGGATGGGTGTCGCTTGGGTGTGGAACACGTCATTGACACCGGACAGGCGGAACCCGTTCATGTGAGGCCGTATTCGATACCCCACGCCCTCCGGGAGGAGGTGGAGGAACAGCTCCATGGGTTGCTGGAGGATGGGGTAATCCGACCCTCAAAGAGTCCGTGGTCGGCCCCGGTGGTCTTGGTTAGGAAAAAGACACCGGAGGGGGAACCCCAAAAATGGCGTATGTGTATAGATTACCGACGTCTGAATAAGTTGACTAAGGCGGACGCCTACCCTATGCCGAATTTGCAGGACACCCTATCGATGTTGGGGCGGTGCCGGTACTTTACGAAGATTGATCTTGTGTCGGGGTACCATCAGTTGGGAATGCACCCCGACTCCATTGAGCGAACAGCGTTCTCAGTCTTGGGGCGCCATTTTGAGTACACGCGTATGGCCTTCGGCCTCCGGAATGCACCCGCAACTTTTCAGCGGGCAATGAACAATGCTCTTGACGGACTGATTGGTCACGATTGTTTGGTCTATTTGGACGACATCATAGTATTCTCGCCGACGTTGGAGGCTCACCTGGATAGCCTAACGAGAGTGTTGGAGCGACTTAGGGAGACCCGTCTTCGAGCTAATCTTGGCAAGTGCGAATTCCTACAGCAGGAAACAAGTTATTTGGGACATCGCATCACGAGCGAAGGGGTCGGTATGGAGCCGGAGAAGATACGGGCGGTGCGAGAGTTCCCCATTCCCACTACGGCGAGTCAGGTGCGCGCCTTCTTGGGGCTGGCGGGCTTCTACCGCCGTTTTGTGCCTGGATTTTCGGGCATGGCGGCCCCACTGACTGGACTCCTCAAGAAGGGAACTGATTTCGGATGGGGAGAGGCGCAGAGTAAGGCATTTGAAGCGTTGAAGGAGGCTCTCTTATCCGACTCGGTGTTGATTTACCCGGACTTAACCCAGGACTTCATACTGGCCACCGATGCCTCTCAGAGCGCGCTGGGAGCGGTGTTGTCCCAGAAATGTGGGGACGTCGAACGACCAGTGGCGTTTGCTAGCCGGAAACTGAACGACGCGGAGACTAGGTACTCGGCGACTGAGCGGGAGCTTTTGGCGGTGGTTTGGGCATGCAGGCACTATCAGGAGTATTTGCTGGGAAGGAGGTTCATTTTGGAGACGGACCATATGGCGCTGACTGCTGCACTGAGACTGCGGGACCCGACCTCGAGGGTTGGTCGGTGGACATTGAGGCTGGCGGAGTACGACTTTGAGCCGCGGTACCGACCCGGCGCGAACATGGGTCACGCTGACGGATTGAGTCGGATGCACGTGGCTGCCGTGAATGTGGAGGTCCCGAAACCCTTGATGGGGGCGGCGCAGGATATGGACCCGTGGGTGCAGGATATGATTGCGAAACACCAGGATAGGGTGCAACGAGAGGACGGGGTATGGACTATCCCTGTTGAGGTCGAGGGGGAGAAAGGACGAGTACCTCTGATCCCCGTAACAATTAGGGAGTGGGTACTGGTGTCGTGTCACGGTAGTGCTTGGGCTGGGCACCCGGGAGCGGAAGTGACGGAGCGACTGGTGCGTCGGGCGGGGTATTGGCCGAAGATCCGGAGGGATGTGAAGGCGTTCATCGCCGCATGCGAACCGTGCCAACGAAGGAATGCACCGGGACATCCGTCGGCCCCGATACAGCGACCATTGATACCCTCGGCACCTGGGGAGGTGGTAGGCATGGACTTCGTGGGACCGCTGGTGACACTGGGTGGTCCCAAGTATGTCTTGACCATGGTGGACCATTACACCAAATTTGCCGAGGCATATGTGGTACCCAACACAACGGCTGAAACGGTCGCTCGCGTGTTGGTAGGACGCTACATACCCTACCACGGAGTACCCCGAAGATTGGTGACCGATAGGGGTACGGGGTTCACCTCTGAGCTCATTCAGGAACTATGTCAGACTTGGCGGATCACCAAGGTGCAAACCACAGCGTACCACCCACAGGGGAACGGGGTGTGCGAAAGGTTCCACCGAACCTTCGCTAACATAATGGCAAAGGTGGTCCGGCAGACGAGAGACTGGGAACGAATGGTGCCCATAGTGTTGGCGGCTTATAGAGCCACCCCTCATAAAAGCACGGGGTACTCTCCGAATTTTTTAACGTACGGAAGGGAGCTGCGCCTCCCAAATGCAACCGAGTGGACCCGGCCCAGCGATGGTCACCGCTCAGTCGAGTTGCGCACTTTAATGGAGGCAAGAAGGATGGCCAAGAGGTGCTTGGATCGGGCATGGAAGCAGCAAGCGGACCGGATAAATCAAAGACGAAGCACGAGACAGTACAAAGAGGGAGATCGGGTGTACTTAAAACAAATGCACCTACCCTCCGGGGAATGCCGGAAGTTTTGGAGTCCCTGGTCGGGGCCCTGGAGGGTGAAGAGGGTAATTTCGGCCGTGAATTATGAAATTCAGGACTTGCTGGGGGCTCGCCAACAAGTGGTCCATATAAATAGACTGAAGCCAGCCACGGTGAACGGTGTGCCTGATGATGCCGTACTGGAGGAACCTGATGCGGGAACTGCGCCCGAGGTACGGGTGCCTGAGGAAACCCCGGAACATGAGAAAAATTGGGAGCTGGATGACGCTTGGAACGAGGAAGCCGACCTTCCGATTTTAGAGGAGTTGGACGGGACGGACGAGGGTACGGAGGGTACCCCTACCAAAAGCCCATCGACTGACCCAGCCTTAATGGAGACGGGAGGGAGAAGCGAGACGGGTACGGGCGAGGGTACGTATTTCCTGCGAGCCCGCCCGCCCCGTGACTACAAAAAGCTACATGAGAAGGGGGTGCTGGCCGGGGTTAGCGCGGGGTACGGGGTGGTATAGGGTGCGTACGGTGGCTGAAAAATACCTGTAAAAAAAAAAAAAAAAAAAAAAAAAAAAAAAAAAAAAAAAAAAAAAAAAAAAAAAAAAACTTTTAGTTTAACTTACCTTTAAGCAGAGATGCGTAGACGGTGATCATGTGGAGACGAACCTGGAAAGAAATGTAAAAATAGAAAGATTAGTGGCATGTCATACAGTGAATAGGTAGAAAACGATGAGGTACATGAAGACGCTAAATTACCGTAAATTGGAACTGACCTGGAAATGTTTTGTTAAACCAACAGGAGATGGAGGATCGGAGGAGCTCCGAACAGCGGTCGATGGAGGAGGATGAAACGCATGCCCGTGCCCTGCCGTCGGTGCGACGGATACGGAGAGTATATGAGACGGCCTGTCATGATTGCTTGACCCGAGTCGCTTTGAGTGATTCGGCTCGCTCCAGGGATCAAGAGCGAACAGCGATGGAGAATGTGGAGGTGGCGGCGGCGGCCATGGAGGTGATGCGACTGGCGGATGGCCCCGCCATGCTGGAGTCGTTCTACGCAGCTGGGATGGGCAGTCTGGAGCGGCTGACGGCGCTCCTTCCGGAATGGAGGATGCACGAGGTTGGGGTGGCAGGTTGGAGAGCCCGATGCGAACTGGCGGACGAAAAGGCGCGAGAGTCGCAGAAAAGAGTGGACGAACTCACAAGGGAACTGGATAGCATGGTGGTGCAGTTAAATGCCGGAACCGCCGTATCACTAGAAGAGCTGGATAGTCCAATTCCCAAACGAAAGGCGACAGGGAGAGGCTGTCGGGGTGCCGTGGTGATGGAGGAGGAGATGGACACGTTTGGAGAGGACACCGACGACGACGGGGATGAGCGTGACCCGGAGTACTCCGAGCCCACTTCGGTATCTTCCTCTGTCCGCAAACCTCGCCATAACTCGGGGTTCACCAGTCTGCCAAGGTCAACTGTGGGACGATCCGACGGTGCAGTGAATGCTGAAAAGGAGTCCAAAAAGCGAGCCCTTTGCCCGATCTGTCTAAGACCGCCCACCGTGATGAGGGGCTTTCGGTGCGCATCCTGTAAGGCCTTTTGGGAGAGGCTGTTGAAGAGGTACGAACGGGGACAGCTGACAAACCACTGTAATCCGCCGCACACGGGGGTGGCCCCCACGTGCAGTCATTGTCGGCGTACCCGGTACGAGTTGGAGTTCACCCGGCGATACCCTGGACGACGCATGCCCATACCCAGCGTAGCCACTCAAGACGTTACCGTCGAGGACGACGGCTCCCAGAGGAGGGAGGGGTTCTGTAAGCCGCAAATTCGTAAAAGCGCGGCAGAACCACCGCCCACGGCCTTCGAGGAGGTAGGAGTGGTGATGGGGAAGGCGGTGGAGAAGGAGAGGGATGATGGGGAGGGGAGCGCCGACCCGCTCGCGCTGGAAGGCGCAGTTTCGATCTCGACGTGACTCAGGAATGCCTCTCTCTGTTGGCCGGTTGAACGTTGTGAAGTCAGTCTTTTTGTACTAGTTGATGGACTTGTTGCTGGGATATTTCCCCCTGTGAAGTGAAGAACTCTTTAAATTGAACTTAACTACAGCGGTCGGATTTCGTGCGAATTTGCGAATCCGCCCGTAATAATTCTCCTTTACAAGACGCCCACGGGATCGTCTTCCACCTACTGCGTTTCTGCTTTCGGACGAGTTTTCGGTGAAATTACGGTAAAGTACCCAGTCAAATCGTTGGTAAATCACTGTATGACATCTTCTGCCACGTTTATTTTATTGTATTGGTTAAATTTTACTGTTAAAACCCATAATTTAACTTCAGTCACCGCCCGTACCGACGCGTAGTCACGGTCGCTTGTGCGTACCTCGATACAGCGTCAAGCGTGTTGTAAGTCCTCGTGGTGGTTCTTCCACCCCGATTTAGTAAATTCTTTTTGTATATCTTAAATCTAGAACAACTTAAAGTAACATACTTACCTCATCTTAAATTCTAAAACTTACCTGGTCGATCTGCTTTTCTCTAGGACGCCTAGGTCTTCACGTGTTTTTCTCACTTACCTTGTTGATAGTTGATCTTGTCCCGTTGGATAACTCTACGTTCTTATTTCTAAAGTAACGGGGTTGATACTTACCTGTTGCTTACGCACTAAATATCTTTTCTTATAATTAACTTACCTGAGATTGCCGTAATACTTACCTACCTCGGAGTTGAGGTACTTGATTTGGACCTCGCGTCCCTAATTGTTCATTTAAATACTTACCTGAAGGTACCGTTGAATTCTAGGAGCATATTGTCCTTGATTCTTGATTTTTATTGAATTACTTTATATTTCTGTGGCCCCACGTGGTCATCAACATACGTACCTTTGTTTCTGTTCGTTGGGTACCAGTAGGGTACCAATACCCGTACCTTGAAGATACTTACCTATGTTTATGGTTTTGGTCACGAAGTGACGAATTTCTTTATTCTTGACGTTACCTGTGATGAATGTGGATTGATTTATCCTGTGAAATGCTGAAATTCCTATTTTCTTAATTATAGATGTTTGTGGTTCCTCAACTGGTTGTTGTTGATTTCACCTTGAGTACCTCCAAAAGCAGGTTGGTTCGGACGAGATAGCTTGTAGATCGTAGGTTGGGAAGGGTACGCCCCTCAGGCAAAAACACGCTACCATACCAAATTTTCAAAATTTCTTTATTTGCTAAAACCAATTCCCTTTTCAATTTGCGGCTTACACTGGGCGAGCAAAATTCTTTCTTAGTGGCCTCATGAAGCTGACATTTCACTGGAAGCCTGTTTGAGACTATAGAGTTGAAGAAAAACTGAGCTCGACTCAGATCAATAGGGATAGCTAAATTCGATACTAATTAATTCAGGTCAACAGCGAGAGCTAAGTTCGATACAGATGGTCCCACGGAGATGGAATTTCTCAAGGATTGCTGAGCACAAATGACAAACTGAGCTCCTTCCTGATTAGCTGGGCGAGCAAAATTCTTTCTTAGTGGCCTCATGAAGCTGACATTTCACTGGAAGCCTGTTTGAGACTATAGAGTTGAAGAAAAACTGAGCTCTACTCAGATCAATAGGGACAGCTAAATTCAATACTAATTTATTCGGGTCAACAGCGAGAGCTCAGTTCGATACAGATGGTCCCAGGGAATCGGAATTTCTCAAGGATTGCTGAGCACAAATGACAAACTAAGCTCCTTCCTGATTAGCTGGGCGAGCGAAATTCTTTCTTAGTGGCCTCATGAAGCTGACATTTCGCTAGAAGCCTGTTTGAGACTATAGAGTTGAAGAAAAACTGAGCTCTACTCAGATCAATAGGGACAGCTAAATTCGATACTAATTTATTCAGGTCAACAGCGAGAGCTAAGTTCGATACAGATGGTCCCATGGAGATGGAATTTCTCAAGGACTGCTGAGCACAAATGACAAACTGAGCTCCTTCCTGATTAGCTGGGCGAGCGAAATTCTTTCTTAGTGGCCTCATGAAGCTGACATTCCACTAGAAGCCTGTTTGAGACTATAGAGTTGAAGAAAAACTGAGCTCGACTCAGATCAATAGGGACAGCTAAATTCGATACTAATTTATTCAGGTCAACAGCGAGAGCTAAGTTCGATACAGATGGCGAGCAAAATTCGCTTTTGGTGGCCTCATAAAGTTGACTTTTGTGAATATCAAACTCAGACCCCTTCTAATATGCAGAAAAAGGAAAATTCGATACAGATGGTCCCACGGAGATGGAATTTCAAAGGGAACTTCTCAGGGGCTTCTGAATACGTTCCTTCCTGATCAGCTTGGCGAGCAAATTTCAGTTCTTTCCTTTTCCAGTTTTGGACAATACTGATCTAATTTTCGAAAAATGCTATAAATTATCACTAAATCGGTTAATTTGAGGCTCTTAGAGGAAATTTAGGTACTATTTACGCTAATTCAATCAGAAGTTATAATTGATTGTAATGATGTAATTCAAAAACGATCAAAATGTCGGTGAAATTTTTTTTTTATATTGCTTTGAAAATTTGTTTGTTTAATCATGTTTTACTGACCGCTTTTACTGACGACTTGTTTTGTTCACAGAGGTGATTCTTGATGAAGATGATCTCCCTGCTCCACTTATTGGGATGGCATTTGAAACCAGCCCTGTTCAAAGCGGGAAAGGCCTTACGAAAAACGGTAAGTTGAGAAAAAATTGAACTAAGATGGAATCATCTACAAATCAGGTTGCTCTGAAAATGTTGGATCCCGTTCGAGTTCTTAACTGGGTTCCGTCTTAAAATAAAACGAAAACGTTTTCCGAGTGTGTTGGACATCATTTCAATAATAAATTGAATAAATGAATTGCTAATAAATTTGGAAATTCTTTACAATTTTAGCATAATGTTGCAAGTAAATCCTATTACTTAATGCTTCGTATTCATTTCCAGGAGGTGCGAGGGTTTTGGATAAAGTCGCTGTCCGCATTCGCCAGAATAACGAATTGGCCTCTCAGGCGAGAGAACTTCACCAGCGGAAAATGAAGGAACAGGAACAGAAGATTCTGTTAGTACAGAAGCAAATCGATCTCGGTAAGTATCTGTATAATAATAATGATTGCCATGCTTAAGAAGCCCTAGATAGTGATGTGGATTTTTGGGATTTTGAGAGGCGTAGGGAGCCTGGTTTACAGTAGGATGTTCAAACGTCACCCCTAACTGCCGTTTATTGGAAATTTATCGAAATTGAAGGACCTCATTCTCAGGATTGATTGTTATCAGATTATTATTATCACGTCCAAATGATACAAGCGCAACTGTTCATACTGTTCGCAGATAGAAAGAATGCGGCTGGCCAATTTTTCAAAGGGTATACCTGCTAACATAGGCGACTACCTGTTCCAAAATCTTAGGTAGCCTGGTGAGTCAGGCTGGGGAAAGGGCCTCCATATCTCAGACCTTCGTAATTTGGGCATTGAGCTAGAGTCATAATGAGTTAGAGAGCCCCTCCACTCTGCCAATTGTTATGAAATAATTCCATCTCGATTGTGAGTTCACTTGCCCTTCAGGTTTACTCTTCATTCACCTTCAAAATTTGAAAGAAGCACCATCCTTTACTGGAAATAATTTTTTGTAGGAAAATGGGAAATTTGGCGCCCTTTCTAACGGTGCCCTTATTTTTACATGTTTACGGTAAATTGAGGTAGTTCTGGTAATTTTAGTGACATGTTCAAGAACACGAAAAAAAATTGAAATTGAAAAAAACTTGGAAAAACAAGGGGTTAAAACAAAGATGCTACGATACATTTTCTTACTTAAATTCGATGTACGATCGATCCTTGAAGTTTGGTCGACACCCTGTATAGAATTGGGAACCACTGCCTTAAAGTACGCGAACGGTCTGCAAAAATCAATCCTTCTACCTACTTCATCATTGGTTGGTAGTCAACAGCCCTCGGTCTCATTTTCCCTGGCTTGAGTGGCAGGTAGAAGAAGAAGGATGTTTTTGGGACTGTAATACACAAGGACACCTCACCAAACCATCCGCATTCTTTCCATCTACAAACAGTACCTAGAGTTTTGCTTCCGAGTCTGCCAAGATAGTGGAAGCAAGTTTTCACTTTTGAAGGATAAAAAAATTACCCAAACCAAAATTTCCACTCGCTATTTAGTAAAACTATTAAGGACCTAAAAAATAGGTTCACTGTAATTCCCGTTAACATATGCACCTACACTGGTTGTTCAACAGCAATGAAACTCAAAGGGGTCTGTCTCAGGACTGACCCGCACATTTAAAAAAACGCTGCAAATTATTACACAATGGTTTATTATTTTTATATAGATCACTCGTCTGCAAAGCCACCAACCATCCAACATGAAGAAAAACATCGATCGCATTTCGGTCGGCTAACATTTGAACGGAGATTAGGTATCTTTTGCGATTCACACTCGTGTTTCTGATTTATCGTACGTCCAAACTTTAAATTCTCGTAGTGAGCGATCGGTTTGACCTACAGAGCTCCGCGTGGTCTCAAAAAATTCTAAAAACTCTATACAATCTTAAATTGAAGGAAAAACAATACCTTTATATCAAAATTTTTTGAGTTAGGGCGTTTTCAAAATTTCAAAATTCATTTTTGAACCCTTAGAAGTGACCTACATCAACCAAAATCTTCGGGGCACAACTAGACCCCAAATGGAGCCTACATACCAAATTTCATCAAAATCGGTCAATGCTAAGGGGCAAAAGTGCCGCGTATGGCGGATGGACGGCCAAATTTTTATTCGATTTTTGGATTCTACGTACCTTGAAACGTAAACCATCAAATTTTGAGGGGGTGTTAAAATTTTTTTTTCTTGGTCGATTCTAAAGGTTCATTATTGAAAATAATAAACCAAAAATCTATTAAAATCGCACAATTATTAGATAACACACATTATTAATAGACAATCGCAAAATTAATAGATCGAAATCTTGAAGTGGGTGTGACTTGGCAGACTTTTTTAAATGTAGGTATCTATGCCAGGTAGAACCGAATACTCATAGGTACCTAGTATTCTGTAGCTCATAGATGCACAATCAGACACTTGAAAGATTTGGAAAGAAACGTGTTTATAAGCCATCATTTTTGAGTGCCCTACGTGCTGACCTTAGGTAGGTATGTCTATTTAGAATCAGCTTGAAATTTCCAACCTTAATACCTTAAGAAAGGGTGATTTTGTATTCTAGCAAAATACAAAAACGTCTGCCAAGTGGGTGTGGCACATAGCTTCCTCGTATCCATAACCCGATTATATAGATAATCCGATGCATCGTAGTTAATCTCAAAACACCAATCTCTAAGTACCTTCCACTACCCTCTTAGGGGACCATCTACACGCTAATCTGGACAATCCTAGAACATGTCGTCAAATTCGGATGAAAAATGTAAGTGAGTAGTGATTGGATCAAAAAATTTCTCAGTAAGGCTGGGAGTCGAACCCAGGACTCCTGGGTGAGAGTCAGGAGCGCTGCGCCTGAGCTATGGGGGCCTGGTGATAACTTGTATAAGATTTGAGATTCTGACGTCACATGGGAGGGCGACAAACGCACGGCTGTTACAAGGATTTTACGTTCGCGCATGCGCATCGGCTACTATCAGTCCGGGGGTGATGATTTTCATAGGGGACCATCTAAACACTAACCCGCACAATCCCCGAAAATTTCATAAAAATCTGATAGTAACTTCGTATAGTTATGCGCGTTACAAGGATTTCATGACAGACACACAGACAGACACGGAACCAAAATTGTTCAGGAAGGTCTGAAACGAAAAATTTTGATTTTGGAGAACTTTTTTTTTCATCCTCGAAAAGTGAAAACAAAGCTTCCGCTACCTTGGTAGACTCGGAAGCAATTACGACAGAAGTCACAATCTTGGGGGAATTCCCTGTTTTTGTGGGGATATGGAGGAGTTTTTAGTTTAGTTTAGCATGGATTGATTGGCAGCACTGCCTTAGACACGCTTAGCACCCTTATGGGCTCTGTTATGCATTGCAACATTGCTGGCTGTGGTATAAGACCGCCCCATTAACAAAACGCAGCGCTGGCTAGGCAGGCAATAATCCGATGTTTATTTCTGATTTTTGAGTTTCTCATCACTCCCACTCACAGCTCCCCCTAGTTAGTAATCAAAAGGATAATGACATGTAAAAAAAATATGTTGTACATGGGAGTACCTAAGAATATTTTACATGAGCACTATATACGAGTATTGTTTCTTCATTTTCACTATAAAATCAAAACAAACGAAAACTCAGAAACTCACCCAATTTGTATACATTTTCAACCTACTCGGTTTTCTTCGGTATTTTGTTTGGTTAAGGTATCTATAATGGGGTATTTCAGTCAATTTTTTTTATTTTTTTTTTATTTCAAAAGAGTATGGCTCAGGAATGACGGTAATCGGGTCTGTTCGTCGAGAAAATGTTTTAAAAAAATCAGAGAAGCTAAGGAAAGTTGAAGATTTGAATGTTGTGACGTAGCTAGCCGATCGTGACGTAGCTAGCCAACTGCCATTGAAAAAAGGATCCATGCACAGAAACCCTTGGAGGACCTCTTGGATACTACAAAATACTACTCACACACGCGCGCGGCATAGTCCTTGCCTAGTGTGTGTGCAATTATAGCGGCCCGCCTTTTTCAAACGTGTGATCTCTTTAATTAATTTTTCTACCACATGTTATAGTATCATTGGGCTTAAAGTTGGAGTATATAGGTTTTCAAGGGTGCTGAATCCAAATTTGAGGTCAAAAACCTGAATGAGGAATTTCACCATGTCGGAATTTCCTATTTTTGACCCCAAAATCGGATTCAGCACCTCGAAAAACCTCCTGAGGCAAACTTTCAGCTCGGACTTCCTAATTAACGAATAAACAAAACAGTTTAGAAAATACGAATGTTTAAAAAACGCGTTTAAAATGACGTTAAAAAAACGTTTAAAATGACGTCATCCTGGAATAGTTCATTTATGGCCGCTTGAAGCGCTGAGATCAAGAAATCCATAGTCCCCAGATGCAAAATTTCACAAAACAGTAATTCGAACAGAAGTTCGAAATCGAAAAACTGAAGAAAAAAATAGAAAAAGCAAGATGGGGATAACTTTTCTCTTAGAAAACACGATTTCGTCGTCCCAATGGGCAACACTGGGAGGAGAAGGCAATCCGAACAGCCCAATCAGCGAGCGTTCCCGCTGCACGTCCATTTTCCCGGTTAGTTTTGAAATCAAAAATTTTGATTGTCTCCCAAAAATAACAGGAGACTTATTTTCCGAAATCAGCCCGATTTTCATCTATCCCACACCATTAACTATTCAGGAAAAATACAAAAAGAATTCGGTGAAATTCCTCATTTCTGACCCACCGAAATACCCCATTGTGTGACATCGTTAACTTCTAGTTATATATTATTTCTTAGGTATAAGTTCAATATTTTTGGATCTTATTTAAAATTAGGCAGGTACTAAATTCATATCATGGAATGATTCGGAACACAGTTGTTTTCTATTCAATTAATTGCATCACTGATAACATGGGATAGTGAAATTAATCCAGCTAGAAGATCATTGCTTTAGTAGGAGTGGTCGGCCTGCATGGGGAAGCAGGTGCAGTGTTGCCAAATCTTAACCTAGGCCTTCTATTGAAGCTAGCCGTGATAGCAAGCACAGCAGGCATTGATCCAAAATCTCCTGACTGTGCTCACCAGCAAGTGCACAGTGGTTTCTCGTTTTATTCTACAAGCCTAAATATTCATTAACTTTGAGCGTTCATATTGATATTTCAGTGGAAAAGCAGCTCGAAAATGAGAAAAGGAACGACGAAAGAGCCCAAAAGCTCCATGAACTTCAGATCGCAAAATGCCAACTCGAGATAAACCGGCTGAAGGAGGAATCAAAATGAACCGTCAACTACTTATTTTTCTTCTTGATATTTTTTGTTGCATATTTTTAAAAATTGTTCAACATTTATAGATTCCTATCAGCATATTTTCTTTAAATATAAGTCTCTAGAGTTAAAATACTCATGTTGTTAATTTTTTATTGTTGATATAACAACGTCCTTACTCCTAAAACATCACAATATTTTTTTCAAGTGAAGTGGCGTTTAATGAATGGTATCCTAAAGGCTACACCAGTTTGATTATGATTTTGATAAATCCGTAATCCTTTTTATTTATATAGATGAGTAAAGAATTTTGCTTCCGAGTCTACCAAGGTAGCGGAAGCTTTGTTTTCACTTTTCAAGGTCGAAAAAAAAAGTTCTCCAAAATCAAAATTTTCACTCGCGTTTTGCGTTTTAGACCTTTTTGAACAATTTTGGTTCCGTGTCTGTCTGTCTGTCATGAATTCCTTGTAACGCGCATAACTATACGAAGTTATTGTCCGATTTCAATGAAATTTTCAGGGATTGTGCGGGTTAGTGTGTAGACGGTCCCCTATGAAAACCATCATCCCCGGACTGATAGAAGCGACTGCGCATGCGCAAACGTGAATTCCTTGTAACGGCCATAACTTCTACATTTTCCATCCGATTTCAATGAAATTTTCAGGGATTGTGAGGGTTGGTGTGTAGACAGTCCCCTATGAAAATCATCACCTTCGGACTGATAGTAGCCACTGCGCATGCGCAAACCTGAATTTCCTTGTAACGGCCATAACTTCTACATTTTCCATCCGATTTCAATGAAATTTTCAGGGATGTTACAGATTAACTTGTTTTGATGTTTTGAGATTAACTACTATGCATCGGATCATCTATACAATCTGGTTATGTATACGAGGAAGCTATGTGCCACACCCACTTGGCAGACTTTTTTAAACTTGAGTAGGAGTAGGTAGATAGGTACCTTCCTAGTGTTAGAGCATTTTTGAAGACAAATGAACTATTGGCCGAAATGTATCCTCAGTACGTAGGTAGCAACTTGAATAGACACATTTTCCCTTATGGTAATCGGTTGTAGAATGTTAAGACGAAAACCGTTGATAGAAACACGAAATGGTACCTCATAGCCAACAACATAAGAAGGAAGGGCAGAATTTATGGAGCATGGTCAAATTTTGGACAGTGGATATCCAAAATCTCTTGAGCAAACAAAAAGCTTTTTAAAGATTTTTAGAGAAAATTGTCATCTAAATTACTCATACCTACACTATTTATCCTATGTCACACATTCTTATAAATCCAAGTATTATTTAACTACCTAGTTATATTCAGAATCAGCAGATATTTTAAGAATAGTCTACCACAACTAAAAAATACGTGAGAATATGTGAGTTAATATTTTTACAGAGTTTTGAATCATTATTGCTTCCGAGTCTACTAAGGTAGCAGAAGCTCCGTTTTCACTTTTCAAAGTTGAATAAAAAAGTTCTCCAAAATCAAAATTCCCCTCGAGTTTTAAGTTTAGACCTTCCTGAACAATTTTGGTTCCGTGACTGTCTGTCTGTCATGAAATCCTTGCCACAGCCATAACTTCTACATATCTCATCCGATTTCGATGAAATTTTCAGGGATTGTGCGGATTAGCGTGTAGATGGTCCCCTATGAAACTCATCACCGCTGGGCTGATATTAGCCGCTGCGCATTCGCAAACGTGAAATCCTTGCCACAGCCATAAGTTTTTCATATCTCATCCGATTTCGATGAAATTTTCAGGGATTGTGCGGATTAGCGTGTAGATGGTCCCCTATGAAACTCATCACCGCTGGGCTGATATTAGCCGCTGCGCATGCGCAAACGTGAAATCCTTGCCACAGCCATAAGTTTTTCATATCTCATCCGATTTCGATGAAATTTTCAGGGATTGTGCGGATTAGATTGTAGATGCCCCCCTATGAAAATCAAGGCCTTAAAATTGACAGTAGCCTCTGCCCATGCGCAAACGTAAAATCCTTGTAACAGCCATAACACTTACATTTTTTCATCCGAATTTGATGAAATTTTCTAGCATTGTTCAGATTGGCGTGTAGATGGCCCCCTATAAAAATCATCTCCCCCAGACTAATAATAGTTGCTGCACATGCGGAGACGTGAATGAGGAATTTCACCGTGTCGGAATTTCCTATTTTTGACAACAAAATCGGATTCAGCACCTCGAAAAACCTCCTACGGCAAAGTTTCAGCCCGTACTTCCTAATTTACGAATAAACAAAACAGTGTAGAAAATACGAATGTTTAAAAAAACCGGGAAAATGACGTCATCCTGGAATAGTTCATGTACGGCCGCTTGAAGCGCTGAGATCGAGAAATCGATCGAGGAAAAATTTTCTTCAGTTTTTCGATTTCGAACTTTACTGGGGAAACCTAATTTTTCTATTTAATAGAAAAAGCAAGATGGGGAAAATTAGGTTTCCCCTGTTTTCATTTGATAACTTTCCTCTTAGATTTATCTAAGATTTATCGTGTTATAACACGATTTCGTCGTACCATCGGGCAACACTGGAAGGAGCCGGCGATCCGAACAGCCAATCAGCGAGCGTTCCCGGTTCACGTCGATGAGGTCCGTTTTCCCGGTTATTTTTTGAAATGATACATTTTGATTGTCTTCCAAAAATAACAGGAGACTAATTTTCCGAAATTGAGTCGATTTTCATCTCTCCCACACCATTAACTATTCAGGAAAAATGCAAACAGAATTCGGTGAAATTCCTCATTCCTTATAGCAGCCATAGCTTCCACATTTTCCATCCGATTTTTTTTCATTTTCTCAGGATTGTTCAGATTAGCGTGTAGATGGTCCCCTAAGAGGGTAGTGGAAGGTACTAGGAGATTGATGGTTTGAGATTAACTACTATGCATCGGATCATCTATCGGGTCATCATAATCGGGTTATGGATACGAGGAAGCTATGTGCCACACCCACTTGGCAGACGTTTTTTACTCCTCATTATGACACTGACTGCAAATTCACTTTAGGTAGGTACTAGTACAGAGAAGAAGAAAAGGAGAGAAATATTGAACATAAATTTATCCCATAATTGTGCTTTGTGAGCAGAGAAAAATCGTACTAAATCCTGGTCGTATTAGCCTTAATAAAGTTGTTTTTGCAAAAAAATTCGTAAAACATGATTTTTTTTTTCTTTCGAAATTAGGCCCCCATGAAAATGCTGTCCAATAATCATAACTCTACCAGGAAGTTAGAGGTAGTTAGCGAATCAGCATAAATTAGAAAAAACCTTGGGAATCGTTCTAGAATGATACAGGTAGTTTCCACTAATAACATGGTGAAATGGTAATCCATTATCGTATCTCAAAAACGGCTAACATGTCTGTCCGATGATTTGATCATTCTCAGTTTTACGAGTACTTACCTAAGAGTAGGTATATACGGTAAGATACAAGTAGTTACCTATCTACTTGTAAAATTTTCAGGAAATATAATTAGGCAGAGATGGGCGAATTCTCATTCATAAATACGATTATGAATACAAATCATGTCTACGATTTGATGATTATGAATACGAATACAGGTATGAATATGAATACGAATACAATCGTATTCACACTTTGAATACGATTTTCCCCCGTATTCGTATTTTGAATAAGATTTCATAATTTTTTCTATGATTTCCCTAAAAATCGATTTTTTTAAAACGATTCTCCCTGAAAATCATACTTTTTTTAAATGATTTTCTTCCGAACTCTCGACGTATTCATGACCTAACATTGTCAAAATAATCCATCAAAATTCGAAACGCTGACAAATTCTTATAGGATTTTCACGCAGAATCGAATGACACCAACCCCAGGTCGCTACGACCAACCGACTAAAAAGTACGAAGACATTTCCGCTGAAAATAGTTTTTTTTTTCAACAATTTGCGCTGAAAATCATAAAAACATTATGATTTTTACCGCAAAATTCGTCGTACTTTCTATTCAGTTGGTCGTAGCGACCTGGGGTTGGTCTCATTCGATTCTGCGTGAAAAATCCTTAAAGAATTGGTGAGCGTTTCGAATTTTTATTAATTGTTTTGACAATTTTAGGAAATAAATACGACCAAAATTCCGGTAAAAATCATAATTTCTTTTATAATTTTCAGTGCAAATTGTAAAAAAATACGGTTTTTAGCGGAAATAACGTCGTAGGTACTTTCTATTCGGTTGGTCGTAGCGACCTGGGGTTGGTCTCATTCGATTCTGCGTGAAAAATCCTTAAAGAATTGGTGAGCGTTTCGAATTTTTATTAATTCTTTTGACAATTTTAGGAAATAAATATGACCAAAATTCCGGTAAAAATCATAATTTCTTCTATAATTTTCAGTGCAAATTGTAAAAAAATACGGTTTTCAGCGGAAATGTCGTCGTAGGTACTTTCTATTCGGTTGGTCGTAGCGACCTGGGGTTGGTCTCATTCGATTCTGCTTGAAAATATCCGATAAGAATTTATGTTAGATCATAAATATGTCGAGAGTTCGGGTCATTTTAAAAAAGTATGATTTTCAGGGAAAATTGTTTTAAAAAATTCAATTTTTAGGAAAATTATAGAAAAAATTATAAAATTGTATTCAAAATACGAACACGGGGGAAAATCGTATTCAAAGACTTTGAATTCACACTTAGGGCGGAATTCACAGTCCCTCCTCAGGACTGAGGCCGGCCTCAAGGTGGCTTTCGAGGAAAGTTTTTACTCATCCGTATTCAGAGTACCTAGCAAGACTTTCGAGGAGAGTCGTGTTTGAGCCGAGGTTGGCCTCAAGGAGGGTTCGACGATTTACGATTTTATTCGTATTCACATTCATACCTGTATTCGTATTCATAATCATGAAATCGTAGATATGATTTGTATTCATAATCGTATTTATAAAAAAGAATTCGCCCATCTCTGTAATTAGGTACCTACCTAAATTAGGTAGGTAACTGAAAAATAAAGCTTTTTTGGTTGCTTCATTTTTTGAGAAACATAGAAGCAAATTTTGGCGGGTGGAAAAATATGTTTTTTCAAGGAATACGACCAATCAAAAAGCTCTTTACAGTTATATTTCACACCATTCGGGTCAGCTGATGAAAAAAATCAGGTTGCGAAAACCGTTTCGAAAAATTCTTCAGACGCTCTGACGCTGCCGAACCCGCGTTGCGCGATCCCGTTTCTTTCTCTTCTGTTTCTGTCTGTGCACTCGCTGTATCATAACTGTCTAACGTAAGTTTGTCTTTCTGTATTGATTTACGAACCGAACTTGGACATGCCGACGCGGATGCTAAAAAGGAAAAGCGCCCAAGGAATCAACTGCGTGGCACCCGGCTGCAGAAGCAAAATCGGAGGAAGCACTTTGATTCACTTTTTCAAGTTCCCGGCGGACCCAGAAAGGTGAGTTCGAAATGAGCAGGCAATATATAGAATACGCGTACATAATACATGACGGGTAGAAAGGCGAAATTACTAGGTAATTTTTTGAGTTGGGGTAACTTTCATTCGTTGAAGCGGGATTCGAATTTCAAGTAGGAAGATCGTGCCAATGCAGCTTTACTAGATGAAGAAGCGGATGTGAAACTGATTGGTGAATTTAAAGGATTTGTTGGAAAGGAGATGATATAACTATTTTCAAAGTTCTTCCTACTATATCGCATATCTCTAGGTAAGTAGGCTACCTAAGCCAGCTTTTACGTTAGTAGTTAACCTGGTATGTACTCAGGAATGCACCCATGCATTTTTAAAGTTTTTATAGTTATAGTCCTATGTTTATAGGCATGGTTTATCACAGTATTCTCACGAGTATCTTTAGCATCAACGCATGAAGTAGGTGCAAACATGAGCCTGCGTAGGCATCATTCCAACAACCTACTCCAGGGAAATGTTTGTGCCAAACACACGATAGGTACTCAACGTAGATAGATAACTGCTAAAGGTAGGATGATTGAATTCCTGACGGTTACTGAATATTTCTGGGGAACAGAAGAAACACAACTCACGTCATACTTCATCTTACTTCCTGCCGAACGCGTTGAAACCCGAACACAGGACACACTTCGATCAACACCATTGCCAGCTCACTCTCTACTACGAAAAATATGAACATAGTAAATTTACTAAAATATTTTTTACTCAGTTTTGTGTGTAAATACGTTTCTTGGCTACACTCAAACTGGGAGAAGTGTTGTTCGTTCAAATTACATCGATAATCGAACTCGGACAGAAATTTTCTGTCAGAAAATCGAAACACCGTCTGTGATCGATACTAAACCATCGATTGATTTTAAAACCAATTGATTTTAATTTTTAAGCGATTTTCAAAGTAAACAAAGAATAAAAAATTTAATTACGATTAAAATTGAATAGTTTTATAAATAGATGCATGCAAGTCCATGGATTGTTGTTGTTGGTGAAAATATGAAGATCAAGTGTTGTCCTTTGAATTACCGGGAAAAAGCAGAAGCATGGATGAAGAAGTCTTCTTCGAGCTAGTGACCACTACTAAGATGGGACTACTATAGACTAGAGATGGGATTCTTGGTACTCCTCGGTACCTAGTCAGTTAGGCCCTTTCTCACCACTCTGTATCTAGAACATAACATTTGTGGTGGGGGAGTGGGGAAGGAAGAGTAGTGTAATGGCCCAATAGATTTGAGAAAAAACAACACTACACCATAGGTCTACACCACAGATAGGTCTATCTTCTTCCATAAAACACTCACTAGTACCTACTACACACTCACCTCACTAGTACTAGGGCCCCTGGACAACCATAGCAGTGCCATGGAAGATATATATATTCAAGATGTGCAACCAACGATGCCGTTCCTTAAACTTACTGAGGTATTCCCAAGACATTTTTCATAATTACAGCAAAAATGAAGCGTGAAACCATCAGCCCAAGTCTTAAAAACTTAAAGAAAAAAACCTGTTTCTGTGTTTGGGCATTATGGCGCGTTTCGAACCTATTGAGCGGGAACATGTTTTTGAGAATGATTACGACGAAAGTGTTGTTTTCCTTCTCGTATTCCGTCTTTTATCATCGCTTTTACACATTTTTGCACGATTCCGCACTATTGTGTTCCTTTGGAAAATTTAGCAGCCGAATTTATGTAGCTGCTCATCTTTTTTCTGTTTTCCCAAAGATCCAGTTACGATGATTACGTAAATACATAATGAAAATAAAATACGTAAATACGATAATTATTTAAATTAATACTGGTTAAGGTTATCAGTGTATCAGTGGTTGTGGTTATCAGTTTCAAATAAATACTGGTTGAGGTTATCAGTGAGCTGGGGCTCACATCCCCCGCCCATTTGTGAGCCAGAGTCTCTCTGCTGCGAATGGTCCCCAAGAGCAGATGGGGATCGGCTGACCCTGCTGGCATCGGATCCTGAGTCGCTGCCAAAATTCCTTACACGCTGGACACCTAAAGCTGTACAACTTAGGCGCCGGACGTGTGCAGACTGGACAGGTAATCTGGGGCTTCTTGGTCAGCCTCACCATGATCTTCGGCCTGGTCTTGCTGGCCTGGAAGTCTTCCAAAATGACCTTTGGGGCTGGTACGGCGGTAGGTTCCTATTGCCATCATTGCCATCGAGAACCTCCGCCTGAAGCCCCACTATAAGCAGCTTGTCCAGGATGCTATCCTGGCAAATAGCGGTGGGGCTTCTCCCGCATCTCCTGTTGCTGGCATGGACCAGCAGTCTGCCATTCAGTATCCCTCCCCCGGGACCTCCGGTCTTCTCGCCAATTTGAAGACCGAAGTCTTGAGGCTCGGGGGGCAGGTAGGTCGTATTGAAGGCTATGAAAGCACCTACCTGCAGGATCTGGCGAGGCGGGCTGCTGAAGGGCTGGACAACCTGGAGGACAAGGTTGCAGCCTATCTAGGGAGAATCTTCCTGCAGGTTGGGGATGCAACCGTGACGCAGCACCAGGGGGGACCTCCTCCCAGAGTGGTGTTGCGTGGAGGTCACAGAGCAGCTAAGCAAGCAAGGCGGCGGGAGTACCACCGGGTTCAGAGTTTGTGGAGGAAGCATCCGGCACGTGTAGCTGCGGAGGTACTGGAGGAGCCTGGAAGTTCAAGTTCAGCCCCCTCTTCAGGAGTTTGTGGATTTCTGGGAGCCACTTTTGAGTGCTCCCAGCCACAACCCTGGGGAGCGAGTGGTTCCCCCAGTCTCCACCAGGGATTCCTTACGCAGCATCTTGTGTTCGCCGGTGCTACTTGACGAGGCACATAAGTGCTGTGTCAAGAACTCCACATCCGCTGGACCTGATGGTATTTCTGCCCGTCGCTGGAATAAAGCACCAAATACGATTAAGCTGCTCATCCTCAACCTGCTCATCCTTGCGGGAAGACCCCCGAAAGCGTTAACCCGTACCCGAACCGTATTTATTCCTAAGAAAGGGGGAAGTGGGCCTGGAGGCTATTGACCGATCTCAGTGTCCTCGGTAGTCTTTCGCCACTTCCAAAAAGTACTGGCATCTCGCCTCCTGGTGGCTGGTGTCATTGGTGATGTCCAGAGAGCGTTTCGGCCAGCGGATGGCACAGCGGAGAACCTTACAGTTCTCCAAACTGTCATCTCACTGGCCCGTATTAAACGCCGGCAACTCCATCTCGCTGCTCTGGACGTTGCTAAGGCCTTTGACACAGTCAGTCACCTTGCCCTGACCGATTGCCTTCGTGGTGTCGGGGCCCCATCTCCATTAATTGAGTATGTGGCCTGTCTGTACCATGAAGGCGTGACGGTCCTTGAGGCAGGAGGTGAGGTGTCAGGGGATATACAGATAGGGCGTGGGGTACGCCAGGGGGATCCCCTATCACCACTCCTCTTTAACCTGGTCGTGGATACGGCCTTGGGTAAGCTGCCCACAGAAGTAGGGTTTGATCTCGCCCCTGGGGTGCGAGTAGGAGCATTGGCCTTTGCTGATGATGTTATCCTACTCGCAGAAACCCTGCGAGGGCTTGCAGATTGCCCTCAATGCATTTGCTAAGCAGCTATCCAGGTGTGGACTCGTGGTCAACCCCGATAAATGTGGGTCAGTCTCCTTGGTCCCGTCGGGTCGCCAACATAAAGTGAAGGTTGTGGATGGGGGTTTTGTCATAGGACAGGCCCCCATTCCTTCTCGATCTATGTTGGAGGTCTGGCGGTACCTTGGTGTCGACTTCATGGGGGTGGCCACCATTACTGCCAGCCGTGTGGACCTTGGTAGGGTGCTAGCCCGCATCACCAAGGCTCCATTGAAGCCACAGCAGAGGCTGGGCCTCCTCCGCACGTACTTACTGCTAACCTACGGGTTAGTCTTCGGTAGGCTTACGGCGGGGAGGCTGCAAGAATTAGATAGAGAAGTCCGCTCTGCTGTGCGCTCTTGGCTGAGGTTCCCACCTGGTGTCCCAAGTGCCTATATCCATGCACCGGTCAAATCCGGTGGGCTTGGTATTGTGTCTCTTTCCGCATGTATCCCTTCTCTGCGCCGCCAGCGCCTGCTAGCCCTTCAGGGGTCGAGCTGGGAGGTCGCCCGTGTTGCAGCTGGTCTCGATTTTGTCAGGCAGCAGTTAGCATGGTGCGACCGAGCAACACCATCTGCTCCAAAACCCAGTTCGTCTGCTGAGTTTGCTGCTGCCCTGCATGAGTCAGTAGATGGTAAAGAACTCCGACAGTGCTCCGAAAGCCTTATCTCATCCCAATGGGTAGATTCGGCTTCGGAGGGCATTGGGGCCCGCGACTACCGGAACTTCCACGCCGTCCGCGTGGCAACACTCCAACAGCGGTACGGTGTTCTAGGGGTAGTCGTGGGATGACAGATACCCTTTGCCGTGCCTGTCGGAGTGGAAATGAACATCTGTATCATGTAGTGCAGCAGTGTCCACGAACTCACGGGGGCCGCATCCTATGTCATGATGCGGTTGCCAAGCAGATAGCAGGTGCCTTGTCATCCAGCGGCTGGGATGTTGAAAGGGAGAGATTATACCACATGCCAAGTGACCAGGGCAAGAAGCCTGACATTGTTGCCGTCAAGCCCGACAGATCTTGCATTATCCTGGATGTCCAGGTTGTTAATGGCAGCATGGACATGGAGCAAACCTGGCGGGCTAAGATAAGAAAGTATGATAGAGATGATATACGGCAAGCAGTGTCAGAGCTAAAAGGAGTGGAACCCAACAACATCAGGGTGATGGCTGCGACCTTGTCGTGGCGCGGAGTGTGGTGCGGGAAAAGTGCCACGGAGTTGCGTGAGTTGGGATCTCAGTGGGCGCTACTCCGTAGGTATCACCACCCGTGGGTGGCTCCGCAGCCATCTGTGCCATGGCGCTCCCCATCGCCTCTCGAGCAGCGTCTCGTTCTTGGGCCAGATGTTTTCGTTCTGCGGCCCACTGAGTTGTGGCACATGAATAATTTCGATAAATTTTAGTTGAAAACTAAGATCGACTTGTTAGTCAGTCAAAAAACCATTTCAATTGTAGTTTTCTTTGAGACCCCAGTTGTAAAAGTTGTAGGTTCGATAAATTTGTAATATAGGAATCTTGGATAATTATAGTAGGTAAATTTTCAGCAAATCTTAGCTTGTAAAGTATGTATGATAAATTCTATCAGAACATCTAGATGCAATGTTGGAGGGTAAGATTGAAATCAAATTGAAATGGGAAAAATATCATAAAAATAATGTTCTGTGAAAGTCTGAAGGAGGATTAGTGTGTACCCTCCCTCGGGGTTGACTGCTGTACCTACCTACTATTTTATATTTTCATTCTATAGCACACAAAAGAAGAAAATGATTTCAGCAGCTACCAACCAATTTTCACATTATCTCTTCTGTTTTATGGTCACAGGTTTAAACTATGGTGTACAAACGCTAAGCGACATGACTTGGCACTGCTTGACCCTGAGGTGGTGCGGGAGAGGTACAAAGTCTGCAGTCTTCACTTCGAACAAGACACGTTGGCTCCTGGGAGGAATGATAAACTTGTCAATGACGCTGTCCCAACGATCTTCAACGATAATGATTCTGGTTTGTGGCATTACTACCTACTAATTACTATTTTATCATAATTAATCATAATTATTTTGTCGAAACAGAATTATTGTGTAGGTAGTCTGTGTTCCCGTTGATTGGTGGATTTAATTCTATTGATACCTACCTCGCTACCTCCACAACTTAGAGCAACTTATTAAAATCATTTGAACTGCGTTTCAACCACACAAGACCCAGATTATGGAGAAAATCATGTTCTCAGTAATTCCATTTTACGCTGGCCATACATGTAGGCAAGCCTGACAGTTATGCCTGAACAGTCTCCAGGCAACTGGATCGTGTATGGCATCCCGCTGGCCTGTCAGTTATAACTGTACAGGGGGCCTGTCATCGAACGAAATTTCAATAATCTTGCCGGATAACGTAGAGAGAGTTCAGGCAAGCCGGTGGCCAGCCATCTGAATATCAGGCTTTGATTAATAAGTACTTAAATCCACGAGTAGGTAGGAGGTCTGCGTCCACGTTGAATGTCTGCCAGCTGAGATTCAACTGAACGTGTATGGCCAATATCAGTCCACAGGCCAGCCTGTCATCTGCAGACTGTTCAGGCGAACTGTCAGGCTTGCTAGTACGTGTATGGCCAGAACCTTGATGTTTAATTTACGCTTTTTGGTTTATTTAGATGGAGTCTACCCGTGCGAACATTGCAATCTCACTTTCACTTGTAAACCCATGCAGAAAACCCACGAGAAGTATTGCAGGGCGAGATGCAAACCAAAACCCTTGGACTGGATCATGTGTGCACCTCCTATCCAGCCTGCCGAAGTGAGTTTTTGGAAGGACCTACTTAATTTTTCATGGTATTTCAATACGTTGTGAATGGAGTTTATTTGTAGGAGACCCTCAGGGATGTGATTTGTTCAAAGAGAAGGTTTAAGGAGCTCAGGAGTGGGTTAATTTTAATAAACTGATGCCTGAACATAAAATGGGTGGGGGTGCGCCTTGATTTTTTTAAGATTTTTAATTGAAAGTAGATTACATACTGAAAATTTTGGCACCAACTGCGACCTTCTAGCGTGAGTAGATCTGTTTCTATGATTTTTCAAAGTTTCGACCGTTTATGACGTCACGCGCCCCTCTCGCTTGGGCGGGATCCCCCAGCCCACTGTGACGTCAAACGGTCGAAACTTTAAAAATTCATAGGATAAGATTTACACACGCTAGAAAGTCGCAGTTGGTACCAAAATTCTCAGAATGAGGTCTACCTTAGATTAAAAATAACAATAAACAGTTTTTCCTACCCAGGCGAACACCCTATTGACAAGACTGTCCAATAACCATTGTTGCAATGTCAAGAAGGACAATTCAATTCACTATTCACAATTAAAGAGTCACTGGATTAACAAAAAGCCATAGTGGTCCTGAAGATCTGGTCCACGCTGATACACTTTTATCCTAGGTAATTGGTTTTCTGGGGTAATTGGTTAATTGGGTTCTGAAGGTGTGGTATTACGATAGATTCTGCTGCTGATCCACAGGGTACAGAGGACTTCGTGCACAGAGCTCTTCAGATCCATCTGGAGGGGATCAGCAAGATGTGCATAGTAGTTCTTTTGTGTCTACATCAGGAGTAGATATGAGAATTATGAAGGAGCTATTGCTAATATGTATTGGAACAGCAATAGGTACATCAATAACCGCTTATGATAGACAGCTATTCTGTACCATCTTTCTTCAGGCCAAACAAGCTGGCTCCATCTTTGACTTCTTTCATTGCTTCCTAAATCCAAAGTTTCCAACAATTATCAATATTTTGTTCGTAGATCACAGAAAAATTTTTTTATTGCGGTCATACTGCCCTCATTATTGATCGATGTTAGAATTATTTGCTTTCCATTCAAAATCATCATGAGTATTTTTATTTTTCTAAAGCAACCCCCCCAAAACCACGAAACCAAGGCACCTCCCCAGGAGCCCCCACTGCTGCATCCAGCACTCCTTGGGCTCATGAAGAATACTCAACTTTCCTTGGAAATCCGCTCGTCTGTTGTTGTGGAACCCAAAAAATCTCCTTCGGAAGCAGGCGATACTCAGCAGTCAGCTGGAAAACCGCAGTCACCTGTGAGAAACGAAAATGTTTGACTTTCATGCTTTACCGTTTTGGACTTCCCTGACACCAAAACCTGCATGTTTCCCTCAATTCAATCTCCTCTCCGACGAACTATATTTTATACGTATTGCAACTGTTACTCTAGTTTTGTTAACTAGTACTTTAAATACCTTGTTGCTCATAATATTCTCTAATTGTAGGTTTTGGAAATGATTCCAAAAACAGGAGCGGAAAAACCGAAGAATTACTGCTGCCCTTTGTGCAACTATGCGACGCGAAATAAGACCTCCTACAACAAGCACTTACTTGTTCATTCAGGGACAAAGCCTTTCAAATGTGACTTCTGTGAATACAGGTGAGAAAAACTAGATGGAATGTACTTCTAATGACATTAGAATATAATAATAGTCTAATACATTGTATTAGACAGGCTAGATTGGAATTAAGTCAGAGAAGCCAGAACAACAGTGTTAGCGATAAAGCTTACCTACTTCTATCTGGAAAGCACGGCCTTTTGAAAATTACTGGGACTGGTAGGAAGGGTCTCAGGAATATTATTAGCTGATTGTGAGTCATATCGCGGACTTCTTCCTTGGAGTTATTTTGAGGAATTTTTTTTTCCAAATCTCCCCTCAAAGACTAAAGGTCTATCTGATGGAGGGGGCACGCCATATAACAAAATAAATAAATAAATCAAACATAATGGGGAGGACACCAAAGACTCACCCAACGCCGGCCCTTGGGATGATGAGGAACGTGGAGGTGGGAGAGAGGGATGAAGGGAAGTGCCTCTATAAAATGACCACCAGTTTAAATATGAGCCAAGCAGTACGCGTCTGCTGACACCATGGACTACACCTACTGAGATGCCCAACTCGCTCAACTCCAAGGCACTTTTCCTGCACCACACTCCGCGCCACAACAAGGTCGCAGCTATAACCCTGATGTTGTTGGGTTCCACTCCTTTTAGCTCACTGCTTGCCATAAATCATCTCAATCATACTTGCTTATCTTAGCCAACCAGGTCTGCTCCATGTCCATGCTGCCATTGACAACTTCTGGTTTCTGCGAGTACGATAACATCATCAGCAAAGGCCAATGCTACTACACGCACCCCAGGGGCGAGATCAAACCCTACTTCTGTGGGCAGCTTACCCAAGGCCATATCCACGACCAGGTTGATGAGGAGTGACGATAGGGGATCCCCCTGGCGTACCCCACGCCAGATCACTATATCCCTTGACACCTCACCTCTTGCCTCGAGGACTGTCACACCTTCACAGTACAGACAGGCCACATACTCAATTAATCGAGATGGGGCCCTGACACCGCGAAGGCAATTGGTCAGGGCAAGGTGACAAGGTAAAACTCTGGACCCGATGGTACTCCCGTCATCTTGCTTGCTTAGCTTCTCTGCAACCTCCAGGCAACACCACTCTGGGAGGAGGTCCCCCCTGGTGATGCGTCACAGGTCGCATCCCCAACCTGCGGGAATATTTTTCCTAGATAACCTTGTCCTCCAGGTTGTCCAGCCCTTCAGCATCCCGCCTCGCCAGATCCTGCAGGTAGGTGCTTTCATTGCCTTCAATACGACCTACCTGTCCCCCCCGAGCCTCAAGACTTCGGTCTTCAAATCGGAGAGAAGACCGGAGGTCCGGGGGAGGGATACTGAATGGCAGACTGCTTGTCCACACCAGCAATAGGAGATGCGGGAGAAGCCCCACTGCTATTTGCCAGGATAGCTTCCTGGACAAGCTGCTTATAGTTGGGCTTCAGGCGGAGGTTCTTGATGGCAATGACTGTGCGCGTAAATAAACATTTACATTACGTACCCCATTGTGCACAGCCACCACCTCATCTGCCGCCATCATGCGCAAATCCTCGGAAGCATGCCTAGGCTGCACTCGTTCAACATCAATATCATCATTGGCAGCAATAGGATGCTTCCGTCTGGCATGGACACCAAGGCCAGATCTGGAGGTGAACACCCGCTCACAATGGGCACACTGGTGGTCTAAAGAGACTATGGAAGAGGAAGAGGGTATGGATGATGAGGAAGAGGAGGAGGGAGAGGAGGATGGCCTAATGGGACCACCTCTTTCCATCCCAGGGGGCCCGGGTTGCACGATGGGGACGCATGGCCATGACTTGGGTAGGGATAAGAAGGGCTCCGGAGAGGTAAAAACACCCTCTATTGCCCTATCCAACAACCCAATCAGCTGGATGAGCAACGAGCGCATGAATGCTGGTACGAATCCTCCTCGGAAATTGTGTCCAAATTGTACCAACCAAAGTTTCCTCTGTTTTCATTAAAAGTGTAAGGAGAAAAATCATACAAATCAGAGTGTTGTCTTGAAATACAGACACATTGAAAAACTCATACTAAGTTAGAGGTTGCTACTACCCATTAATACTTGGCTGCTCATCCAACAAAGTTGTGGTTATAACAGCTGCTCATTGACTGTTACGTTGGCTGATGGACCAAGCAGCAGTGGATAGTAGCATTCTTGGTGAGTTCGAGTTTTTCATAATTTTCTGCATATCAAGATAACACTTATCTAAGTTTTCTCTTTATACTTTAAATAAGAACCTAGGAGACTTTGCAAGACACAACTTGAATAACAAGCCTTTCCTCGCCTGGTTTTTTTTTTACAAAAAAGTTGTAGAATTTGGCTATTATTGACCACTAGCACTTGGGAATCCATGCCCACACACTAGCAAAGGTTCTTATATCCAAATGAAGTGCAAAATGTGGGGGGATTTTGATGATTTTGGTCTATTGGCTTGAAAATCCCGAAATTACACAAAAATTAAATATTAGAATGATAACTACCTATTTACTACCTACTTTTTGCCCAAGAATTTTCTAGACCTCCAATTCAAAGTAGTTGGGCATCAATTATTAGCAAGACTTGAAAACAAGATTGTGTTTTAATCATCTAACGAACTTCTGGTTTCAGCTGTGTGCAAAAGGGAAACCTTCTGAGACACCAAAAAATTCACACGGGAGTCAAGCCCTTTGAATGTGCCATCTGTGGTTACAAGTGCAGCGAGAATGGCCACATGAAAACTCACATGATGATTCATCAAGGTATTTTCTTCTATTTCTATGCATCTATTGATTACCATTGATTACCACTTAGCTTCTGACCATTTTTGGAAGAAATGTCTTCTAGCACCTATTGGATTATGTTGACCTCACAACTTATGGAATAGCATTCCACTCACCAGCTGAAATAGAATAGTTACGAACCGTATTAGCTTCATCTATAATTGACCTGATTTTTGTTTTCTCTAGGAATCAAACCTTTTTCTTGTAACTTATGTGACTACAGCTGCACGTTGGCTGGGAATCTGAAGCGCCATGTTCGCTCACATACCGGGGAGAAGAAATATGAATGCGAGATTTGTGGCTACAGGTAAATACTGATTTTGAGATGAATTCAGAGAACCAATTCCAGTAGGCATTTGAAAAAATGGGTTTTGAAAAAATTCAAGTTAGGTGGGTTGTCCGTCATGGGAGAGCTTTACAAAGCCAGTAGTTGGTGCTGATGATAGGTGTAGAAACGTTTGCTAGAGCAAGCATTAGAAGATGCTTACAAACACTGAGGCTGAGGAGCTGTGGACTCGTGGTTTGGCAATGGTCAACCCAAGACTCTATAAGCATGCCAAGTGACCTATGATGGCAACATGTGACTTTGGCTTAAGGCAATCTGTAACATTGGTGCAACAGTAACACACATGGCACCCACTAAAACAACTCATCAGCACCCACTAGTGGCTAGCTAAAACTCATTATTATAGATGAAATTAATCTCCATACTGGCCATTGAGCAACCAATTGTTCGTTTGAAATTTGCATTCCCTTCTGGGCTCTTGCTCCTTTAAATACTTATAAGTAGGATGAAAACGACTAGCCAGTAGGTGTAGGTTCATCCAATTGGGAATTTAGTTGGTCATTCCTTAACTGGATGGCCTTGGGTTGGACATTTTCAAAAGAACTATGGTTGCTTTAAGGAGAGTCTAGCCCCCAGAAAGTGTTGTCGGGTTTCAGTGCTACCTACCACCACTTCAGCGAACTACCATCCTTATCAGCTTGGTGTGAGCGTGGTCAAGCGGCATTTCTGAAAGTAGGCTTACCTCGGTTTTACCGCTCATTTCTAAGTTTGGCGGCTCTACTTCCCTGCTTTTTTAAATTGCGAGGAAAAGGAACTTGTTATTGCATTTTTGTATTTTGGAGTGACGCATCAAGCAGAATGCATTATTATAGTGGAGATAACTGCAAGTTCATTAATCTTGGGATAACTGCAAATTAGAGGAGTGACGGTAATGCGGTTGCGAGCGTGATCACCTGATAAGATATCAGAAATGGTAGTTTGTTGAAGTGGTGGTTGGTAGCGCTGAAACCCAACAACACTTTCTGGGGGCTAGACTCTCCTGTTGCTTTGGACCCCTGTAATATAATAATAATTTCATTTTACTGAGATGAATTTTGAAATAGTTCGAACTCCTTATTATCTTCGTTCTCAAGGGTTGGGAGTATAAGTAATCTGTTCAAGAAGGGTTTTCGCCTTATCAATGTAACTCATCAGCTGTTAGGATCGTTCCCGCTATCCGCCGTTCCCACTCTGCTCCCTTCTCCCATCATTACCAAATAAAGAGTTACAAATCGATCTCCAAAGAGTAATAATTTCATCAGTTCTCCCCCTCATCATATTATTATTATTATTTTACAATCAACTTTTGAATATGATACAGATGCAGGGAAGCTTGCAACCTGAGGGACCACATTATGGTGCACTCTGGTGAAAAGCCTCATCAGTGCGGCGAGTGTGGCTACAGATGCACGCAAGCCTCCAACCTCAAGACCCACATGCGCATTCACACTGGCTTCAAGCCCTACGTATGCTCCGAGTGCGGCTACAAGACCACTAGAGCTGGCAATCTCAAGGACCACATGAAGACCCACACAGGAGAACGACCCTTCAGCTGCCCTATCTGTGATTATAAGTAAGTCATTTTGAGGTATTGTTTCTTTTCACTAAAATTGTGTTGATTGTTGTCAACTGGGAGGGGTTCGAGGCTTTTCAACAATTCTGGGTGACGTCACTACTACTCAAAACTTCATTTCGTTAAAAAAATCTATAATAAATACATCAAAGAGTTTACATTTAGTACACTCGAAGGTGAGAACAAGTCTCTGAAGTGGTCTTTGAAGTGGTTCTCTCGAGCGAACCAACAAGTTTCGACGATTTTAACGTTCATTTTCGACTTTTTCGAACAATCGAAGGTGAAAACGAGTCTTTGAAGTGGTCGTTTCTCTCGAGCGAACCAACAAGTTTCGACGATTTTAACGTTCATTTTCGACTTTTTCGAACAATCGAAGGTGAAAACGAGTCTTTGAAGTGGTCGTTTCTCTCGAGCGAACCAACAAGTTTCGATGATTTTAACGTTCATTTTCGACTTTTTCAAACAATCGAGGGTGAATACAAGCCTTTGAAGTGGTCGTTTCTCTCGAGCAAACTGCAGGAAAACTGCCTAAATGTCTTTCTAAATGGTCCGTTAAAGCTGCTCAGCCGGTCTCACGTCGTCTCTGGTTTTTGACTCCATGTCAGCTGCTTGTCTTTCACTGTGTTTCTTTTAACCAAGGGTCTGTTCGGAGAGGCGGTTCGGAACCAAATCGGAACTGAAAACGGGAGGGGATAGAAGCGAATGGACTCCTCTAGGCTCCTCCAAACCCCTCCGAGCTGTTCAGGACAGCCTTCCCGAACAGACCACAAGTTTCTCTGAGAATCTACCTTGATTACACGAAAGGCAAGCTGTTTTTTTGTAGGTTCCTCAACTCAATGCCCTTGATTGAACACCCAATCAATTGAATACCTAACTAATTGAACAATTTGTTCTTTCAGAGCTGCCCAGTCTTGCCACCTCAAGAACCACATGAAGACGCACGTCAACCCCGTCTAATTCAGCCCATTCCACAAGTTACTTTATTGTATTTTTTATAACCAATTTGATTGTAACAAAATATCACCTTAACGAAGTTTTCAATAAAACTCAACAGTTTCTGTTGCAGTGGGAATGTTCTATTATTCTAAAATTTGAAAGGAAAACATAGTTGCTCCAAGTCAGAAACACACAGTACCTAAGTTCTTTAGTCACAGACATGTTCCTATACAACTGTTGATAATAATGATCATATATATTATTATTATTGGTGTAATTTGGTTAAATAGCACTATTTAAATATACTTTGTTTGGTAATTGATTGTGTGGTTTATGCCCTAGATTATCCCTTATCAATGAAATACGTATATTTCATCGTAGTCGAATTTTTCCAAACAAAGTTTAGGCAAAAGTGGATAGGTGTTGGAACGATAAGGCTGAAATTGGAACAACCAACTACTTTGATCAATTTTATTGCGTTGGAAGCGTAAGAAACAAACTACAAATCTATAGTATTCCATTAAACAAGTGACAGAAACGTTGGCTTTCTATTTCAGTAACATAGCTTTCTATTCTAAATAGTAGCTTAGGAATAATATGGACGTAGACTTTCTTCGTTTTAGTTCTAATAAGGCTCACTGGTTTCGTATAATGTTTATATCAGTTAGTAATAATAAAAAATGCGAAATCGAAATCTCGTAGACTTTACAATGACCCGTGGATAAAGACACTAGAAAATTAGGTAGAAGTAAACAACCAATTCAGGTTGGATTTTCGCCCGACTGCCACTAGAGATGGGCAAAACGGTTCACCAAGAAGAACGGCTCTGAGCGCTCCGCTCATTGAAAAGAGCCGGATCTTTTCGACGGATCAGTGGCGGCTCTTTTTGCCTCTTTTGAGCTCGTATTTATTGTAGAGATGAAAATACGATGAAAAACGCTGCAAATTGTTACACAACGGTTTATTTTAGTTCTGGCCTGAAATTTTTATTCGATTATTGGATTCTACACTACCTTGAATCCTAAACCATCAAATTTTGAGGGCGGGAGGGAATAATTTTTCTGTTGCTCGATTCCAATGGTTCATTATTGAAAATTATAACCCAAAAAGCGCTGTTTTTCAAAAAAGATGCTCAATAAATCCTTTAAAAAATCAACGAAAAACAATAAATGAACACGATTAAAGCAATGAATAAGTAAGACTTAAAAATACAGTTTTTTGGTAAAACATTGATTTATATGAAATCTGCATTTTTTAATGCTTCTCATGACAAAACCACAATTTAAAAAAAATCAACAAAACAAATTTCTGTTTTGATGTTATATCATGTTAATCTACAAAGAAAATTAAGGTAACCAAGGTGAAAGAGAATAAACGAACCAATAAGTATGTAAGCATCAATATCGAAAATAATGGTAAGATAAGGATGTGCTTTTGCTTGCCTTTTGAAGTTGTATGAGAAAGCTCCTCACAAAAAATCATGATGTAAAAATCAAACAGGGAGAAAAAATAACGGAAAGAATCAGGAAGTGGTTGACAGAAAACACTGGAAAAATACGGTAAAGTTTAAGACCGAAAATACAATAATGCATAAGTGGTGGTACGATACTATTCCGCAAAATTGTATTACTTGATCGATTTATATCGTATTTTCCCTCTGAATTATTGTATGGGTTGGCAACAGTGAGCTGAAGAAAAGGAAGTCCGAATTTTCCCGAACTCTACCGATCTCAAAAGAACTGAAGATGGTTCATTCATTTTGACTGGATCTCAAAAGATCCAAAGATCGAAGAACCACGATTCATTTATCATTTTTACAGATCCGCAGTTCACACGCTCTTTTGAAAAACCGATCTTCACTGAACACTACCAGCACTGAGCTCAAAAGATCCGAAGAGCCGCTGTTCATTTTTACTGACCCGTGGTTCATTTGCTCTTCTGAAAGAGTTGGCTCAAAGAGCCGGTTCTTTATTGAGCGTCCCATCTCTAACTGCCACTCTGGCGTCGTGGATGTCATCAGCTGTCTTCCTAAGGGAAGAACGAAATTTGTTCTGATGATTTCGATCGTGGCTTCCCATTGTCACACCGCCCTGGGTTGGGACGAGGGGGGGGTGATGAGCCCATGACGCACGAAAACACGGCCTGGTGGCGAGACTCGAACACACCTCCCGCAGTAGCCAGTCCGAGAATCGCCACCAAAGGACGCGTGCTGCAGCGAACACGGCCACATCGCTCCCTAGAAAACTGGGATTTCTTGTATCATTACCCGGGGAGCATCGAAAAAATCATTTCTTGGTTGAAGGCTAAACGACAATCTTCAAGTAAAGACGAACAAAAAAAAATGCGTCCGCTACCATCAGAAGCAATACCCACTTCTACCAAGGGTGACTTCTACTTAGTTGGTTGTAATAATAATGTGCAGATGCTCATATTCTATTACTAAGAACACCAAGACACGAGTTTGGATCGTTTCCGTTGTTTATTTACCGTAGGATTCTCCATGCTGTGGACAGAAAAGAGAATATTGATGACAAATCTTTCTATGAAGAATTCGGTAACTAATTTACACTAACTTAACACAGGATGGGTAAACTTATAGCAGGAAAACTATAGTTTTTCAATATCAACCCATTTCAAAAGATTTTTCCAAATAAAAACGCTGCAAATTATTACAAAAAGCATAGGAACCACTTTCTGTATAACGTTGAACTAATCTGTGCACCAGTCCATCAAGAGATCATTTTGACAATAACACATCAACAGGTCACACAAAACAGCAGGAATCACTGAGTATTGGGTACATTATGACAGTATTCTCCAAAGAAGATTTACTTGAAGAAGAAATTAAAAAAAAAAACGCTGGTACGCAAATCAAAAACATCGAAGGAGTGTTTTTGTACAAATAAAATTATCTACAAAATTCCAACCTTTTTAACGGTAGGTACCTTCTAATTCTGACTTATGATTAAGTAGGGTGTCTAGCGACCGGGAAAACCTGGAATACTCAGGGAATTTTTTCTTCTGTTTAGCGCCCATGACCCTGCGTTGTCGAATGCGCTCAAATAATTAAAAAAAAAAAAAAAATCGATTCACACTTGTGTTTCTTCTACATCACTCGTCCCAACTTCACAGGGAGCGAACGGTTGGTCCTACAGAGCTCTGAGTGGTCTCATTTGATTCTAAAAATTTAATACTATTTTAAATTGATGAAAAAACCACACCTTCATACCAAACATATTTGAGCTGAGGCGTTTTGAAAATGTCTACCCCTATTTTTCACCCCATAGTGATTGACATCAGTCACATTGGACGGGAAATTTTTTATTTTATTAACCAGAAATTCTGAGGGGGAGGGAGGAGGGGGATGTGTCACATCTGATTCTCAAATGAAGGGTCACGGGGAAAAAGGATCAAACTCCATTTTTTGGTCGAATTGAGATAGGCACGCCATCGTGTAGCTTGGGAGGAGTAGAACCGAAGGGGTGTTTCACTTTGTGGAAGAAAGATCGCATTCGTTCTTTTTAAAGCTAAAACAAATACGAGGCTCCGGGGAAAAAGGATCAGATTCCGTGCTCTCGCAGGGAAGAAAGATCAGTGTCCCATCAGACCCCTTCCCTCGCCTCTGCATGAGTTGTACGGCTTCACACCAAAGATTCATCAAGCACAAAAGCTCCTACTTCTGAAGATATCAGACAGTTTTCACAACCTCTTCTACCTCGAAGAAGAAGACTTCAGTACCAAAAGCAGCTGTAACATTGGGAAACCTTCACAACGGCCCCATACCCATCAAAACGAGCAAAATCAAAGGATTTAAAACACTTGTGTCAGTTTCTCGTCAACCCCGGTGTTAAAATTTTTTGAGTCACTGTCCAACAGGTTGGGGAATGTAGGAGATGATGACGTCATTTCATATTGCGACGATCCTTTAGATGAATGATTTATTTATTGATTTTTTTTTGCCTTTTTGCAATTAATTTTTTGTACAAAACTATACCTAATTTGGAAAATGAAGCCACTTTTTGCCCAATATTTTTCTGGAGGTGACAGTAAGGTACCTACAAACCCTAGTAAATTTACTGAAGTGAACTACGAGATTTGAATAAACAATAGGTAACTTGGTGATATAATTTTAGGTATTATGGTGACCGAAAGCGGATATTTGTGGGGAAAAAAGATCAAAGTCCATACCTTGTTTGAAATTTCTAATTATTTCTGGAAATTAACTTCGATCTACTTAATTTTCTTTCTTGTCACTTGAACATAATTAAATTCCTGGTCAGGTGGCCTAAACAGTTCATTTTTTTTTATGCATAGCGTCTGTCTGGGACGACTTCAAACTTTGTTTTTCGATTTTCTCGGAATTAGGAAAAGAGGAGTCTGATCCTTTTCCCCCGTGACCCTTCAAATGTATAATCCCAATTTATTTGTAATGAGATTTCTTGAAAGAGTGCACTCGAATGCTCAAATATCTATTGTATTTTATAATATTTCTAATCTATTTATTATTTTAAAGGGGCTGGTACTAGAACTTACCCGGGAGAATTAGGCAGCTCAATTCCCACCCTAAAACACAATACATAGATGGTCTCGTATAAGTAGAAGGATATCGTGCCATTTATTGTTATCTACTAGATCATCACCGATTTCGGGTGTATTCAATACTGAGAACAGATTATTCAGGTGGGGAACATGGAAGAAGATAAGAGGAAAGCTCACTTCAATGGGCTCTTGCGTGCGCCTTTTCTCCTCAATGCGACAGTAGTGTTCTCTTTAGGTGGCGAACAGAGTTAAGAAGTACTATTCACAGTCACGAGAGCTCATAACGCTTCCCCTTCCCCCAGCCCTGATAATGGTTACTCCAACGTATTTTTCCGATGTTTCTCATTGCTAACGTAGGTTTTCTCATCTTTCAGTTTGACAGTGGTTCGTCTCTTGAAGTTCAATTTTCTCGTTTTTCTGTTCATCTACAGAGGTTCGTCTCTAGTTTGCTTTTCATTAATTCAAAACATGAAGTAGTGTTGGAAGATGTCAATTCTGATAACTTGGGACCATCAGAAGGTACGCCTCTGCAGAAATGCAGTGATAAGAGTGGTGCAGATGATAGTTGATGATACTGTAGTGTAATTACAGTCCCTGGACATTATGTTTTGTTGACATTTAGTTAGTTGTTATATTGAAAAAGTTGTTGTGTTTTTGATCTTGAAAAGAAATTACACTCGTCATATTTTGTGCCAATCAGTGGTTTCTACCTACCTTCTTCCATGTGGGGAACTACCTACATGAGGAGTGAGTTGAGGGGGTCTCAGTCGGTCGCCGTTCTTCTTTCCGGTTTAGTATTTCTTTCAAGAACCAGCGCTCAAAGTTGTAAAAAAAACCTAACTCAATAAACGGGGTTTCCCACATTTCGCTGGCAATTGTTCGATTTTGATGATTCCAGCGGCAATCTTTTAGTTTTTCAATTCCCTAGGCAAATGCACTAATAAATTTCAAAAATCCTGTAAATTTCAAATTTAGATACAACTTTTAAACTTAGAGCGCCGGTTCTTGAAGGAAATACTAACTCGGAACGAGGAACGAACCCCTAACACACACGAAGGGCCATGGCTCAAATGTTCCCGTTCACTTCTTAACGAGATCACAATTAGCCGAAAAGGTTCCCGTGGCGACGAGTCGCTAGTGGTGGTAAAAAGGAACTCGATAGAATTTTTAAAAAGTATTCGGAGATGTTAAGAGATGGTCTTGTTCAGCGAGGAGAGGTAATCGCAAGTGTAAGGACCACAACCACGAACTCGAATGAAAAAAACTCACAATTTTCGCTGAACTATCACGTTTTTTCACATTCAAACACCATTTACCCTCTCAAATTCCATAGTAAACTTAAGAAATGGGTTCCAGTTGGAAGCTAATGAGATGGAACATGTTTTACACTTTTGGGGGCCCGTAAAAAAACATGAGAGTCTAGCCCCAACAATCTTTGTCGGGTTTCAGCACTACCTCCCGCCACTTCAACAAAATACCATTCCTCATCACCATAACTACCATTCTAAAGATTGTTGTCTCGTAATCGTTTTCGTTTCTCTTATTGTTTTCTCTCTGAACAGTTATGAATGATGAAAATGATGCCAAGTGTCTTTATATGTTGCAAAACGTGCCTAAAGTCATTAAATTTCAAAGCTGATCTCCAAAATCTTCAATGGTTCATTTTACAGAAATATGACTAACGAAAACGATTACAAGACAACAATCTTTAGAATGGTAGTTATGGTAATGAGGAATGGTAGTTCGTTGAAGTGGCGGGAGGTAGCGCTGAAACCCGACAAGGATTGTTGGGGGCTAGACTCTCATCTACTTAATTGCCTCAAGCTGTCCCACCAATCCACCATAGGCCTTAGTCACCCGCATGAATATTTGACTTCTAGTATAATAAGGGATCTCAAGAATGAATAAGTACAGAAACTAACACTAAGTGTCATTTTAAGTTGTAAAACGTGCCCAAAGTCATTCAATTTCGAAGCTGATCTCCAAAATCGTGACAGGTTCATATATTATAGGAATATAATACAACAAACCCGACAAGGATTGTTGGGACCTGACTCTCGTAAAAAAAAACGTGCTTTACAGGATAAAATCACCAAAATTTTGACGAATTTTCAAGTTTGAGGAAGAAAGGCTACCTATCCTAGTGTAGGTCACGTTTTTTCTTAACTGATCAAGAGCTCATCATAAGGGAAATTTAACGCTCTTTAACGATCAGATTTGAATTTACTGGGAAAATGAATGCGCTATGACCATTTTAGTACAGGAAGGTCGAAAACATGAGAAACAAATTCCAAGCAAAAAAAGTTGAATTTTAGGCAGAGTAAAAAAAAGTGCTTGGAATAAAAGTTATTGTTTATTAGTTGTACCATCTCTACTCCTGGTTGAATGATTTCTGGACACCCTGTATAGCATGTCAACGATAGATTTTATTCATTCACTCATCCAGAAGTACCAACCGTATGTGAATAGTGATTTTATTAGGTGGTTTTCTTCCCTATTGAGCGCTGAGAACATTATGGTACCTTGGGAACATCGAGCCATTTTCAGAACGGGAACATTCGCGACCTTTTTCTATGGGAACATTTTGGCCTTTTTTGGGCCCGTGGGAATAATTTTTTGCGGTCTCCCCTCAGTAAAAACTTCTGCTAAGTGGGTGTGGCACATAGCTTCCTCGTATCCATAACGAGATTGTATAGATGATCCGATGCATTGTAGCTTATCTCAAAACATCAAAACAAGTTAATCTGTAACATCCCTGAAAATTTCATTGAAATTGGGTGGAAAATTTAGAAATTATGGCCGTTACAAGGAAATTCACGTTTGCGCATGCGCAGTGGCTACTATCAGTCTGAAGGTGGTGATTTTCATAGGGGACCATCTTAATAATAATCTGTAACATCCCTGAAAATTTCATTGAAATCGGATGGAAAATGTAGAAGTTATGGCCGTTACAAGGGAATTCACGTTTGCGCATGCGCATCGGCTAATATCAGTCCGGGGGTGGTGATTTTCATGGGGGACCATCAAAATACTGATCTGTAACATCCCTGAAAATTTCATTGAAATCGGATGGAAAATGTAGAAGTTATGGCCGTTACAAGGAATTCACGTTTGCGCATGCGCAGTGGCTACTATCAGTCCGAAATTGATGATTTTCATAGGGGACCGTCTACACACCAACCCGCACAATCTCTGAAAATTTCATAGAAATCGGACAATAACTTCGAGTAGTTATGCGCATTACAATGATTTCATGACAGACACACAGACAAACAGACACGGAATCAAAATTGAACAGAAAGGTCTGAAACGTAAATCGCGAGTGGAAATTTTGATTTTGGAGAACTTTTTTTTTCATCCTTGAAAAGTGAATACAAAGCTTCCGCTACCTTGGTAGACTCTGAAGCAAAATTAAAGTAAACAACCATTTCATGTTGGATTTTGGTCCGACTGCCATTCCTGGCAGGGTCCAATTGCCTCACCGCCCTGGGTTGGGAAGGGGGAGGATGAGAGATGATTTGAACCCACGACCCCTGCAGAAGATGGCCCAAATTACACCGCTGAACAACGCTCGCCCCAGCGACCATGGCTACACTGGACCCCCAAGGACGCAAGTTTCCTGTCACACGCGTAAAAACGTCTATTTCCACGAAAGCAAAGAGTAACAATAATTTGTCTTTTATTTCACAAGATGCGAGGAAGCTGAATAAAGCAAACCGATAGTTCGACCTTAGTTTCTACAGTACCTTGACTATCGGCCTCATTCTGATCCACCTGAGCCGGGGCTGTTCATGTTCAATACGGACAGGACTTAACGATTTCCTGTAACACGTATCGCATAATCCAGGGAAGCTTATCAGATTTAATCTTTCACACCTAATCTGTTATAAAATAGGCACTCACATGCTTAGGAGTTGGTTGCATAACAATGGGTCAATGCGAAAGCGGATACATACGTAGAAGATTAAGGTACCTTCAGATTTTCTGGTTTACTTGTAATAACCAAATATTTACTACTAAATTCAAAAACCCCTTACAAAATCGTGATACACACATGATGTTGTTCTTCAACGCTCTACGCTATTCTGGGTGTCTAAAGTCTTTAATTTTCTCTCAGTGCGACAGACCTATTGATTTAGTCATTGACCTCTATTTAATACATTTTAATTAAAGTATTGACTGAAAACGAAGAAAGATTGATAAATTAATCAATAAAGATTAACTATTCAAGCAGGGAAGATACGGTGAACGAGCTATGTTTACGACTCATGGACTAGGAAGATGAATGATGAATCTGTTACATGACTTACGACTCAACATGCACGTTAACATTCGACAGTTCAAGTTTGGCGAGGGACTCTCCTTCCTTCAAATAGTTCAATCTGATCACAGCCAGAGGAAACGAGAAGTTCTGAAACAAGAATTGAAACCCGACGTTACACACCACTCCTTGGGCGAAGAGTAGACAACGGATTTTTTCAAACGCACACGTCAAGGAACTTTTTGCGTGTGGGAGTAGATACGTGTGAAACGAAACGGCAAGTACAAAAATACTCTATTGGAGATAGGCAACAGCGAACAGCCAAATTTTATTGTCTTATCCATGAAATGTATGTCACAATATTGTGAGCCCCTGCTCACTGGTTCTCAACCTTCGGTGACGGGACTGGAGTAAAGTAACACTCCCTCTCCTGACCCCCAAAACCCCTCAGGTTTTAGAATCACCAAGTCGCCTTCATTCTTGTCATTCATAAATAAATGAAATTGTTTTAAACACAGAATGTGTTTTAGCCATGGACTAACTAGCCAAAAAAGCTAACGAAATCTGAGACAACAACATGGATACCGATGATACGGAACTAAGGATCGTGTAACCTATTAGACCGGGAGCCGAGGCCAAAAACGGTGACTTACGAGTTGAAAGCTACAAACCAATTTTTATTAAAATGTGCTCCAAGGTGAGTAAAAAAATTGGATTGCTGCCACTCCAAAGCCCCGTCTTTCAAAATTGGCGGCCGTTTGAAATTTTCAAATTTAGAGAAATGACGACTTACGTAGTTGATGGCTGGAAATCAATTCACTTGCAAGAACTAATTATCTAAAGGTGGAAAATACATCTCTGCCACCCTAGTTCCCCGCCCCTGTACAGGCAGAGTCGATCAAATTTTGTCGAAATTTTGACCATTTTTTGACTTATTAGTTGACGGCTGAAATTTTTGTAGTAGGTTGGTATCCACGAGAAAGAAACAAAAAACTATCTCTGCCCTCCCCACCCCCCGTCTTCCGCTCAGCAGAATCGATTCAAAATTGTCAAATTTTGACACAAATTTTGACTTGTTCGTTCAGCAGAGATGGTCCAAAATTTGACAAAATTTGGTCCCAAAATTGAGTTATCGAGTTGATGGCTGGAATTTATTTTGCGAGTAGCTAATTATTAGTTCTTTCGAAATTCCTTACTCTGCCATTCTGATTCCGCGTCGTTTATTCAGCAGAGATGGTCCAAATTGGTCAAATTCTCTGCCATTCTGATTCCGCGTCGTTTATTCAGCAGAGATGGTCCAAATTGGTCAAATTTGGACCATCTCTGCTGAATAAACGACGCGGAATCAGAATGGCAGAGTAAGGAATTTCGAAAGAACTAATAATTAGCTACTCGCAAAATAAATTCCAGCCATCAACTCGATAACTCAATTTTGGGACCAAATTTTGTCAAATTTTGGACCATCTCTGCTGAACGAACAAGTCAAAATTTGTGTCAAAATTTGACAATTTTGAATCGATTCTGCTGAGCGGAAGACGGGGGGTGGGGAGGGCAGAGATAGTTTTTTGTTTCTTTCTCGTGGATACCAACCTACTACAAAAATTTCAGCCGTCAACTAATAAGTCAAAAAATGGTCAAAATTTTGACAAAATTTGATCGACTCTGCCTGTACAGGGGCGGGGAAGTAAGGTGGCAGAGATGTATTTTCCACCTTTAGATAATTAGTTCTTGCAAGTGAATTGATTTCCAGCCATCAACTACGTAAGTCATCATTTCTCTAAATTTGACAATTTCAAACGGCCGCCATTTTTGAAAGACGGGGCTTTGGAGTGGCAGCAATCCATTTTTTTACTCACCTTGGAGCACATTTTAATAAAAATTGGTTTGTAGCTTTCAACTCGTAAGTCACCGTTTTTGGCCTCGGCTCCCGGTCTATATGAGATATTTTGTAATGACGCGGTGATTATATAAGATTCTGATTTAGTGGGAGAAAAGTTCTAACATCATTAATTCCAAATCGACGAATGATTGCACCGAAATCTTTGGTTTGCGAAACTTGATGTAGGTATATGATGTAGCGAAATTATGTGAAACGCGTGAGCTAAAACACATTCTGTGTTTCAATAATTTCGTCCGAAGTATGTAAATAGACGTAATCGGGGGTCCATGGGGCTTGCCCCCTGGCGAGGCGCGGAGCGCCAATTTTTATTTTATTTTGTAGTTTGTCTTTTCTACGAATTATACCTGTAGAATCCTGCTCAGAAAAGGTTATACGGAGTATTAGAAAACACGAATAGACACATCCGTCTCTGACACGTGAGGCCCTTCAGGCACATTTCCCCCAGTAAATTCAGGAGAAGCTCCCGATCAGGCCTACCAGTTTACAGATGGTGGCAGCGGTGAGATTAGTTCTCCTACAACTGCTAGCCAACTTGTGAACGGTTGTTTAAATATGTATCCACCAATTCATGTGACTTTGAACCACAACGTCTGCTCAAAATTAATGCATGCAGGTAAGTAAAATACTCACATGGAAGTCAATGAAATCAGTGATGATGATGTTGGGTTGCGAGCCTCCAGTGATATTGTTAAGCCAGGACATGGCTTTCCCGAACATCCGAGATTTATAGAAATTCCTCAGATCAAGGTACACGAAGTTCTTTGCTCCTTGAAGTGTCAACACTAACTGAATTTTGAAAAAACCACAAAATTAATACATGTTGAGAATTGAAAAATAAGAGCAGCTCATATTTGATCATATCTACTAGTTATGTGAAGTTCTTTCAAAGCTGTATGATGGAATTTGCAAAATATAATGCCTGGCATCGAAGGTTTATGATGACAGATGACTGGTACAAAGAGAGTATGATCGATCACTTTACATTAACATCACTACAGGTCTTTATCCTTTTTGTTTCTATCCCGATTTCTCAACGACTCTAAAAAATTATCGAAGGCATGACATGAATAATTGTATTCCATGTCATTTTTGCACTATTGAGAAATAGTATGTTGACAAATCATGTCAATACGTAAGGAGGATCCAACAGCTATACTTGGCGTAAAAAATTCATGCGGGTGAAACCGTAGGAGGAGGGCCCCCAACTCACAGAGTACTGGAGACAAGTTAACAGAGGAGAAAGCCAGTGTTAAAATGGCGTGCAAGCATTTTTGAGGCTGCCTCAGATACGCCATCTACTTTCAGCTGAAGAACTGCTACGGAAACTGAAAAGGTGGAGGGATGCCACAATCTTTCATGCTGTTTCTTTTCAAATCCTTTCGAATGACCAGAAATTGATAACTTTTCATTTCATTTTTGCAAAAATTACTTAGAAAAACCAGTCGAGGCGACCAGTGGTTTCCAAGTTGCCCTGACAATCGTTGGTGTCCCTATTGCCAGTAGTTCAAATGTTCAATCGACAACTACCACCCATAGAAACGTTTGAAACCTGCTGGATTATTGAAATACATATCGAGAATATAACTAAATGTTATCAAATTAATTAGTTGGATGTGGCCGGTAATGCCCCAAGGAGAAAAGTATGTGGTAAACAAGATGACTTGTTGCGATGAGGTTGGGAACAAGCAATCATGAATGCGATCTGTTGCACTCGTCTACAACTACGTCCTGGAGCTCCACCAATCAGAACGCTTCTAGGGCTCCCAGCTTCAGCTTTCAGCCCAGAGCCCCTACTCCATGCCTTTACCTTGCCCCCTCTACTGCCCTTCCTCAACAATCCTCTAACCCCTACTCAACATGAGAGTCTAGCCCCCAACAATCCTTGTCGGGTTTCAGCACTACCTTCTGTCACTTCAACGAACTACCATTCCTCATTACCATAACTACCATTCTAAAGATTGTTGTCTCATAATCGTTTTCGTTTCTCATATTCGTTTCCGTTTCTCTATTGTTTCTGTATTGTTTTCTCTCTGAACAGTTATGGACGTTGTTATATGTTGCAAAATGTGCCTAGTCATTCAATTTCAAAGCTGATCTCCAAAATCGTCACTGGTTCATTTTATAGAAATATGACTAACCAAAACGATTACAAGACAACAATCTTTAGAATGGTAGTTATGGTAATGAGGAATGGTAGTTCGTTGAAGTGGCGAGAGGTAGCGCTGAAACCCGACAAGGATTATTGGGGGCTAGACTCTCATCTACTTAACTGCCTCACGCTGTCCCACCAATCCACCATAGGCCTTAGTCACCCGCATGAATATTTGACTTCTAGTATAATAAGGGATCTCAAGAATGAATAAGTACAGAAACTAACACCACGCCAGGCGTTATCTCTTAACTAAAATCTAGTGAATCATGCACAATATTTCTGGCTATAAAAATATTATTTCAATAACAATAATAATACCATAATTTAGATACCTGAGTGATGTAACCAAAACTATGCTGAAGGCGGCAAGCCATTTTGGCTTTGTCAATGACCTCAGTAGCGTTGTCAGAGTCAGGCCAGTAAGTTGGGAAATCTTTAGGCGCGAAGAAGAGGTTTCCAGGAGCCCCACATGACTTGCAGGCGTTGTACCTGTTAATCAGGACCACCTGGAGATATTTATGATACATCAAAGGTAGGAATCGTGAGATCCAAGGGTTACAATAAATTGGAACTGACGTTGTTAAGGCTACACACCCTTGAAAAGGCTAGATAAATACTATGATAGACAGTCGTTTACTCTACCACTTTTTGTTATCTAGGAATAATTGTTGCGTTGCATTGAATAATTATCGAATGAGGATTCAGATCTGACGGAGTCTTAAATGTGCTTTTTCTTGGCCTCTATTGATGGAATCAGAGTAGACTTTTTTCTTTCATCTTCAATTCAAAATAAAAACTAGGCGGTATCTGTAGCGTAGGTGGAAACTCCCGCTAGGCTGGTGGTAAAAGTAGTTTCTTGTACGTCCAATAGAGTGCTCTGATTAAAATTACGTACGAAATGAGGTGGCAGAACCTATTGGCGTGGTTTCCGCGTAAAGGAGAATACTCGGAACCCCATCTCCATGAGTAGCGAGAACTGAGAGTTATTCCAAAAATTGAACCATGGCGGGACGCAGGTGTAGAAAAGGGTTAAACCAACGTGAAACACGGCTTTTCTGATAGCAACCTAGAAACCTCCGAAAGTAACCAAGTAATCTCAATGTATCAGTTTTTTGAGCCAAAACTTGGTACCAGGGGATTTTTGCGTTTAAGTTTTTCAATTGCAACGGAAAATTCAAATTAAATTGTTAACAACTTGAAAAAAGTCTTTCATTTCTCCAAAAGCCACCATCACTGGCAGATGAAAGACACAAAAAAGACACAAAATTCCTGAGTGGCACTTAGGTTTTTCAGCTTTTCCCATGTTCTGGTGCTGTTCTGCTGAAGTGTAACCATATCGCTGGAACCAGCTCGGTAGAAACAAGAACTAGAGACCAAAAAGAAAAAATAATATCGATTTCTTACCGTTTCACAGAGGGCAGATGAAAGACAGACAGTGACTGTGACACCACAATTTCGCAACTGACTCCATTTGAGCACGCTTCCACACAGAAGGAATACGTTTCCCGCCGCTTTCTTTGATAACCTAACGACTAACCTCACCTCTTACAGAGGTAGTAAAACCGCGGGAAACGATAAAAAGCTGCCAAAATACGAAAACCCAAAAAAGGCAGATTAAAGACAAAAACCTCCGGACAAGCACATTTTATCCTCCTGCTCGCTTTATTTGCTTCTGAAAAAATCTGCAAATCCATTTTTTTCATGTCCAGGTATATGCAATAAAGAATCACTACAAATTCAGGCCGTTGCTTTCATAGGTGATTCACAGTGTTCAAGAAAGTTGACTACCTAGGGGTCCAGACATGGCAGATTACTGGACATTTAGCAGTTTAAACTTTAATTTCTATATTTTAGCGTGAATAAGTGCATATTTTATTGATTGCCCGAAGTAGAACAAAGTTGATAGTTTATCGATAATTTTTTTTTGACACCCAAATCATAAATGTGCATTCGGAATCTTCTCTGGACAACGATTCGCTCTTTCTGGGAAAATGACCCATATAACACTTTAAAAAATTAAAATTACCTTGGAGAGATCACATCAACTTTTTACATTTTTTCTGTTGGTGGGCGAACAACTCTGGGTTTTTTTGGGTCCTTTTTGTAATAGAAAAAGGGGTCTTTTCGACATTATCTCATATCAGACAGAAGACATAATATGAGACATAATATGAGACATACAGAGATCACATCAACGTTTTTCGAGTGTTATATTAAATTATGTTATATTAATTAATTATGTTGTTAAGTTCAATGATATTATCATTGAACTCAACAACATAATTAATTAATGTTGAAAATGATCAATGACACTCGAAAAACGTTGATGTGATCTTTCCAAGGTAATTTTAATCAGAGCACTCTATTGTACGTACGAGAAACTACTTATACAACCAGCATGCCTAGCAGGAGTTGCCACCTCCTCTACGAATACAGCCTAGTGAATCCTTGAAACATTGAGTCAAAGTAGGATAACAGCCTTTCAGAAGAATGTAAGAGTAGGTATACCTGAAATCCATTCCCTTGCATGTAGGACAGCGTCAGTGGTTGACCTTCTTCAGGAACAGGACACACCATCGACCCGAAGAGATCAAGAACGCCGGCCAAGAATTGCTCCTTCAGAGACTCACTGAAACTGAACAATAACACCATCAATCGACTTGTATTGGTGATGGTAATTATCGATTCAACATAAACGACACCCGATTTGTCTCTGTAAGCTATATTGTTCCAAAGTGTGTGTACATCTACAGTCTGATGCTAATTCAGTATGGCTCAAATCGTATAGCGTTTGATTTTGGGTTATAAGTTCGGGGTTTAAACCCTGGGAGTGTGGGGCTTTTGGGGTTTGAGCTTTGGACACTGGAACCCTGTTTATGATTGCACTGTCAAACGCTAATAAATGAGCTTGAACCTCTTGGCACTTCGAGGCATCGGAGGACTTTATATGACAGCCATAACACAAGCTCCAAGCTTCAAAAAGTTCTGTGACCGAGGTCAGAAAGCCATAAATTCGTACTTTAAGAAGAATTTCACTGGACTCAGCAAAGACATCTTAGGCCTGAAAGAGGAGGATGTCAGAAAGAATAGTAGTTGCATGGCAGGCGTTTTCGATCATCCTAGCTATAGAGTTCATGGTAGAGCCACCTCACCAAGATCAGGCCTTTCCTATACAAGTAAAATAAAGGTTCAAGCCAAGGTGTGTAGAGGAAAGAAGAGGTGCTCGCGCAGCCAGGTGGGGGAAACGTGACGTCACCCGAGTCCGAACTGCCTTGCCAACAGCTGTCTCTGGTACTTCACTCGGGCGTACATTGTTTATAAATACGCGGTATAATATTATACCGTTTGTTCTGTTAACATTTCCGTTTCTAAGGTTGAATAACTTTTTTAATTCAGAAAAATTTCTACAAATTAGACGATTTTGAAGTATTTTTCAGGTCGAGAGCTTGACCACAAACAGGCAAGGAATAAATGAGAAACGGTTGAAACGCGAAATCTGAGTGAAATTATGAATTTCCGTCAAAGCCGAACCATAATTTCCTAGTTTTGCCACGGAAATAAATTAATGTTCTAAAATAACAATGTGAGTGCAAACGAACAATAGTTTCAACGGCTAAAATTCTAACAGTTTGTAAAAATTGGATGATTTTGAAGTTTTCCCTTTTAAAAAATTGGCCACAAAGAGGCAAAAATAATTTTTTGTGTCAGTAATTTGATGGATTTGTCAGGAATTTGTCAGTGGAATTTGATGTGTCAGTAATTTCAATAATTATTATTGAAATTACTGACACATTAAATTCCAGTGAAAATTTCAATTAGAAGGATTCACATCTGTTCAAACCGCAAGTTGAAATTTCACAAAAAATGATAAATTTCAAACAAAAATTTATAGAAAAAAATAAACACAATTTTTTCAAATCGAATAATTTGAAATTATTCTATGAATGATTCTGTAGTACCTGATGTAGAAGACAAGAAATTCACCATAAAATAGATAAAATAGCTCTTAAACGCTAAATTTGAGTGAAAATTTTGAATGTGAAAAACGGGTCCATTCCATGGTTTGCCCAATACTGGGATTTGCGGACCCGTGTGACAGACAGATACGAAACCAAAATTTTTCAGGACAATATTTGTTAAAACAATTCTTCCGCTACTTTGGTAGATTCGGAAGCAAAATTATTTAAAGTACCTAACAAAACTAACCAAAAATTCCATATAAATTATAATTCAACAGGCGAAAATTTCAGCAAAGTCAGACCATGATTTATCATCCCATTACAAGGAGTCGACCACATAAATGTATTACATGTACATAATGTATTACCCGGGACTGATGCTCTAAAACGAAAAAGTCGAGAAATGATAATTGTTTCGTATCTCAATTTTCATTGGTTCGTATTCTATAAGTTTGTGTCAGGAAATTGACCATCAAGCAGAGAAGAAATGTGATTTAGTTCTAAAGCACAAAAGTTGAAATTTCCATCAAAACCCGTCCATTTATTAGGTACCTACTAACACCGCCCGGGATTACAATTCAAGTCGATTTTACGTGAATTTTCCCAAAATTCCATCACAACTTGCTGGTTGAAGTACATACAAAATTACTAAAGCGGGAAAAGCAGTATGGCGAAGGGAGACTGTCGAGCCAGAGGACTCGGGTGACGTCACGCCCCTTCCCAGCCTTAGAGCGTGAGCACACCTCTTCTCCTCTACACACCTAGAGTTCTAGCGTACCTCTAAAGCACCATACCGTATTATTTCGCATTTTCAGCTTGAATAGATTAGGAATGATTAGCACTTTACTCTATCAACTTGTTATGACGGCGTGTGAAGGCGAGTGGCTTCACGTCAGCTTGTCGGTTTTGATTGGTACCTACTCAACGAAGACAAAGGACGGGACAGCACTTTCTGCCCGGCGCGTTTTACCGCCGACCGCCTGCAGGAGTGCTTAAGGACTTCAGCTCAGCTACGTACCTCGGCGCGATTGCTCGCCGACCAGAGGGAGGCAAGCACATTTACCTAGGCCTAGTTGGGGGTAGACAATTACTAGGTGAAAAGGGAGCAGAGGCTGGCGCGATGAGCTTATCGCCTATCGAGACCTTTGAGGAACTGTGGGCTTCGATGAGAAGGCGAGGTAGAGCGAGAAATAATCAAGTCGAGTTTTCGAAGACAAATGCATGAAGGGGAAGCCCCGAGTCCTCCTTTTATATTGGTTAAACAAGGTAAAGGGAGAGTGGAGGAAGGTGACGTCAAGTGACGTGTTTGTTCCCCATACCTCACCTTACCTACCTGGCAAGATGAGTCACTCAGGGTTTCCCTTGTCCATTATTGGAGAACTAACATAGCTAAGAGTATGAGTCCTTACACAACTAGAAAATTGATCTTATTACTCTTGTTTAACAATGAAAAATCCTTTTTTTCCGGATTTTCCGTAAACCATCAAACTTTGAGGTGGGGTTAAAATTTCTTCTTGCTCGATTCCACTGGTACATTATTGAAAATAATAAATCAAAAGCTTGATTAGGTTGCCTACAACACTAAAACAAACAATATCTTTCTTCTTTCTTTCTTTCTTTTCTTTTTTTATATCTTTTTTCTTTCTATCTTTTATTGGAAGAGAATGATGGATATTTTTGAGAACTCAATAAACTTTTCCATCAATACAACATATTGACCAGGAACCCATATATTGTGATGTTCGGGAATCACAACGATCACAGTGATCAGCTGATCTTGGACGCTGGGTAGGGAGGGTGCCCCCGCTCTCGAATTCCTCTGGCAGTCTGCATGGGAGAGCCGCCAAGTCTACAAGCAAGTGGTTCGTTTCCTGCCCTTTTAAAAAATCACCTCATCATATTTTCAAATTTTGTGGATCCTCGTCAAAAAAGAAGATCGCCGTCCGGAGACTTCAACATCAAGAGGAATTGGTTTCGAGGAGAAACTGCACTTCCTGGTCATCTACCCTCGTGTCTACCTACTGGGAACTCCAAACGCTCCATTTGAATTCTTGATGCCAATACCAGCTTGGTGGGCATCCGCGGTGAGTGGCACTCCTTCTTCCTCTCTCTCTCTCGTCACGAACTTTCTCACCTAGTTTAATTTCAATTTCTAGAAATTTGAGGCCCTTAGGGAATTTGGTTGAGGTTATAAGCTAATAAATCTCTCATAATTACTACAATTTATTTTGTTTTTATTGTTAATCATTCCCCTAGAGCTCCTTAAAGGCGAGTATGCCCCCATTCTCTGAGTCATTAAATGAAGTAGGTCAATTCATATCACATTTTGGCGCATGCAACGTGGGGCTCGAAAAAGGAGCTCAAAGGGGTCAGATAGCTGCAAGAATGTCAATTTAATGTTCAGGATTGTTCAGTTCCACGATTCTGCTAGCTGTAACTGTAATCTGTTGTACTTCAGTCACAATCACACTTATCTTGTCCTCAACTCTTTGTAATTCTGAGTTGGAGTGAACTTTGTGTTGTCGGTTGTAATCAATCATTGTATTCATTGTTAATCTCTGCCAGATGAGCGGGAAAGAAGTTAGCCTTCGATTGAATTGCGCCTAGATCAACGTTCGTTGTGTAATCTCTCATCGCTGTTATCACCAGTATTTATAACCTGAATTTTTGTCAACAGTTTGTATTCTTGTGGCTTGTTGACGTCAAATTTTTTTTTTCTTCTGCATTATTCTTCGAGTTCATTGTGAAATCTACGTCTTTGAATACTATTACAGTTCATCACAAGGGTAAAGTAAATTCTGTCCTTTCGATAGCCACTATTGTAGGTAGTGACTTCGCCGCAAATTGTAGGGAACAGTAGTCTGTGATCAAGTTAGGGGATCATCGTTTTGATATCAGTAACTGCCGCCACCCATTTCGTTTTCAGGAACATTCTTCGGGTAATTATTGATCCTCGTAAACCTTCACGTCAATCACGATGAATAATAATCCTGATGATGTCGAGCAAGGAGAAGGGACTCACGACCTGTATGGTGCGACTGCGTTCGTGAACGATGGGAGACGGCGTGACAGCGGATTCCCGGTAGGTGGTAGTGATAATTCGCCTAATAATAATGCATCTGATTTGGGGCTTCCAGACTTTGAGATAGTCAAGAGTAGAATGCAGGAAATGATGAACATGTTTGATCGAATGCAGACAAATCTAGTAGGAACGTTGAATCTGCATGTAACTGAATGCAACAAAAAAATCAACGATCTCAGCCGAGATGTACAGTTTCTTAAAGGCAGTGTGAGTCGTCAACCTGGCCTTGTACCTACCTTATCGAGTCAGACGGATGATCAAACCGTAGCTCGTGTAGTTCAGTATTTGTCACAAAATCAGCACAATGCTAATTTGCGTTTGCCTAATTTCTCAGATCAACAAAATGAGTCTCCCATGTTATTTTTGGAGGAGTTGGAACAATATTTTGAGGCATTTCCCTTACTTAATGATAAAGAAAAGTTACGAATCACTTCATCTGCTCTTAAAGCGATGCCATACAGGTGGTATGCTTCTAGAAAATCATCATTTACAACTTATGCTCAGTTCGAAAGGTCTTTTCAAGATGAGTTTTGGAGTACTGAAAGACAATCGGATCTTATAGCTGATTTGTACAATAAAACGTTCACGGGCGATTCAATGGAAATTTATGCTAGGAATCTATGCTTAAACTTACGTTTTCTACAACACCCTATTCCAGAAAGCGTCCTCGTGCAAATCATCATTAAACATTTTCATCCTGACGTACAGAATGATCTAATGTTGATGGAAATAAATAATTTCAATACTTTGTTCGCAAAACTCAGAATTTGTGATCGATTCAAAGCTAGGAGGCAAAATTATGATCGATTTGGAAATGATCAGAGATTCTACTCGAGAAATTCCAGCTCCTCATTCCAGCACTCAAGGTATCAAGGGCCCAATAATAATTCCAATCGTGGATATTCCTATCAGAATAATCAGGGAAATCAAAACCAAAATATTTCTAATCAGGGTAATCAGAACAATAGGGGTCAAAATTCAGTTAATACCAATCAAAATAGTACTAACTGGCGTGACCGCTCTTCTGGAGAGCTGGGTAGTAGAAATAGAGTTAATGTTAACGCACTATCAGTGGAAGAAGAACAGTCGGGTGAGATCGTGGAGAACCACGACTCACAGAGTGGTGATAATGATGGATTCCAGTCTTTAAACTTGTAGATGCCCTGTTTTCTCATGGATCTACAAGTCATGTGCGAAACAGGGCGATGTCTTCTAGAAATAGTTTGGATACGGGTGATCAGATTGTCACGGTTAGTTCATTGTACGCAGAAAAAGACGCGTATCTGTTTGAAAATCCGAATGAGTGGCTGAAAGATGACTTGTTCCATTCAGTGTCACTTTGCCAGTCCCCTGAATTGGCAGTTACTTTGGGTGGTGTTCAGGTGATGGGGATGATTGATTCTGGAGCTGTTTATTCTTGCGTTTCTGAGTCATGGATTACCGAAAACCGTGATAAATTGCAAATACTCAGCCGTTTGCCCGTTACCAAGGTACACATTGTTGGTGCTGTAGGGAACAAATCTCCCAGCGTTAAAGAACAGATACTGTTGCCTCTTGGTCTACCAAATGCAAAATTTGAAGTGAATTGCTTAATAGTTAAAAATCTTATAAAACCATTTATTATAGGCATGCATACTCTTATGAAATTGAAAGCTATCATTAATATTAAAATGGGTAAAATTATTTTTCATTCTGATCAGGATGAGCCTATCTCATGTCAGTATGGGAAGGATGTTCAGTTCTTGTCTGAATCTCACGACACGATACCCATTAATACTATGGAGGTAAAGTCAATCAACATTGCTGACTCTTTGAGTCGTTTCACTATAAGAAAACAGGAATCGTTTTCCTGTGAAGAGGTAATCATTGCGGCTCTAGAGCTGACACAGTCTATCAGCAATCTGTTTCAAAATTTTGTCCTACATCAAACCAAGGATCCACACCTAATGCACGTTCTTCGTAGACTAAGTGACTACAGTCAAATTGGAGACTATAGGATAGACAATGGTCTCTTATATCATAAAGTAAAGGAGAGATGGAAGATCTTGATCCCTTTAGTAGCCCTTGCAGGTGTGCATGACTTTGATTTAGATGTTGTACTATGACCAGTATGATTGTTGCATGTAAATTTTTTTTTCTCAAACTAATAAAAATTATTCTCAACAGTTATCATCCCTCGCATTGGATTGACCTCTGAGTTGGTTGCTCTGATGATGATTGCGTTGATGGGGTGGATTGTTTCTTCCTCCTACAGTAATAAAAAAAATAAATGTAAAAAAAAAAAAAAAAAATGATTGAGTCAAATTCTTTAAATTAAAATTAACAAACTCCTGAAGTTCTGAAAGTACTAATAAAATTAAGGTGGTAGAATTTAAAAAAATGTTACTATACTAAAATGATCTTTTGGCTGTTCAATGATGTCTAGCTTGTCTCTGATTTACTGTTCTGCAAGGCTACTTATAAGTGTACTTTGTTTAATAATAATAATGGGCCGAATAATGTTTAAAAAAGGGAGGATTTGTCGAAGCTGTAGGGAGAGAGATCTAGGTCAGGAGAGTTATGCCAACTAGAAGGAGATGGAGGCTCACTTCAAAGAAAAAGCGCCCCAACGCCATGTCATCGTCAGTGTAGCTCTCGAGGGGAAAACAAAGTATCCCATTACCAAGAACAATTACTGCTCCCGTTATTTTGTTTTCAGCAAAACATGGATGCAGCTGTTTCCGAAGCATGATACTTCCCAAGATACTCACCATGGACGGACCGTTGGCACCTCACATGGGATTCATCTCAACCACCTGACATCTCCCGACGAACATCTCCCGACAACTCCTCGACGGAATGAAAATTCACACCGATACCAACAATCGAAGGACCTCGATAGAGACTTTAATGAAGCGAAGCCAGATTTAGTTGGTACTAAGGCCTCACTAGGTAATATTGTCTTGGAATTTTTGTCTGTAAGTCTAGTTAGGTAGGTCTCGGAAAAAAAGTGCCAGTGCTGTTTTGGTGACCGGTGTTTAAAAAAAAAAGGAAAAGTGTTCCTTTTTTTTGTTCGTAGGAGGGGGAAAATGTGATGTTCGGGAATCACAACGATCACAGTGATCAGCTGATCTTGGACGCTGGGTAGGGAGCAGTGGCGGCTCCTGCCCTGAACTCAGGGGGTGCACGGAGATCAGGAGAAGCTATGGAGAAGGGACAGAATAGGTGCTTTTCTCTGCCAAATAGAAATTTCAACGATATGTAAATGGGATAAATCTTGGTAACTTTTCCATCTTAAAATTGCAAACGGTACTAAATACATAGGTGCAATAGAGACGAAAAATAATGTTCTCTAGTGGTTAACAGAAATTCTGAAATACTTAATCATCAAAGGTCTAAACCCAAGAAATGCATCCATCTTATTGCAAAGCTGAAATGTGCATTTGCCCGTGACGATTCAAAACATCGTCCAACTCGGAAGAAAAATTAACGATGATTCGAGACAGAATGTACCTATTTTTGTTAACCGTTTTGGTTTTTTGCATCAGATTAAGACGATATGCACTGTCGAGTTGTTGCATTAGGTATATTTTGACGACCCAATATACGCAAATCTACCAGAGCGTTTTTCTGGGAGACAGCCAATGCCTTTTTTTGGGAGATCACTTATGCCGTCTTTAACCCAAGCCTCATTTCGGTTGGTAGAACAGATCAGGCAAGCGAAGCGAAACAATTTGTTACTCACTTCACACCTGCAAAGCCAATCTACCTTCTTATAATAATACTATAAGAAGTCGAATATTATTTGACATTAAACTTACGGTACGAATCTGCACGAGTTTTAAATTTTAACGTCTGCTGGAGTCCAGATAGAGACGGCAAGTTTCTGGAATGTCGCACTTTTTCACGACCGACAAACACGAATAGTTTACGTGAATGTAATGCACCGAATTATTCATAGTAGCTACAACACTCCTAAATAATCACAATACTTTGAACAAAACGGTGGACCGAAAACGAAAAACGGGAAATGCCCTTATCAGATCTGTTTGTTTACGATAAGGAAACCGGGAAACCAGTGAGCCAGGAAGACAAAATAATAAAATTGGAAATTCACTCACTCACACACCCCAAGTGCACAGCCTCCGTGCTGCTCTTCAAGGTCACATTTCGTGCTCTCTGGTTGGTCAATCTCACGAGCACACCTCCATCTAATCACGTGACATTAGTCAAGAACGGAGCATAAAACTGGATTTGCGCGAACCGCCGCTGATTGGTCAGAAAAGAGGGAGCTCCCCGCCACTGTTTTCGCGCGTAGATTCAACTAGCACAGTACCTACGATCGTGTCTTCTGTCACTAGCCAACTTACTCTTCAAACCCAGAGGAACGAACTTTGATTTTTTTTTTTTTTTTTAATTGGCTGGGGGTGCACATGCGCCTATGCTCCTATCAGCAGCCGCCCCTGGTAGGGAGGGTGCCCCCGCTCTCGACTTCCTCTGGCAGTCTGCATGGGAGAGCCACCAAGTCTACAAGCAAGTGGTTCGTTTCCTGCCCTTTTAAAAAATCACCTCATCATATTTTCAAATTTTGTGGATCCTCGTCAAAAAAAGAAGATCGCCGTCCGGAGACTTCAACATCAAGAGGAATTGGTTTCGAGGAGAAACTGCACTTCCTGGTCATCTACCCTCGTGTCTACCTACTGGGAACTCCAAACGCTCCATTTGAATTCTTGATGCCAATACCAGCTTGGTGGGCATCCGCGGTGAGTGGCACTCCTTCTTCCTCTCTCTCTCTCGTCACGAACTTTCTCACCTAGTTTAATTTCAATTTCTAGAAATTTGAGGCCCTTAGGGAATTTGGTTGAGGTTATAAGCTAATAAATCTCTCATAATTACTACAATTTATTTTGTTTTTATTGTTAATCATTCCCCTAGAGCTCCTTAAAGGCGAGTATGCCCCCATTCTCTGAGTCATTAAATGAAGTAGGTCAATTCATATCACAATATTAAACATATTGTTTAGTAATGCATGCATTCCAGGGGCCGTCCCATTGGATAAGCATTAGGTCAATTAATACCAGTAGGTAAGCGAAAAAACTTTCACTCGATGTAATTTATTAAGTATTTTAGGCAAGAAATGGTGACCCCCCCCCCTCTTCACCATTATCCATCATAACATTTCTAGCGGTATGGGAGCCTCGAATTTGAAGAGCATTTTGAAATCCATGATCTAGGACCCCCAACATGCGAACTCGAGTTTCAAAGCTTGGGTACTATAGTAGTATATAGGACGTCCTAAAAACCCAGTACTAGGAAGAAATCTGATCCCACCGACAATGCTTACTTTTGCCAACGTACCAGACTCAAGTATTCATACTCACTGGTAGAAATGTTGGAAATCAATGATCACCACTTCTTTTGGATGCTCCTCCAGAAAAATCTGAACGCTCTCCAAACATGTTTTGGGCGAGGATTTAGATCTAAGGAAGTGCGTTATGAAGAATCGGTCTTTGGTTGAATCGAAGTCCAGTCTAAAGTCCAAATACCTGGAACACGATCAAGGGAATGTAGACAACGTTAGAGTGCTACAAAGTAAGAGTTCTGTCTACGGTTACGTGTATTTGGACAAAAATGGGGAATTCTCATTCCTTTTGATCCTTACCAGTTATTTATGCAATAAGTGCTCAACTCAAATTATTCTCAACTTTTGACTTGAGAGTACTATATACTTTACGACTTTCTTTCTTCTTATACAATTTATATGGGAAAGTAAATTACCTGATTCCATGTTCAAGTTGATACGTGATGGGAAAGCGCTGGCAGGTAGCCCAGGGTCTAGCAAACATTGGGATGTTGAGGCAGAACGCATCGTTTCCCGCCTCACTTGAGAGATCACAAGTTCCTGAATTGTGACTCCCTGCAAACACGTAGGTATGACGTAATTTAAATTATTAAAAGGCAAGACTCACCAATGACAAAACAGAGCTTGTGTCTTATTTTTTACACCGTCTTCTTATCTTCTGAAAGCCCAAATTGTACACCAAATTCCGAAGTGTGAGGTAAGTATCAAATGAGGAAAAGGTCTAATCAATTTGGAAAAGCTATAAGGCTCTATTTACCTTGAAGTAGTTAACCCATGTCCTATATATAGGTATAGCATTTCCTTGTCCTATATTAGCGTACCTACACAGCCTTTACTCAGTTCCGTTCAATATTTAGAAAAGAATTTGATTGTAATACGAGGGTTGTTCCAAAAGTAGTAAGTTCTGACACGCTAGGAAAAATTGAAAAAAAAGAAAAGTTACAAAAAGTTAGTTAGTTAGTAGGTAGTTAGTTACCTAGTTATTTGTATTCAGCAACATCTAAACTATTTTTCTACATAATCGCCCATTTTTCCCAAGCATTTGCGATAACTGTATTCCAGTTTTTTCAGTCCGATGGTGTACCAATTTTCATCCAAATTGCGTAGCCAGCTGTGAACCGCATCCATCCGTCCGCAGGATTTTTTCGCTCAACATTTCTCGCCTCTTGTTTTTTATTGCCTTTCTCAATTCTGTGAGGACACTGCAATACCTCTCTGCAATTATGGTTTTGCCCCTGTCGAAGTAGCAGGAGACCCTTACAGTCCCAAAACACTGTAACCATCACCTTCCCAGCGGAGTGCTCGACCATGGTTTCTTGGAAGCACTCAATAAATTTGATTGGGATGTTTTTCCCCGCCCTCCCTATTCCCCAGACCTAGCACCAAGAAATTTCCACCTATTCCCGGCTCTCTAAAACCCACCAGGGAGGAATCAAATTCAGGACGGATGGAGAAGTTAAGGATGCGGTTCACAGCTGGATACGCAAATTGGATGAAAATTGGTACACCATCGGACTGAAAAAACTGGAATACTGTTATCGCAAATGCTTGGAAAAAAGCTGCAAATTATTACACAAAGGTTTATTATTTTCCTATATAGATCACTCGTTTGCAAAGAACACGGCATTGCCATTGTTACGACCAACCAACTTGAAGAAAAACATCGATCGCATTTCGGCCAGCTAACATTTTAACGGGGGCCTCTTTTGCGATTCACAGTCGTGTTTCTGATTTATCGTAACTACAACACTTAAATTCTCGGAGGGAGCGAACGGTTTGTCCTACAGGGCTCCGGGTGGTCTCAAATTTTTTTTAAAATTCTATACTATCTTAAATTGATGAAAAAACAATGCCTTTATATCTAAATTATTTGAATTAGGGCGTTTTCAAAATTTCAAAATTCATTTTTCAACCCTTAGAAGTGACTTACATCAACCAAAATCTTCGGTGCACAACTAGACCCCAAATGGAGCCTACATACCAAATTTCATCAAAATCGGTCAATGCTAAGTGGGGAAAGTGCCGCGTACGGCGGACGGACGGCCAAATTTTTATTCGATTTTTGGATTCTACGTAACGTGAAACGTGTAGGTAAACCAACAAATTTTGAGGGGGTGTTGAAAAATTGTTTTTCTTGGTCGATTCCAAAGTTTCATTATTGAAAATAATAAACCAAAATGGGCGATTATGTAGAAAAATAGTTTAGATGTTGCTGAATAAAATATATATTTTTTTGTAACTTTTCTTTTTTTTTTCAATTTTTCCTAGCATGTCGGAACTTACTTTTGGAACAACCCTCGTACATTTTACGTTGGAGAAGAAGAAAATACTTCAAAACAATAAAATTATAAGAAAGACTATACCAGGTATGCTAAGCCAGGTGAGCGATTTTTCCTTCACGTTTTCTGGAAGGTTTCCCATCCAGTTTTCCAAATCAATGGCTGGAATATGTGGAGCAGTCATCGGCATGGCTTTGAGACGAGATCTCACACTTCGAATCGGAGCGTCGACTCTTCGAGCCAAAATGGTGAGGAAGACCTGATGGAGACGAAATAAAAGTTCTCTGAGTTTAGGAACTTTCAAGAAATTGATCGAGATAACAGAATCAACCAGAAAACTTAACGAGTGCATTTGTTGATGAATAACGATGATGAATCAATATTGGGTGATTGTTATTGAATTTGGAGGAATCACTAAGAGAACAATGTGGTGGTAAAAAACACCTGACGACTGTACAATCCGTTAGTTGAAGGGTGATGACCTCATGACAATACAATGCTTAGAAGTCTGTATCTATGAGTAGGTCAACTGAGTCTGAAAGTAGTGCCTAGTAATAATATTACTACTGGTACCTACGTGAAGTTCAAGATAAGTTGATTCGTTTAAAATGGGGATGGATGGATCTACAGTGTGTATGAAGGATGGTAGAGGAGAATGGATCTACAGTTTGTCGTCCATCAACATATAGCATTAGCAAACTGAATTAAACCTTTAGCAAACTGAATTAAACCTTTAACAAACTGAATTAATCCTTTCGCAAACTGAATTAAACTTTTCGCAATTACAAGTGAACCTATCATAAAATTAATCCTCTGCGTCAAACATGATCAGATGACATAAGAGTGAGTGGAGTCCCCAAAACAATACCTTATCTGTGGACGGTCAATAACTTCACTGTGAACGGTCAATTACTCCTCTGTGGACTGGCAAACTTTCATTGACCTTCTGTGTAGAGTCGCCGTTCTCTTCCCGTCAACATTGCATTCCAAAATTGTAACTTCTGGAACCACAATTGCGGAAGTTTTCCGTGAGTTTCTGAGAAAGCTGGAACTGAAGTTACAAAATTCCACAGACGGCGTCCTGCTAATTATGGACAACGCGAGAATTCTTCGTTCTACTATAGTCAATCAGTTTTTCGCAGAATTAGATATGGAGGTAAAGTTTTTACCAACTTACTCGCCCATGCTCAATCCCGTGGAGAAAGCGTTCTCAAAAATCGAAAACGAAGCAAGGAAGATTCTGGCTCAACGAGGTGAGCATAATTTGTCTGATGTCAAGGAGCGTGTCTACTGTAAGTGCTTAAGACTGTTCAAACTACGTCATGGACATCTCGTACTTCCTGCTGCAGCTACAGGCCAACCTCTCCACTAACCTTCCCCTTTCTTGAAAAATCAGGCTATTCATGTGATAGTTTATTTTAGAACATATATTTATGTATGGATGGTTGATAACGTTTTATTATTATTATTTGGTTTATTGAAAATTTATTAAATTTTTTGTTTATTGCGAAAAGTTTAATTCAGTTTGCGAAATGTTTAAATCAAATTGCAGAAAGTTTAATTCAGTTTGCGAAAAGTTTAATTCAGTTTGCGAAAGGATTAATTCAGTTTGCTAATGCTATAATACCTAATGTATAATGGTATATATTAGCTGGGAATGGGGGGATTGCATCCCCCCAGGATGAGGACCATGTATTCCAGAAACATTGCGATCTATTCTCTTCTTCGATTGAACCACGATCACGCTAAAGGCGGAATCGATGGAACTGCTAAGGATGCTATAAACTCCAGCAACCTAGGGAGCAGCTTGGGTTGTCTCATCACTGCTTCAGGGACTCCTAGAATGGCGAGCCTACCTTTCTACATGCTCTGCTGTCTCAGTGATTATACTTCTGTGATTGAAGCAGTGGAACCATGTTCATAAACATGTTTTCTTTTATTTCTTGTCCAGCATTGCCAGGTACACAGTGTTCCATAAACACACATTGTACTAAACCACCTCGTAAACTTGGTTCAAATTCAATAAGCAGTGTAGCCCACAAAGGTCAGTAAAAACAACGAAAAAGATTGGTTGACCATTACACAACTGGACCTCTGACCCAAGTTGGAGGTGGGGAAAGCAAATACCCCTCCCTTAGTCAGGGCAGACAGCTGGATTTTGACTAGACTGCGGAGAAGTCAGACGATTGGAACCAACTAACATCACAATCGTTTGTGAAATCCATCAAACAACTTGGTAGAGGCTTCCTCTCTTTTATGATCAAACTGAACAGCCAGTGGTACTATCCGCCCAACTTCACTCCATATATCTTAATAATGTGACCATCAGCAGCTAAATTGCTGAGATTTTTGGGTTTTATCATTAATTTACGTTCCATTGGAGTAAATAGGGGAGTATGGAGTGCTGTGGACCAACCAGACCAGTAGTGGGAAGCATAGCACTATAGGATCTACCTCTATGAATTTGGCTTGGTGGTCTGGTCGTGTAGGTGTACAACAGAACCACTCATGGAAGCAGAATTTCCTACTTTCTAGAAGTAATTCCTACTTCCATGTCCTGCCACAGAGGGGAAGCTGAGCTCTATTTGATTAACATCGACATCTCTACATGCTACTCCACCTGTCAACCACCTAGGTACTTAAAGGTATACCACAGAAACTCTGCATCCCTTTGGAACATTCTTCTGGAGCAGACAGAACTACCTTATCTGTTTTCATCGTGCAAATTCCTGTGTATAAAATATTTTTCGGGAATTCCTCCTCTCAAAATAACATAACTTTTCTCCTCCTGCTTAACCCATTTCCTGCCACTGATGCGTTTTCGCATCGACTTTTTTTTTAATATTGAAAATAGAGGAAAAATCTTCGTAGAAGAATTTTTTCTCATTCACGCTGTTCCTAAACTCGTCAAAACAATTCTTCGACGTTCGGGAGCTCGATGCGATTTTGGAAATTTTTCGTTGAAAAGGAGGCCTTTGGACCGAAAGCTTGATTTTGGTGCTCAAATTCGATCCTGGGCGATTGGGCATTCTGGGCCACGATCGAAACGGATTCCGGTCCAAAAGATACATTTTTACATTTTACCAACAACAATGAATTGGATAAATCCACAGAGTACTGGAGACAAGTTAACTTGATAAATCACATCGATTTGGAAGACTGAGGCATCTTAAATCCCATTAAAATGTAAAATTCATAAAATTTGGAGTATTTTTGCTCTCAATTGGTAACAAAATTATGCCTTATTTCGGCCGTAAAACAGTTCGTCCTCTTCCTTTCACTACTCTATTATTTCTACCCTTAGCTTGAAATGGGTTAAAACTCCCTTTGCAGAGTTTAATTTCGTTCGCAGTGCAGATGCAGCCACCACACGAACATACAATTTGTAGGTTTTATAAGTTGTAGTAAGTTTTACCTAGGCTACTCCTGAAAAGTAGGGAAAATCTCGATAGACGGTGTAGCCTTCAAGGTGGCAATTTGGATTAGCACTCGAATACCGTAACAAATCATCCTGTCATGGCAGTGTAGGGGTTCATCCCTCTGCGATATTTGGAACACAATTTTAGCGATAGTCAAGCACGAGTTACAAAATCGGTGTACCTACACCATCCAGTTCTTTTATTTAGTTTATTAATTAATCAGGTAAGGTACCTATCTAGGAATTGAGTACTCACGATCAATATATTTTGTGGCCCAATGTTGATTGTTAAGTAGTACCTCCTGCAGAAGTGGAGGCTACATTAGTAAGATAAATCAAGGTATACCGTTTTCCAGTCACTTGACGCGACTCTACGAAATTTTAGATAATTTGAAGAATAATATAAATACATGTTGAAATTAAATTTAACTACGTGAACGTGAATAGAAGAGGAGTAAAAATATAATCACTCACTTCAACAAGTAGTTACCTAGGTAGAATTTACTGGTGATTTTGGCAACCTACCTAAATTCACTGGATTTGAACATAATATTCGATACTTATCCATGTAGTAGAAGTAGTCTTGGTAATATTTCATGATTTACATAAGTAGATAGTAGGTATTACTTACCTAATACAATTGCTTCCGGACTCCAAATAAGTAAAAACCGACCTAGCAAAGCTGTCAATCTTCAATTGATCTTCAAGCTGTGATCAATCTTCTAATTGATCGGAACGGGTTGTCGGTTATGTACTTGAATGATTATTTACTTTATAAAAATAGGTATGATTCGATAGTTCACTTTCTTATCAGTGTTATCACAGCCATTTGTAATAACACTGATAAGACAGTGTTGCCAACAGCTGAGATTTCTAATCAAATACCCTAGACCAGGGGAGTACCGTAAACATCAATGGGGATGGGTGCTGAGAAAACATCGAAATTAATAAACCAAAATCGTGTCCTATTCATTATTATATAAAATGTAATAATCTGACGGGAACTTTTGAAAAGCTTACTCAGGGTTTAAGCTAAATCGGTGATCCATCAGTCCCTTCATTTCGACGTTAGATAGATGCAAAACTTCGATGTTACAATAAATAGTATCCTTCTCTTGGAAGGCGTTAGAATGCTGCATTAGGAAAACAATGTTTATTGGTATAGGTAGCTACATAATTTAATTGAGAAACACCTTAGTCATTTATAATTTTCAGGTATTTTACAGTACCTATCAGGTATTTCGGCGAGGGATGTAGGGTTTACCAGCCCATCGAAAGTTTTTGGAGACTAGTCCACCCAGGAATGTTTGAGTCACTTATTAAATAAGTTGTCGTGAACAAATTTTGTTGTGTACTATAGAACAACGCTGCAAATTATTACACAACGGTTGCTTTTTGCTTCCTCACTACCGAGGGTAGGGAGGCTTTGTATTCGTGAAAGAAGTGAAAAAAAAAATGTCCTCCAAAATCAAAATTTCCACTTGCTTTTTGCGTTTTAGAGCTTCCCGAACAATTTTGGTTCCGTGTCTGTCTGTCGGTCTGTCTGTGGTCAATCCTTGTCCCGGGCAAAACTATACTAACCTGTGGTCCGATTTTGATGAAATTTTCAGGGATTGTGCGGGTTAGGTCCTAGACGGTCCCCTATCAATTTCAGCACCTTCGGACCAATAGGAGCGAGTGCGCATGCGCAAACGTGAATTTCCTGGAACCTCGGTTTCTCGGTTTCTAATGAACCGATTTTGCTCAAATTTGGAGGTTAGTTAGGGACTAACTTCTAAGAGACACCCTATAAGTTTCAATCAAATTGGTCCACAATAGCCGCTGCGCATGCGCGAACTTTAAATTTATTGTTACAACCAAAACTCCGCAACTATTCAACCAATTTCGATGACATTTTCAGGGATTGTGTGGGTTAGGTCCTAGACGGTGGACCGCTAAATAAAATTCTACTTTGAAAATACAAAATATTATAAATTATAATACCTTATAAAAATAATAAAAATATTATAAACATTAATACCTGCAACCCTATCCCGCATATTATCGCCAATATTTTGGTATTCAATAACTCTTTGAATCATAATTTTTTCGCCAACTGATTCTATACGTCCATGTTACAATGAGTGAGGAAGCTATACTGCCCACCCAACTTGGCAGACGTTTTTCTGGAACGATCATTATCGGGCAGGGACAATCAAGTTTGTTTAGACAGAAAGTACCTACTAGCTAAACATTGTTATCTCAATGTTGTGAGTGCCTTCAATACGAAATTTGATTCTTGGAGATCTTGGAGAACTAGGACCATCTACACGCCTCAGGGGACAGCGGTGTGGCTACGGTCGTTGGGGCTACATTGTTTGGCGGTGGACTTTGGACCAACCTCTGCGGGGATCGTGGGTTCAAGGCCCATCGTCGGCAGCGCGCGTTTTTCGTCGGCAGGGGCTCTCATCGCCCCCCTTCGTCGCAACCCAGGGCGATGAGACAATGGGAACCCATTAGCCAAATCATCAGAACAAATTCTAATCTTCCCTTTGGAATGGCAGTCGGTCGAAAATCCAACCTGAAATGGTTGTTTACTTTACTTTACCATCTACAGGCCTACCCGCACAATCCCTGAAAATTTCATCAAAATCGGATGAGATATGTAGAAGTTATGGCTGTGGCAAGGATTTCACGTTTGCGCATGCGCAGCGGCTACTATCAGGGAGTGATGATTTTCATATGGGACCATCTACATACCAACCCACACAATTCCTGACAATTTCCTCGAAATCGGATGAGAAATGTGGAAGTTATGGCTGTGGCAAGGATTTCACGTTTGCGCATGCGCAGCGGCTACTATCAGGGAGTGATGATTTTCATATGGGACCATCTACATACCAACCCACACAATTCCTGACAATTTCCTCGAAATCGGATGAGAAATGTGGAAGTTATGGCTGTGGCGAGGAATTCATGACAGACACACAGACAGACAGACACTGAACCCAAATTGTTCAGGAAGGTCTAAAATAAAACGCGAGTGGAAATTTTGATTTTGGAGAACTTTTTTTTTCAAACTTGAAAAGTGGAAACAAAGCTTCCGCTACCTTGGTAGACTCGGAAGCAAAAAGGAATTAAATTTATAAGAGAAAGACATAATCTAACTTTTTTTCGTTAAAAAGTGTTGGCCCATCAAATTGGCTCACACTGTAATAGGTAAAAACGTGGAAACTGAGCCAGAAAGTCTTTTTGTCGTCCTTTGGGACTATGAGTATTTGACCAATTTGGAACATTCTGGCGTGGGTGAACAAATCAAACGACCTTTTCAAACATTATGAAGAAATTACCTGCTCATTTGTGAAATAACAGTCTAATGGACCGAATAGTTTGCCTTTTCACGTCAACGGATTCTCTTTCCCTTGGGGTTAAATGGTTTTCCCTTGTGTGGATAACTAAGGGAAGGGTCCATTCGAAATCATGTTTATGGTTCGTCGATGATGGAGCGGCAGATGTAGGTGCTATAAGTCCGTCGTTGTTCCGATTTTGCCTTTTGTTGTTTCCTATACCTACCTATTTTTTTCGGTCGTCGGAGTATATCAGGTCGACCTAGCTCCTGGAAAAAGCGGCGGCCGACGGTACTTCTGGTCCACGGACCCTAGTGTGGGAGTAGGCCCATGGTCTGGTCAGAAAGGCCTTCTTGATAATTGAGGGGATTCTTTGGAAAACCGAAAATCACAATAGTCCCCCCCCCCCCTTTGAATCACCAAGATTGCGCAAGATATTTTGACGGTGTTTTCAATTATTTTTAATTTTATTTCGATTTACAGAAGGTTTTACACATTCAATCAGAATTTTTGGAACAGACCTTAGGAACCGACCAAGAATTTTTTTTAAACACCCCCTCAAAATTTGTTGGTTTATGTTTCAAGGTACGTAGAATCCGAAAATCGAATAAAAACTTTTCCGTCCGTCCGCCGTACGCGGCACTTTCCTTAGTTACCATGGGCAGATTTTGATGAAATTTGGTATATGGGTGCCATTTGGGGACTATTTGTGCCCCGAAGCTTTTGGTTAGTGTCAGTTACTTCTAAGGGTTGACATTTTGAAAAGCCCTAGCTCAAAAAATGTGTATATAAAGGAATTTTTTCCCATCAATTTGAGATAGTATTGAATTTTTAGAATTGAATGAGACCACCCAGTGCACTGTAGCACCAACTCCCAATGAAAACTTAAGGTCGTAAGACTTAAGATCGTAGGGAGTGAACGGCTGGTCCTAAAGAGCTCCGCGTGGTCACACAAGATTCTAAAAATTCAACACTCTTTCAAATTGATGAAAAAACAATACCTTTGTATCTAAAGTTTTCAGCCTTTAGATGTGACTGACATCAACTAAAACCTTCGGGGCACAACTACGTACCAAATTCCATCAAAATCAGTCCAAGGGAACTTAGAAAAGTGCCGTGTACGGCGGACGGATGGCAAAATTTGTATTCGATTTTCGGATTCTACGTACCTTGAAACGTAAACCAACAAATTTTGAGGGGGGTTAAAATGTTTTTTCCTTGGTCGATTCCAAAGGTTCAATATTGAAAGTAATAAACCAAAAGCATTGGACCCCAAAGACAGCAAATACTAGGTCAGAAGTGTACCGTACCTAATGTCTCAAAAAGTACCTGTTAGATATTTTTCTACAAAATCATCCTGATTGTCATAATTTGAATCAGCGTGAAAAATTACGCGGAAAACGATGGGTACCTACTCAAGTCCTCTAGCTATGTTCAGCTCGAGTATTGTATTGTAACTCCTTATCTATTATTTAGCTTACCTTACTACTTTAGATTACCTTACTACTTACTAACTTTAGATTACCTTAGCTTATTTTAGCATTGAATTTAATTGAAAAACCAACATTTTGTTGCATTTAAATTCAATGTTAACCCTACATTTGTATAGTACATTAAAAACAATTATACGACTTTCACGGAAAGTTTTTAGTGACAATTGCACGAAGAACCCAAGTCGGCTGGGTGAATGACCGGAGCAAATTATTCACAATTTAGGACCATCCCCGCTCTCTAGATGGTATGACACATCAATGGCATGATCTTGCATTTCTACTTACTTTAAACACTCGGTTTTGAAGATTTCAAATTGAATTAGATATTGTAAAGTGCCTCAAGATCCCAGTAGTCCTTAAGACTGGTAATTGAGGCGAGCGTGTGTGCCTGGAATGAAAAATGCACACACTACCTTCCTACTCATCACATGTCCCCAACACTCACGCACATCTCATCTCCTTCACATCCTGAGGTTTTCTCAGGAAAACGGAGGAAGGCTTATTGAAATTCTGGCGGCCTTCGAGTGATTATCAGAGACGCTCCTGGGGAATACCTGACGGAAGAAACACCTCCAGACTTGTACGTAGGATTTTTTCTCAATTAGTTTCTCGGTCATTTTAGGGTACCTACTTGATACCTGAGTATCCCAAAGTATCAAAATTCCACAGTATTCTCAAATACCTGATAACTATGCTATTATAACTATAACTATAATATTATAGTTATAATAATACTATATTATAATATTGTAGTTATAATAATACTATTATTGTAACTATAACTATACTATAATACCTGATAACTATACCTGATAACTATACTATTCTCAAATACACAGATAACTCAAATACCTGAGTATCCCACAGTATCAAAATCCCTGAGTATCCCATATTATCAAAATCCGTTTCGAAAATAATTGCGATTTGGCCCATGAAATTCCACAAACAGGTCTTTATAATGATAATGATTATCCATTATCATAGAAAAACGTATGCGAATTGTTGAGGGTAGTAAGTTTTCTCACATAAAATACGAGTAACATCAACTTACTCAGTTCATCAGTTAGGAATCAATGTTCCTAATTTTGTTGACAATTTTTTTCACTAGCTCTGTGACACCTGAATTTGATGAATGTGATGAAACTTGGATTACATTATGAATTTGATCATAATCAGGCCATTAGGTCGTGACAAATTGGAGTTTCAGGAAAATCATGTGGCACCAATAGGCAGCGTGGTGCTGCTATTGGATCGATGGCAATTAACTTCATAAGGGACCATTTTGGGACTATCCCGCAAAAACCCTGGAAATGTCATCAAACCCGTGATTTGGTATAGTTGTCAGGAACAAGTAGTGTTGACAGAAAGGCTCAGAATGAGAATTCGCTTTTGCCTCCTCAATATCGAAGATAGAGATCACCAGTTTATTCGAGCAGCAGATCAAACAAATTTAGGTCCTCCAAAATTTCCACTCTCATGTTGTATTAAGACATTTTTGAACGACCTTCATTTTGTGTGTCTTTGGTCAATTCCTTGTTTCGAGCATAACTACATGAAACCATGGCCGAATTTTGATAACATGAAGATGGTTTGCGGTTGCATCTATTTCCCACCATCCGATAGCTCGATTTTGCTGAAATTTGGGGAGTAGTTTAGGGTTGTTCCCAAGAAGTATGCACATTGATCATCATGATCTGATCAGTAGGAGCCACAGTAGGTATATGTTCAGTTGTATATATTCAGTTGTCTCCGTGACTCGGACGAGAGAGGATCTAGCTCTCTTATCGCTGTCCCGTCGGCGTTGTTGTCTTCTTGCCCGTTGGCCTGCCGCGACAGGTGCGTGTTTCTCTCGGTATGGATTGTGCGAAGTGTAACCGTGATCTTGGCTCGCCAAGAAAGACAGTGAAATGTATCGAATGTGGTTTGTGTTACCACCCATATTGTACACGTTTAAAAACAGTGGAAAATTACAGGAAGCTTAAGACAGAGTTGAAGGCTTCGTGGAGATGCGACCCGTGCTGTCATGCAAGTCGCGTAACTAAGCAACTAGCTGGTAGGGCCGAGGTGATTGACGAGGTGGATGAGGTGGAGCCGTCAGATGATGATCAAGATCTGGTGGAGACTAGTAAAAATATGGATATGGAAGGGAAAATTGACCTTCTATTGTCAAGTTTCAACAAACAAATGAAATCGATGAAACGATCAATGCAGTTTTTCAATGAAAACTTTGAAAGTACACAAAAGATTTTGAAGGAACTCAAAAACGAGGTCACGGAAAATCGAAAAGAAGTAGATCAATTGGTTCGGAAAAATAAAAATCTCGAAAGGAAGGTAACATACCTAGACATGAAGCTTAATGATGTGGAGCAGAGGGATCTAAGGAACGATATTCAGATAAGTGGAATTCCTGAGACTACAGGAGAAGATGTTCACGAAATTGTGAGAAGCTTGATGCAAGGAGCTGAGTTGCAGAAAACGCCGGAAGTTGAGATAGTGGATGCATTCCGGGTAGGAAAAGTGGACAAAAAGGGAAAGAAGAAGAGAAATATAATCGTCAAATTTTCAGAACTGGAACCGAAAACGGAAATGATTCAGTGGTCTCGCAGAGGGAAAGGCATCGAACTATCATCTGTGGACACAAGATTTCCCAAAGATACAATGGCTTACATCAGTGAGAGGCTCACTGGGTATAATCGATACCTCTTTGCTATTACGAAAGCGTTTGCCAAGGAATACAGCCACAAATTCGTATGGGTCAAGGACGGAAAAATATATATGCGCAAGGACGAGCAATCAGTAGCCAAGAGAATCACAATGAAAGAGCAGATAATGAAGATGGATATATCGGGAAAGATCAACTGGAGAGAAGAGGAAGACATAGAGTGAATTAAACATGAACCAAACTGTAGGTATTTTACTTTTTTAAGTACATTATGGAATTTACATCAAATGAAATTGATAACTTAGAACAAATCAAAGAAATAGAGTGCGAAAGCATTACTGATCTCCGGAAACCATTGTCGGATCACTCGAATGCATTAATAATATTAAATTCAAACATCAGAAGCCTTGCAAAAAATTTTGACGAATTCTTAGTGAATATTAGTCAACTTCCAGAAAAACCGAACATCATTTGTCTCTCTGAAACGTGGAATCAGACGAAAGATATTATACAAACTATTCCCACGTATAAATCCTATAGTTCTACTACTGCCATAAACAAAAGTAGCGGAGTCACGATATTTCTAGATGACAAGTGTAAGGATATCAAAGTTAGTGAGGTATCAGTGCAAGGAGCTTGTTGTTTGGTGTGTGAATTTCATTGCTACAGTAGGAACTATAAACTCTTTTGTACCTATAGATCACCAAATAGTAGTCATATTTTAGATTTTTTGGAGGATTTAAGTAGGATTCTAGAAAATAACAAAAATGGTGACTCCGTTGATCTACTGGTTGGTGACATAAACATAGATATTAGTGAACACCCTACGAACGTGAATGATAAAACTGTCTATTTATGCCTACTAGATGAACTTGGTTTTACATCTTGTATTAATGGAACAACAAGGAAAGACAGCAAAAGTTGTTTAGATCACATCTTTTTGAGGAGTAAGAAAAACTATTATGATATTAAGAATACTCTAGGTATAGTATGGAAAACATCCATTACAGATCATTTCACCAGCATTGTGTGTTTGAAAAGTAAGACTAAATATGTATTGCCTAATTTGTATAAAAATTATGAGAAAACTAAAATTGAATATGGAAAATTAAAGGAGGAACTAGAAAAAGAAAACTGGGAGAGGGTTTATGGGGCACAGGGTATTGATGAGGCGGCAATAGGTTTCCACGAAACATTGTTAAAACACATTGTTTCCTGTTCAAGGACGGTTATTGTCCCAAAGAAGTTAGTGCCACTGAAGCCCTGGATTACGCAGGGACTCATGAAAAGCATAAGAAAAAAAGAAGAGTTGTATAGAAAGCTTGGAAAATCACCGTTCAACGTCACTTTGAGGGAGAGATATAGGAAATATAAGAATAAGCTGGTAGATTTAATCCGAATAACCAAAGACTCTTACTATTCTTGGAAATTGAAAGAGGCAGGAAATAATGTTCGAGCAACTTGGAAAGTCATAAATGAAGCGACAGGTAGGGGAAGAAAAGGTACAGAAATAAACGGTATACAAACAGAGGGTCAAATTCTTGCGATGGATAGGGAGGGGAAAGAAATCACAAACATATTTAATAATCATTTTGCAACAATTGGCTCAAGACTGGCAGATAAATCTGTAATAAATGAAAACCCGGTTATACCAACTGGTGACCCTTCTTTTCCCTTTTGGATGGTAACTGAAGGAATGGTTGAAAAAATAATCTCAGGATTAAGAGGAGGGTCAAGCCCGGGATTCGATAATATATCTGTCGAGACGATAAAAAAAGTCAAGGATTTCATTATCAAACCCTTAACCCACTTGATAAACACAAGTTGCGCGACTTCTAAATTCCCACAAATCTACAAAACTGCTGTAATAGTCCCTCTCTACAAGTCTGGCGACCCTCAAATGGTCAATAACTACAGACCTATTTCTCTCTTATCAAATGTTGCCAAAATAATAGAGAAGGCAGTAAAACTGTATTTGGTTGAATATTTGAAAAATCACCTCTTAATAAATGAATGCCAATTTGGTTTTCAGCCCGGAAAAAGTACCTTAGATGCAGTATTATGGATGGTAGAGAGCATTTCACTGGCCTTGGACGAAGGGAAAAAAGTACTAGTGGTATATAAAGATATGACCAAAGCTTTTGACACCATTCCACATTCCAGTCTTATAGAAACTATGATTTCAATGAATTTCGATCCAAACTTTATCCGATGGACTAGAAGCTATTTAGCGGATAGGCAGCAGAAGGTCGGGATTGGTGATTGTTTGAGTGACCCATGTTCATTTCAATTTTCGGTGCCTCAAGGTACTGTCTTTTCACCTCTGTACTACATAATTTATAGTAATGGTATATTTACAAGAGATATTGATGGAAAAATAATAGGTTTCGCCGATGACACAGCCATGATAGTGACTGGTAATTCGTGGGAGGAAGTTAAATTTAAAACTGAAAAAAATCTCACTCAAGTTAATCAGTGGTTGAAAATCAAAAATCTGAAACTAAACCTTAACAAAACAAACTTCATGGCCTTCTCATTCAGGCCCGCATCGATCCCAGACCTCGGTCAAATAATTTGCCATACTTCAGCTTCGTGTCCGGGTGACTGCTCCTGTCCTGTTATCAAACAGGTGCAGGAGGTGAAATACCTGGGGGTGAAGATAGATCAGTGCCTCGGATGGGAGGCTCACATAGTGGAATTGACAAAAAAACTTAGGAAATTGATCCCATTGTGTCGTGAAGTGAGAAATTTTATGACTATGAATATTAAGAAAAATTTCTATCATGCTATGGTACAGGCACTTCTGATATATGCGATTCCGGCTTGGGGTTCGACCCATAAAACAAAACTCCAGCCCCTTTTTATAGTAAAGAAATCTTTGATAAAAATCCTGTTGAGGAAACCAATTAGGTACCCTACAGAGAAATTATTCGATGAATTTGCGGTATTACGTTTATCTGAACTGACAGAGAAGACTACATTGGTCTATACTTATAAAAAGTATTTGGAGGGTAAGATTGAGAGGGTAGAGTTGGGCACAAGGAGCGCAGATAAGATCACCCTGAGGGCATTAAAAGTTAAAACTGCAGCTGCGCAGAGACTCTATCTCTGTAACGGAGTGGGGCTTTTCAACAAACTGCCTGGATTTGTTACTGCTGGTCTTCCACTTGCAAAATTTAAACAAAAAATAAAAGAGTACTTTAGAAAGAGAAGTAGAGATAAATGATTGGGCAGTGTTGTAGCTTGGGATAACGGTCGATATATGTCTTAAGTGTGAACTTTGTGCATCATTTTAAAAATTTAAAACAAAAAATTGGAACATGTTAAAAATTAAGTTGAAGTAATTAAATTAAGTAAGATGTAACAATTGTATAGACTAAACCTTAAGTTTAGGCGAGGACAGAATAATCTAAACGTGTTGTTAATGTTGTTAAACTGGTTCGGTGCAGCTCCAGTTCCCGGCACAAGTATTTACTTATTGGGAACTGAAGCATTTTGAATATTACGCTATAATATTTTGTAAATAATTATTGTCTCAATAAATGCAATATAAAAAAAAAAAAAAAAAAAAAAAAAATGTGCAAAAGTCGAAATTCTTCAATTCATCGCGAACGACTTCACACTCATGTTGCTATTTATCTACTCAAAAAAACCAACAACGTAATCAGTTACTAGAGGATTATTGTACACAAACTCTTCTATATTACGTACATGCTACTCGACATGGCAGACGTTTTTCGACGATCTTGCACAAGAGTGAAATTTAGGGCAAGAGGCGGGTGGTGACGCCACAGATTACCCCTGCCAGTATTTCTAAGTCTAACGGCTCGGTGCTTGGTCCGGGCTGCAACCAACATTTTCGAGATATTGACTGCAATAGACTCTATCTATAATGAGCTGTATCTGTACAACTTCCACGATTGAAATAATTCATTATGATAGCTCCTAAATACTTATTGTGGCTCAAAAATGATTTTACTGGTTTATTGCCTACAGCAATGGAATACCACCATGAAAACGGTCGTAAGGAGAAACCAAGCCATCGATTTCTTAGTTCGAGTTTATTAGAATGCTTTGTGCAAGGTCCGAATAATGGTTCACTCAGCTTCTTCGTCTGGGGATCGGCTGGCATTCCAGGTCCATTGTCTTCGCAGAAATATGCTGTAAGTTTCGCAGCTTCCTGAGATTTAATCTCCTCCTGATTTTACTCCAATATTTAATGTTGTGTGATGGAGGACGAATCGATTGCTGATGGTCGAATTTCGATCCTACACTCCTTATAAGAACTCGGGACTTTACTTTTGGATCGCAACATCAGTAGGTACTTTATTGGAATCAAAAGCCCTTATTCGTAAGCCCTCACCGTTTTTAATCTACGAGTAGACTCTGATATAGAAGTATTTCAATTCGGGGATGCAAAATTGCTGCTGCCTAGGCCTCAAACTGCAGCCTAGGTTCTTCAACAAATTTGTATGGTTGATTTAAAATTTAACTCTGAAATCTGCTTCGTTATTCTGAAGACTAGGTATTTCAAATTTGGCATCTCTACATGGTAAATTATTTTCTTACCTCACGTAGATATGTAGTACGAGACTCGTAGTTTATGGTCAGACGGCGGAAATACAATCGTTTCGCATTTAATAATAAGGAACTCAATGGAGTCTGATGGGACTCATTCGACCTGATCAATCTTGTCTTCTCGTTCAACTAGGATTCTTGCTGTCTTTCTCTTCATAAATGTATTCATTATTACCCATCAAAATAAGTATCAAAGGATCCAATTGAGATTTTGATACCTATCAGTTTAATGAGGAATTAAACTCGGGGAACAATTTGAGAGTAATGGAACAGAACATAAAAGCTGCAGACAAGCCGTAGAACTTGTTCAACCTAATAAACCATCTTTTTTATTATCCGCAAACAGCTAGGTAGGTACGTAGCTGAGTAATTGATCTTCATCCGGCCACAAGGCGTTTTGTATTTGTCACTCTATATAGCAATAAGTGTGACTATTTCGTTAATAATCATGCAGTACCTATACGTATTAATATGAACGAAAAACGTACCACTTTCAAAAATTCTGCAGCATTTTGAGTACCTACTTGTGTCATTTTTGAGCATCTAGCAAACTTCAAACGCACAGAAAAGTTGATACAATAAAAATATTGTGTACCTACTTGGAGAAATAGCCCCTCAATGTTATCTTCTTCTAATAATATAAAACGCCAACCGTACGTACGTACGTATGCACGGAGGGGTTGGAGGGGTCGTGGGAGGAGGAAGAGCTGGGGGCGGGAGGAGTTGGAGGCGGGAGAAGCTGGGGGCGGAAGGAGCTGGAGGCGGGAGGAGCTGGGTGCGGGAGGTGCTGGGGCGGGTGGAGCTGGAGGCGGGAAGAGTTGGAGGCGGGAGGTTTTGGGGCGGGAGGAGCTGGAGGTGGGAAGAGTTGGAGGCGGGAGGAGCTGGAGGCGGGAGGAGCTGGGCTCTCAGGAGGATTCGTTTTTGGCTACTTTTAGTAGGCTTTTCAGCTAGTGTTAAATAAACAAACAAGTACTTTAAATCATCTCTCATCATCTCTCACGCGGCTCCTGTCTTGTTTTTCCCTAAGTTGTTGAAATATATACTTTAAACAAGTACTTCAAATCTTGAAATTTTTTTGAAATTACAGCTTTTATATTGCTAAACTGAGAATTGTATGGGGAACATGATGCGAATGCTAAAATAATACATGAAAAAGTAATATATCGACATTGATTAGGGAAATACGGAGTTCAGCGCTCAGTGCGGCCGGTGTGGGAACTGTAAACTGTACAACAACCAAGTCGAGTCTGGTAGGGTGAATAGGAGAAAAATAGACATGCTTCAACTCCAACTCATCCGAAATGCGACATCTCCGTCCATTTTATCTGACCTTTGAGGAGTTCGTACCAAATTTCATTTTCATTTCGTACCAAACTCAGGGTACACTGGAAGTTGGTAAGCTAACACTTCTCTGACTATCTCCCAGTCATTTCTAGTTGGAGGCTGAGCACCTAATTTCATGAATACCTATATAATGAACAGTCGAGCTATTGAATTTCTTATTAATTGTTCAATCGGCTGATTTGAGTTTCTTTCGATCACTGCTATAAGTTCCCACGAAGTAATGTACCGAGTTTTAGCGACCTATGATGAACAGGAGAATAGTTGCGCTGCTGATCCAGGTACCTCCTTTAGCACCTTTTCCCATGAGGCTGTTTCCCAAATTTCATCTCTCTCAGCTAATCTGACTACTTGCTTAACGCTTCCTGGAACATCACCCTTCTTTAGAGAACAGACTAACTGATGAACATAGGATGTAGCGTGTAGGTAACGCATATTTGGAACAACTTGATTTTTCGTCCGGAACTCTAATGTAAGTACCTAATTGGTATTTTTAACATCCACAAGCGGACCACATTGTCATAAATCGTTCCATTTCCTATGTTGATTAAAATTTTACCAATATGTGCACTACTATGAATTAATCGTACCTATTTGGCGAAACCTGCCATCGAAATGGAACCTATTGGAAAACGTAGGTAACATGAATCTGATTTTCTATTTCAAAAATTCTTATATAAAGAGTAAAAAAAATGAGTACCTACCAAGAAAAGTATACGTGGATTCGTATGAAGTAATGGCCGTAGTATAATTGTGTAAGTAGGTATAACTGAGCGTGAGTAGATTCACAATGGCGCTGGAAAGGAACAAAAAATTGCCACCTAAAGGTACAAAAGAGTGACCGTAGGGGACGGATTCAAATAGAAAATAAAGTGACTTTTATGAGGTCTGCTTTCTCGAAAACCAGGAGGGTGGAGGGACCGCAGAGCAGCTGCGAACTATTTGCTCGGCTAACAACCGAATTGTTGTCGGGAACAATCGATTCGAAGTGCTCAATCGAGCGGACGCCGACAGAAGTCTTCAGGAGGGAAAAGAAGTCAAATGAAGTGCGAGAGGTTTCCATCGCTAGTTCATAGAAAGTGGGGAAGCCAGAGAGGCGCCAAGTCAAAGAGATATATGAGCTCATCTATGAGAGACTATTTGGTTGGCAAAACACAATAAGAATAATTTGTTTTGCCAACCAATTTCATTAATTTTTCTTTGACTTGGTGCCAATTCCATCTGATGGAATTTTACATCCTCCGTTTGCCGAGTCGGTTGTATTCCTGAACGCTTAAGGGACACAAAGTACCTGTTGGAACTTTTCCAGACATGCAAAGTGCTGGCTCGACTTGGAGTAGCGATGTGGGTAACTGGTTCCTGTTTCTCAAACTTCGTTTCATATGTTAGGTTCATGAAAGGTGGCTACCGAAATTCGTATTACAATCAAATCATAAGGGACCATCTACGCTCTGAACAATCTTCATCCTTTCGGTTCCTTAACAGTTTCAATGTAAATTTAATTTTAAAAAAGGATGCAAATTATTACACAAATTGGGTCCTTCATTACGAAAGTTCTTGGTTGCTAAGCACTGCTGAGTTCAACACGAAACTCTATTCAAATAAACGAACAATGATCGCATTAGATCAGCAGAAACTTGAACTATTATTAGGCCGAGTTCCATCAGTGAACAGTCTTTTGCGATACACACTCGCGCTCCCAACGGCTGTTAGCTGGTTAAATGAACCGGTTCCCGTGAGTTCACCTAAGTAAGCTAGGGAGATTATCTGGATTCGTGACGCTCGTGGGCGGGATAACGGGTCCTGACAATTTTTCGAGTTGGGACTTTGGTGAACTCATCCTTGAGGGGATGAGGCAATAAGTGGCTATGAGCGAAATAATTAGAACCAAGTTATCTTTTGGAAAACAGATGATGACTCCAAAACGCCAAGAATAGCAATCTGACGAAAATTCATCCTGAGATGGTTGTTTGCTTGCTTAACTAGCTCTTCTGATTTATTATAAGTTCAACCCATAAGTCTTCCTTTGGAGCGATCGGTTGGTCCTGCAGAGCTCTTGGTGGTCTCATTCGATTCTAAAAATTCAATTCCATTTAAAATTGGTGATCTTTACATCAAGAATACAATCCGTACAATCCAATTCTGCAATAAAAAACGATGCAAATTATTACACAATGGTTTATTATTTTTCTATATAGATCACTCGTCTACAAAATCACCAACCATCCAATATGAAAAAAGAGAAAAAAAAAAATCAAAATCACCAACCATCGATTGCATTTTGGTCAGCTCTAATTTGAACGGAGATTAGGCCTCTTTTGCGATTCACACTCGTGTTTTGATTTATATATATATATATATTTCAATATAAACCCTTAAATTTTCGTAGGGAGCGAACGGTTAGTCCTACAAAGCTCCGCGTGGTCTCAAAAAATTTTAAATATTCTATAGAATCTTAAATTGAAGGAAAAACAATACCTTTATAGCAAAATTTTTTGAGTTAGGGCGTTTTCAAAATTTCAAAATTGATTTTGGAACCCTTAGAAGTCACCTACATCAACCAAAAGCTTCGGGGCACAACTAGACCCCAAATGGAGCCTACATACCAAATTTCATCAAAATCGGTCAATGCTAAGTGGCAAAAGTGCCGCGTACGGCGTACGGAGGACGGACGGCCAAATTTTTATTCGATTTTTGGATTCTACGTACCTTGAAACGTAAACCATCAAATTTTGAGGAGTGTTGAAACTTTTTTTTTCTTGGTCGATTCCAAAGGTTCATTATTGAAAATAATAAACCAAAACGATGCAAATCATTGCCCAAAGGTTTATTATTTTCTGTATAGATCACCCTTCTGTATAGATCCCTCCCTACCAACCATAGGTACCTACTAACTTCTAGGGCATTTTTGAAAAATCAAACCCTTCATTTCCATTTGGTTGGTGGTTGGGGTTACTCGAAATAAAGGTTTTTTTTTGACCAATTTTAAATAGAATTGAATTTTAAAAAAAAATTGAGACCAGCCGGAGCTCTGCAGGACAAACCGTTCGCTCCATACTAGTACTTAAGGGTTTTCCTTCGATAAAACAGAAACACGAGTGTGAATCATAAAGAGGTCTAATCTCCGTTGAATTTTTAGCCAACCAAAATGCGACCGCTGTTGGTTTCTTCGATTTGTATACAGTTTTGCCTTCGGCGTAACCAGTAATCAAATTTCCATATTGGTTTATTATTTTCAGTAATCAGCCTTTGGAATCGAGCAAGAAAACAGTATTTTAACCGCCCTTCAAAATTTGATGTTTTACGTTTCAAGGTACGTAGAATCCGAAAATCGAATACAAAATTTTCCGTCCGTCCGCCGTACGCGGCACTTTTCTTAGCAACACTGGACCGATTTGGTTCAAATTTGGTATATGGGCTCCATTTGGGGTCTAGTTGTGCCGCGAAGCTTTTGGTTGATGTAGGTCACTTCTAAGGGGTGAAAATTGAGGGTTGAAATTTTCAAGAGTGCCCTAGCTCGAAAACAATCTCGAAATAAAGGTATCGTTTTTTCACCAATTTTAAATAGTATTGAATTTTAAAAAATTTTTGAGACCACCCGGAGCTCTGTAGAACAAACCGTTCGGTCCCTACGAGTACCTACTTGAAGGTTTCCCTTCGATAAAACAGAATCATGAGTGTGAATCGCAAAAGAGGTCTAATTTCCGTTAAAATTTTATCTGACTGAAATGCGATTGCTGTTCATTTCTTCGATTTGTATACAGTTTTGCCTTCGGCGTAACCAGTAATCAAATTTCCATATGAAGCTTTCTATTTTTCGAATCGAGTGTGAAACGTTTAGTTCTTTCTAATAAACTTGATTGTGAAGGTGTGAAGGCAGTTTGGTGTGGTAGGTAGTACCTACCAATAGTTGGTGGGTAAAACAAATTCGGTAGTCAACAAAAATGTTGGTAGGTAAAAACGCTGCAAATTATTGCCCAAAGGTTTATTATTTTCTGTATAGATCACCCTTCTGTATAGATCACTGGTTCTCCATCAATAGCACCTACCACCATCCCCCCCACCACCATCCCCCCCTTCTGTATTCTCCCTCGACCTTCCCTCTCAAATTTCTGAAGCTGAAATTTGAGAGGGAAGGTCAAGGGAGAATACAGATGGTGGTAGGTGCTATTGATGGAGAACCAGTGATCTATACAGAAGGGTGATCTATACAGAAAATAATAAATCTTAGGGCAATTATTTGCAGCATTTTTCAGTGAGGAAAGTAGTGATACTTCACACTATTCTTATCGAATGATGGAAGTTTGTTCACCTCCCAACGAAACACCGGTGGGAAGAAGTTCCATCAACGGACTTGGTAGGCATTCCTCAGCCGACTCGAACCCCCTCGTTATTAGAAAACGAGGGATTCGCGCCTTCGAAAAACCGGCGCCCTAAAAATGGTTCGAGAACCCTAAATTTCTCCAAAGTAGGACCTCAGTGGTTCCAAATGCTCGCTATCCGCCTTTTCTATCGGATTTCGTCCGAGGCGCACAAATAAGGGGGGGCTTCGTTCGCCCGGTACTTAAGTCCCTCCTTCGAGAGGACTTAGCGCCAGTTCGAGGCATTTACGCCGAGCCTAAATAAGCTCGGTACTTATCCTTCCGGGTCCTAAATAAGCACCACCTTCCTCGGCAAAGTGGCCCTTCCATGCGGCCACGTTCTCAAACAAGGCTTTTATCAAGTGGTTGCCATCAGCTTTCATGAGCTGTTTTTCGAGGTTCCCTCTGCTTCATCATCGGAGGTTTTCGAGTGCGATTCAAGTCAAAGCACTCCTCGTGCGTGCAAAGTCGGTATTTTGCGGAAAGCACCGCGGAATCATAGATTTATATTTATTCAAAATTTTGACTTGTGAATTGCACGAAAATTCAGGGCTACCTGGAAACATCAGGAAGCCTATAAAGTTTTTACTTATCCAAAGTGACCCTGATATCACATCTGAAGACTACAAGGGAAAACGCTGCAAATCATTACACAAAGGTTTATTATGTTTCTGTATAGATCACTCGTCTGCAAAGAACACAGCTTTGCCATTGTTACCACCAACCAACTTGAAGAAAAACATCGATCGCATTTCGGTCAGCTAACATTTGAACGGAGATTAGGCCGCAAAAGATTTGCGATTCGCACGCGTGTTTCTGATTTTTCGTAAGTCCAACCCTTAAATTCTCGTAGGGAACAAACTGTTTGTCCTACAGGGCTCCGCGTGGTCTCAAAAAATGCTAAAAATTCTATACTATCTTAAATTGATGGAAAAACAATACCTTTATATCAAAATTTTTTGAGTTAGGGCGTTTTCAAAATTTCAACCCCTATTTTTCACCCCCTGGAAGGACTGACATCAACCAAAAGCTTCGAATCACAACTAGACCCCAAATGGAGCCTATTTACCAAATTTCATCAAAATCAGTCCATGAGAACTAAGGAAAGTGCCTCGTACGGCGGACGGCGAACAGAAAGGTGTCTTAATTTATTGATAACGCTGCAAATTATTTCACAAAGGCTTATTATTTTCCTGTATAGATCATTCCTCTGCAAAGATCACAGCTTTGTCATTGTTACCGTTTATTTATTTTTTGTTTTCTACCTTTTACCTCTTACTAGGGAATTTTTGAAAATTTGTGGCACAAATGGAGCATATATAATATATTTATAATACATAATATATATAATTTATAGTATATATATTTGTAATATTATATACACCAAATTTCATCAAAATCGATCCATGGTAACTAAGGAAAGTGCTGGGGTGGACGGAAGGAAAATGTTGTATTCGAATTTTTGGATTCTACGTACATTGGAGAACCATCAGATTTTGTGGAAGGGGGGGAGGTGTTAAACATATTTTCTGGCTCGATTACAGAGGTTTATCAAGTACAGAAAATACTTAGCTAGGTTTATTAGGCATTAAATGAATGGGTTTAGTTCCGCTAGTTATAAGAATACAATTATCATCTACGTACCTACTGTATTGGAGAATCCGTCGTAACCAGCAAGTCGAGTACAGGAAGCGAGCGCTTTCGATGTAAGAACATCATCCTCAGGCCGTCGAGAGAGTACTAAAGTTTGTCAGTCCGTCGTTCTATTTATAAAGTCTGGGTGAAAGGGAGGTGAAAGGATCAGAAAGTTGAAGGGGGCCACGTGGTAACGAGACCACGTGGTGAAAGGTTGTTTGTCTGTCATGTCAAGTGAAAGTGAGAGATAAAACTTATCCTATTAGCAAATTGTAAATTCACCACGTGGTAACCACATAGTGTCCACGTGGTCTTCTATTCTAAACTATGAATGTAATGTGACCGTTAAAAAATTACCTAAGTTAGAAGTAGATATAAACAGTAAATAATTTAGCAATAAGTTAGTTGTGTAATCTAGTTTATGACATATTCATAGTTTAGAATAAAATACCACGTGGTCACCATGTGGTTACTACGTGGTGAATGTACAATTAGCTAATAGAACTAGTTTTATCTCTCCCGTTCACTTGACATGACAGACAAACAACCTTTCACTGTGTAGTCTCGTTACCACATGCCCCCCTCCCCCTTTCTGATCCTTTCACCTCCCTTTCACCCAGACTATATAAATAGAAAGACGGGCTGACAAAATTTAGTACTCTCTCAACGGCCTGAGGATGAGCTTTCCTTATATCAAAAGCGCTCGCCTCCTGTACTCGACTTGCTGGTTACGACGGATTCTCCAATACGGTACGTAGAGTGTATTTTATTAAATAATTGTAGGTTTATCAGGTTCCAAGCATACTTGCTTGTAATTATTTAAAACGGCAACTACAAGCAATTGAATTTGCATGTAAACGTAAGTTACAATTACCTTCAAGAGTACCTACATAGGTATAAATTGATGAAATTCATAGGAAGCCGTCTCGAGGCTAATCTGCACTAAATGCATCTGAACTAACTCAAAATCGGACCATGTTTCCAACTAATTCTGACAGGGATGGACCACAGACAGACATGAAACGAAGTTGTTCAGAAAGCTCTAAAACTACTTATGCGAGTGGATATTTGGATTTTTGAGCTACCCAAACTTTCTTTATGTGATGCATCACTATCACAGAATGTTCAGCCGTGTTGATGGAAGTTGGATGACGATTTGGGAAAAATATATGTAGAGATCGATGTGTTTGTTGGTGGAGAGCTACTCAGAACCAAGACTGGAACCCATGTGGGCGGCATTAGTGAATCCAACCGATCATAACAGGATCAGAAGCAGCCCAACAATTATAATGGGGGCTTCTGTTGGTATAAATATGAAAAAGCACAATGGATCGGACCCCCGACTGTTTGCGGTTTGAGCCTCTCATAATCCCATCATACGAGATTTTCTCTAGAAAAGCCCCCATTGGCCGGTCCGGGGGTCGTCGAGTTATTGTGTTTACGAAAGGAGATGAAGAAGAAATCAAATCTACCAGAAGAGGGTCGAGTCGGGTATTCAAAAATAACTCTGGCGAGTAACTCTTGACAAAAGAGACTCCTTTTTGTCATATTCGGAAAAGTCGATATTTTTCGGTTCGGACGGAAGTAAGTCGAGGAGGGAGTTTTTCACGGCTTCTGGGCTTTATTGAGGGAGATTGAGGGAGTAAGGGATAACAATATTTATCATGGCGATAGTAAATATCGAGACGTTCAAAATATCCGTGTATTCATGAGGGAGAAGTTGAAAATGAAAATATCAAGCCTGTGATACTCGAAGGATCGGCCATGATTTCTTGTCTGATCAGTGATCAAAACTAGGGGTGAAATGTTCAACATCACCTACCTCAAAATAGAACGATATCATTATTCACATTTTTTTTCTTCATAATCGTATCAGCTTCATGTACGAGTTTCGTTCAAAATAAAATCTCGCATTTTGCATATCAGGTCAATTTTGATTCCGTGTTTGTGTATTTCTGAGAAAAATCATCATTCATTTCACTGTATATTTGGATCAGTAGGCGTTGCAGCATACAGGGAAAATCAGGAAAATGTCGAATTTATCCATGTCGATCTATACAGGAAAATAGTAAACCTTAGTGAAATTATTGAAATAATTTGCAGCGTTTTAACCTACCAAAATATGTGTTGCAGGTCATCTGATGGGAAAATTTACTGCTCTTTTCAACGGTGTTCCGTTCAATCAGATGTGAATTTTCACGTAAAATAAGGGATCTATAATCATTTTAGTGAGACAAGGTTCAACATGATGAAAAAATCTTTAAATTGAAAGAAACTTGAAAACTCGGCGCTGCGCGCCTCGGCGGGGGCTTCGCCCCCTGCACCCCCGGATGATTTCCGCTTAGAGCCTAATGGCTAAAATGTGACATACCTTGAAAAGGTTTTTGCTCCCTCTCCCTCTTTATCTTTCTTCCACTGTAATATTTAAGATACCTCCTTATTCATAATAACATCAGGTTGTCAAGCATATTTGTCGTCAAGCATATGATAAATCATAGCGCTACTTCCCTGTCGCTTTTTCCTGTCGCTTTTTACTGTCGATTTTTCCTGTCGTTTTTCGGCGGGGGGTCCCATCGCTAAAATCTTTTCAAGGTTAAAACCAAGGGGTTAAAAGAAAATTGCTACGAATTTTTTTGTTGTTGTTGAAAATACCTAGTAGAATTGACCCCTGGCAGTATCTTTCTCAAACACCCTGTATAAAAAAGATGGTAGGTACGTATAATACATATCGCACCTTGAGAATAGCATTGTAGCAAGTCCAAAATATCGAGTTTTGAGTTAAACTTACAGGCAGATAGATCTCGACGAGCTCTGCAAAGAAATAGTATCGTTACAAGCCTAGTGTCTATTTATCGCTTGGGAGCGGTAGTTACACTGCAACCTGTGTTGGGATGGGAATTTCTAGGCTTATATTGATTGATTTATAGGCTTGATCACCCTTTATAGGCACCAAAATATTGAATATAAGATTTTTATTTTTTTAAATTTCCCTCCTCCTTTACTTTAATTATTCTTTTTCATTAAAAATTTATAAATTCTGGCATCAAATATCTGAGTATAACAAAAACATCTATGCAAGTCGTAGTTATGTATGAGACCTGTGCTGCATACATAAGACTTCGTCCATAAACGGAGGTTTTTCACGCATTATCCCTGTGGTAATTTTTACTCCTGGGATGCTGGAAGGGAGGGCCTCCAGGCCCTAAGCATTCCCTAGTCGGTAAATAAAAACATCAATCAATCTCTTCCCTTCGCAAGTTTCAAATTCCGGCTACTAAATAGATATCTGGGCTGGGTCAAAAACTATTCAAATTGGTGGGATATTGAAACCTGGGCAGAGTTCCACAAGGTTTGCCCACTCATTCATAAGTATACACATATGCGCCCTTAGAGTTTCGTACTCATATGTCGAATGTGTGGGTGCAAAAGAGGCAATTCCGACCTACATATACAGGGTGTCACCCTAACTCGAGAACCAAACTTCAAGGATCGATTTTACAACTAATTTGCAAACTTTTTTGTCTCCTGACATTTTTTTTTAAACGCTTTAAAATTATACTTTTTTCACTTTTAAGATTTTGTTCGTGTTTTCGACCTTGAGCCATTAAAACGGCTACAACTCCCTCAATTTACTGGATAAACTCAAATATGAGTATACCGTTGGAAAGAACGTTAAATTTCCTATCAGTTCATCAGGACATAAAAGCTTTTTAAGCCTTTCGTATGAGTGAATAAATTGGTCAAAGTCAGAAATTTAAAACTTTCTCGAAAATCACCATTTTTCAGGCTGACTCATCTTATGTAATAAACAGCCGTATCGGCGGGCACTTAACGGAAAAAACTTGCCCAGAATCTCAGCTTTCCAACGGTTTATCAATTTTTCTTTTTAACATTCAAATTAGAAGAGTAAATGAAGTTTGAATGCCCGAAAACGTGTGTTTTACAAGCAAATCCAGTGTTTTAAGCGGTTTCTGGTCCCCCTCGACCTCAAGATGGCTTGACGATTTTGGTATCATTTCCTATGTAATTTTTTACGCTGAATCAAATAGTGATACTTCCGAATGGTTCCGACTGCTAGAAAGTGGATTTATTGAAGAAAACCTTCGTTTTTCGTACATAAAATACGCATTATTCTTAAATGTGGTAGTGAGCATGAAGTAACACCTTTGAACTCAATAAAAACACCGAATTTCTAGTTGATTGAAGTTTTTGTTGAGTTCAAAGGTGTTACTTCATGCTCACTACCACATTTAAGAATAATGCGTATTTTATGTACGAAAAACGAAGGTTTTCTTCAATAAATCCACTTTCTAGCAGTCGGAACCATTCGGAAGTATCACTATTTGATTCAGCGTAGAAAATTACATAGGAAATGATACCAAAATCGTCAAGCCATCTTGAGGTCGAGGGGGACCAGAAACCGCTTAAAACACTGGATTTGCTTGTAAAACACACGTTTTCGGGCATTCAAACTTCATTTACTCTTCTAATTTGAATGTTAAAAAGAAAAATTGATAGACCGTTGGAAAGCTGAGATTTTGGGCAAGTTTTTGCCGTTAAGTGCCCGCCGATACGGCTGTTTATTACATAAGATGAGTCAGCCTGAAAAATGGTAATTTTCGAGAAAGTTTTAAATTTCTGACTTTGACCAATTTATTCACTTATACGAAAGGCTTAAAAAGCTTTTGTGTCCTAATGAACTGATAGGAAATTTAACGTTCTTTCCAACGGTATACTCATATTTGAGTTTATCCAGTAAATTGAGGGAGTTATAGCCGTTTTAATGGCTCAAGGTCGAAAACACGAACAAAATCTTAAAAGTGAAAAAAGTATAATTTTAAAGCGTTTAAAAAAAAATGTCAAGAGACAAAAAAGTTTGCAAATTAGTTGTAGAATCGATCCTTGAAGTTTGGTCCTCGAGTTAGGGTGACACCCTGTATACATATAGGTGCAACTATGAATTTCTTCTCAGATGTGGATCGAGGATAGTATATGAAAAGATTTTTTTTCGGGGTAACTAATTTCTCAGTTGGGTGTTTCAAGTTCTGACCTAGCGAGATGAATTATTGCTCGAACGTTTCCAAGTACTGAGAAAATAAGTAGGTACTAAAGAAAAAACGAAATTCAGGAGATTTGTTGTCTTTTTATTCAAATTCAATTGAATGGTCCGGTGATGGGCAACGTGTTACTCGAGCTTAAACTTACTTCCTTTGCTTGTTACTCACAATACAGATGTTGAGAAGTGATTTTGGAGTTCAAAAAGAGTTAACGTTCGTCCCGAAGTTGGCAATTTGCTCGAAATTTGCCCATTAAAAGTTTGAGGCCGGTCGTTACTCCTAATCTCGAGGATTGGATGGTTAAGATGGCCGCTTTCTCCGCGGCGTTCTAGACCGTTTTTCCTTCTCGCAATTACACCTCCTTTTAGGGCGAAATGTAATCGACCCGTCGAAACCTTAACGATAAACTCCTTCTTCAACTTCTGAACCACTGGACTCGTATCCCCTCTCCTATCACACCATCTAGTTATTTGGAAATTAAAAAGGAACGGACTGCCCAATTTCCACTCCAGATAATATTTGTTTTTTGGTATTTTATCGGGCCATCAGGGTTATCGTTTGGGCCTTGAATCCACCGGTATCCGGAGAATCATCATGCTTGGTTATTACCTATTTTCTATTAAAATGTGCACATCTGTCACCTTCCAATTGATCCATGGACTGAAGGCAATTATTTATGAAGGACGTACGATTGACGTCCACCATTACAACAATCACTCCATGCATTTTTCTATATTCTAAATTACACTCCTCATATAAATCTATTATAATTTGCTAACGTTGTCGGTTTGAGTGTGTTTGCTTGTGTAATCGATTCATGCCGACACGACTCAACCTACTGAGTTCCAACTTCCCAAGTACCCGGTGAGGTTTTAGGCCATTTAAAACTCCTTCGATGGGGACGTCCATCCCAACTATGATCGAACAACTATTCTTAGTTTTTTGTTGTATTTTTGGAAGTTTCTCATAAATAGGGATCGGATTCTTACGTTTTTACGTGGTCTTTTTTAGATAATGTATTGGCAACATTGAAGAAGAAGCGTTCAAATAAGCAATTTTTGAACCGGTTAAGCCTACTTTTATTTTACATATTTTCACATATTTTGCTGTAAATAGAAATTTACAATATCTAACCAAAAAACACTTATTTTTCCATTTTGAGCAGTTTTTCATAATTTTGAGAATCCACAGATGGTTGTCATAGCTGAGAACCACGGATCAAGGGCTGTGAACGACAGTCAAGGCACCTCACCCATTTTCAGCCTGTGTTTTTGTGCTGACATCGATAGGAGTGGGGGTGAATCATATGAATTTCCATTTAATTGTTGCGATGCGTCGATCCTTCTTTGTTCTTTTGGATTGATTTTTGGTTTGGAGTGCGACTTTTTATGTTGTGAAAAAAACCTGGACGGATTCGGCCCTGGCCTTACTTACTGCTTAGAGCCTTTGGCTAAAATTAAAGAAACATGGAACACACTTCAGCAGCGCTTTTCGGTGGAGTAGGGATGGGGTGGAGAATAAAACTTTTCGGGTAGTTAGTCCAAGGCTAAAGCATGGTCCATGCTAAAATAAAATCTCAAACAATTGATCGTTAAATATCTGCACGGCGAGGATTGACCATACGTACTATTGCGGATATTCTCAAAGGGTTTGAAATCTCCAGTGATTGTGCTGCCTTCACTCCCAACGAGATCACCGCCTTCAAGAACGAACCGATAACTTCTGTCGACGTTGAATGGTCGTTTACTAGGTACAAGGCGATTTTGGTTTATTATTTTCAATAATGTACCTTTGAAATCGACCAAGAAAAAAAAAATTTTAACACCCCCTCAAAATGTGATGGTTTACGTTTCAAGGTACGTAGAATCCAAAAATCGAATAAAAATTTGGCCGTCCGTCCGCCGTACGCCGTACGCGGCACTTTTGCCTCTTAGCATTGACCGATTTTGATGAAATTCGGTATGTAGGCTCCCTTTGGGGTCTAGTTGTGCCCCAAGATTTTGGTTGATGTAGATCACTTCTAAGGGTTCAAAAACGCTCTGACGTTCGATATAAAGGTATTGTTTTTCCTTCAATTTAAGATTCTATAGAATTTTCAGAATTTTTGAGACCACCCGGAGCTCTGTAGGACAAACCGTTCGCTCACTACGAGAATTTAAAGGTTTTACGTACGATAAATCGGAAACACGAGTGTGAATTACAAAATAGGCCTAATCTCCGTTCAAATTATAGCTGACCGAAATACGATCGATGTTTTTCTTCATGTTGGATGGTTGGTGGCTTTGTAGACGAGTGATCTATAGAAAAATAATAAACCATTGTGTAATAATTTGCAGCGTTTTCGTCCAGATAGTCGTCGCTTCACTTTCGAACATTTCAAGTTCCTTGTCGTGGCGAATAATTTCAAAGAGAGAATTCCAAATTTCACCCTTCTTTATCAACTAACCAATTTTTTTCTATTGAACAACTGTTCGTTTTGAGTTTATAAACATTTTTGAAAATATTTCAACATTCTTAGATATTTACCGCATATTATACGAAAAGACATACATATTATGTTAAATATTTTGCATTTTTGAATACACAAAAATGCGATCCCTACTCATAAATAGTAATAGAATTATACAGGGGATACGTACTCGTAGGTCTATACCTCCCATTGTACAGTTACACTATTACCGAATACCTAGATACTTCATTACTTTCCACCTTGCAATGTTGTTCTCGCAATTTGAATCGTATCAATTGTCAAATATCATCTAATTCTCAATAACGAGGTTACGTTGAATACCAACATTGACCACGTCTCCACCCACGTTTTCACACATGGACCCATCAACGCAGATCTCTTACCACTCCGGGTATTCCAAAGCGGCCACTTTTTTCCTCTTTTTTTTCACATGAGTTACGACCCCCTTCACATAAATCTATCCAAACAACGAGGGCCTTCGGGAATCTGGGAACGGGCATAATTATCGGGACTGAACGAATATTATAACTCCGAGACGCAGGAAGGGCAGGCACCGGTTAAACACCTCCCAAACCACTTTAGGCCCCTCTAGGAGAGTTATTGAAATAATAAGTTGGGGCCTTCTCGAAAGATCGTTTATAAATATTTAAATAGGACGGAGGTGCTACCCGATCGGGTGCTAATGACGCTCAACTTTGATTCACGGCCGTCCAGATTACTTTAACGCTATTCCTAATCGGTCTTTCGTTTTCGTTTTTCCTCTTCATTTCGACGGGTTTCGACATTTTAGTTTCATATTTCGGGAGACCCGATGGATTTATGTGCAGGGTTCGTTTTTATCGTCATCTGAATTTTTTGAGGTTTATCGATTCTAATAGGCGACTTAGAGGAGACAAATGGTTGTTCGGGACATCACAGGCTATCTATTCTGGCCAACGGAATAGACCCAAGGGGAAAATACCATGAAATAAAGAGTGACATAGGGCGATACTCTGTACCAGTAGGTAGAATATTGAAAGTATTGCTGTATTATATTAAAAGAGTAAGCATTATACAAATATTTTTGAAAATGTGTCGAGACATAGAATATGAACACAAAACCCTGTAGGCACAGGTGATGTCATCTAAATCTTGCAATTAGTCTTCCAGAAAATAGGTGGCTTTTCGGCAATGTTCATTAGCTATCAACCTGATTTTTACCTAACTGCCAACGTCAAAATCTATCTCTTGTCATTGAGTTTTGCTTCAATTGTGTTCCGAATAATAAAAGTTGGAAATTTTGAAACATCGGAAACATTGATGCCGGGCATTTTGAAACATTAGCAATTTTGATTTTTTGGAAATTTTAATACTCGTACATTTGACATTTTGATTCGTAGATATTTAGATTCGGTGTATGTGCATTTTGATACGTAGGAAAGTCGGATACGTTGGAATTTTTGATACATTGGATATGCAAATTCTTTGGACATTTGATAGATGTATAATTTTTTTCAACCAATTTTCAACCAAAATGTCCAGTGGAATATTTTGGTTCGTAGACATTTTGATTCACTTGATATTTTGATATGTTGGATATTTTTGATTCATTGGCTTTCATTTTCATTTTCATTCATTTTTTCATTGGATACTTGGACATTTTGATACGTTGGTAATTTTGATACGGCTGATTTGATGCTCTGGATATTTATTATGTTGGACATTTTGATACATTGGAAATATAAATTTTCGGACATTTCGATACAACGGACATTCCGGATTTGGTGCATATATTTTGATACTAGGAAAGTTGGACACGTTGGGTACATTGGACATGTTGATTCATCGGATATGTTGATATGTTAGATATTTTGAGACATTCTGTTACGTTGGACAGTTTAATACACCGGAAATGTTGATTCATTTGATATCATTATTATGATGGACATTCTATTACGTTTGAAATTTCGATTTTCTGTATATTTTATTATGATGGAAATTTTGATATAGGTATTGAACATTTTGATTCATAAACAAACTGTCTGATTCATTGGAAATGTGGATACTAGTATCAATTTGATACCTTAGATTTTTTTACCTTTTTTTTGTATATTTTATTATTATGGAAATGTTGATATAGGTATTGAACATTTTGACTCATAAACAAACTGTCTGATTCATTGGAAATGTGGATACGTACATTTGGTACCTTAAATTTGTTTACCTTTTTTTTTGTATATTTTATTATGATGGAAATTTTGATATAGGTATTGAACATTTTGATTCATAAACAAACGGTCTGATTCATTGAAAATTTTGATACATTGGACATTTTCATACCTTAATTTTTTTTCGATTCAATTTTTTTGGGAATTTTGATCGTTTTTTGAGATGTTAGATATTCTGATACGTTGGATAATTTGGTAATTTGGACATATTGATCAACTCTTAGCAAGGATTCTGGGTCCTGATTTTCAGGATGGACCACCTTTGTAAATCATTCGTTGTACATGTTACGAGGATTTTATACGAGTAGGTAAGTATCTCGTATGAAGCGCATCGACATCAACAATGATGATCCAAGAAAGATTTTGACGAAATAATCCAACTTCTTTCCGGAAGTTGATTGAGTGCATTACTCCATCTTCTTACAAGTCGCACCTGCACCTACGTCTGTCAATAAATAATAATTATGGGAAAAATTGGGGATGAAATTATAATTTCAGCGGGGTCGTGTTCCCTCCAGAAAATTAGCCGTTCCAGTGGCCAGCAGGCCGTGACAGGTCGTGAGCCGTTTTTTCTGAAAATCGGTGGGCGGTCCGAATGCGAAAACGAATTTGCATAGACTGGTAAGGTGAGCCGTTTGTTGAGGGATACCTCGTGATGGTCGGAAGGCTGCAATGAGCGTAATAACCACCCGTTATTAGGGGAGAGAATTTATTAACACAACCTCTGTTGGTTTACTACTCAATAATAAGGCACAACTTGGGTTGTGGAGTCTGTTAGATTGAGATGGTCTTCGATCTTCAACACGCAGTTCAAGATAATCTTTGAGAATCAAGCAGATTCTCGTGGCAATTTACAACAGATACTGATCTATGAATACTGAATTATGATTTAAAATAATTGTAATGACCATTTATTCATAAACTAACTAAATCAGATCAGCCAGATCTTTGGGACTTTTTCCCTGGGTCCTTCTTTTTTCTTTAAATTTTTGAGATCGTAAAACTAAAATACATTGGTAATAGTCACATGTAATATAATTCAACCTTTAAATTAATGTTCCAGGGTTCCTCAGCTGATTTTTCTGCTTGCATGTGCTACATGGTCGCACGGCTACAAAAGAACAGTGGATTCAGATGACAGCCCTCTCGAACCAGTTTCAGCAAAAGGTGAGAGTTCATATAATTAGATAGATATGTGTATACTCGGCGCTATTTTATACATTTTCACAATAACAATGTATGAAGGGCTGCGATTTGCTCAGATTTTTTACCCGACGTTAGCCTTGGCCCATGTTGTAGGGTAGGATTTTTTCAAAATCGCTCCATCTCGGTAAATAAATGTATACAATGAACACACATGTGTGTGTACATGTGTCATGTACTATTCGTTACAGTAATAGGTAAATTACTAAACAATACTTTACATTTTTTACTTAAATAAATTGTTAAATGGGGCTGCGCCTGATTTTTAAAAAAATTTTTAATCCAAAGTAGACCTCATTTTGAGAATTTTGACACCAGCCGTTCTCTTTATGGGTGAGTAGATTTTTTTCTACGATTTTTCAAAGTTTCGAATGTTAATGACGTCACGCGCCCCTCCCGCCTGGGCGGGACCATAGCCAACTGAAAGGTCATAAACATTTGAAACTGAAAAATCTTAGAAAAAGGTCTTCTCACGCGAGAAGGTCGCGGTTGGTGTCAAAATCCTCAGAATGAGGTCTAGTTTAGATTAAAAATAACAATAAACAGTTTTTCCGACCCACGCGCACACCCCATTGATACCTAAAGTAAATAAATTGACACCTACTTTAAATAATTAAATAAGTAAATTACTAAACATGCATTACATTTTTTACACATTACTTGAATCCTAGGTTACCTATATGAAATATATAATATATCTATATTAGTATATCTATGTATCTATATTATAATATATCTATACAGATTATTATATTATAATAATCTCTAATCATAAACATATGCGTTGTTTAGGAGCCTCTAGTTGTCCAGTATGCTTCTGGGGACTTTTCACGCTCTATTTTTCTCTATGTAAAGAGTCAGTCTAGGTCTAGGGTCTACATTCCCTACGGCGGCATAAGAATGACAATAGGTAGTAGGTTTTTCTCATAATTTTGTCTAAAAGTCTATGGATGGGGTCCTACGCGGTAATGACAACATCATTTTTATGATGATTTTCTGGCTTACATGTAACTTACTATTCATTTGGGTGGAGTACGTTCCTCCCCATGCTACCAAGATTGCAACACGGTATAATATATAAGTTTTATACTTTACTTCGGGAGCGTGTGTCTCAGGTTGTAGAACATAATTATATAAATTTCCCAATCTTATCGTGTGTATAGTCCAATTCACAAAATAAACAATGCAAGACATAACAATACCAATATTTAAAATGAAACTTGTGGTATTTTGCCATGCTCGTGTAGCCTCTGAGCTGGACTTGAGTTTTTCATTCTCATTAAAATTTTTTGGAAATGAAAGTGAAATCCTTGAGATTATTATCTGAAATGAATTTCTCTTCGAGATACTTTCTTCGACCATAAAGTTTCAAAATATTGATACTTCGGTTCGTTTTTAACGAGAATGGTCTATTAGGGTATTCAAAAGTAAATTTTGCTTCCGAGTCTACCAAGGTAGCGGAAGCTTTGTTTTCACTTTTCAAGGACGAAAAAAAAAATTCTCCAAAATCAAAATTTCCACTCGCGTTTTGCGTTTTAGACCTTCCTGAACGATTTTGGTTCCGTGTCTGTCTGTCTGTCTGTCTGTCATGAATTCCTTGTAACGCGCATATCTATACGAAGTTATTGTCCGATTTCGATGAATTTTTCAGGGATTGTGCGGGTTGGTGTGTAGATGGTCCCCTATGAAAATCATCATCCCCGGACTGATAGAAGCGACTGCGCATGCGCAAACGTGAATTCCTTGTAACGGCCATAACACCTACATTTTTCATCCGAATTTGATGAAATTTTCTAGGATTCTCCAGATTAGCGTGTAGATGGTCCCCAATGAGGGTAGTGAAAGGTACATAGAGATTGGTGTTTTGAGACTAACTACTATGCATCGGATAATCTATATAATCGGGTTATGGATACGAGGAAGCTATGTGCCACACCCACTTGGCAGACGTTTTTACTTTCAAACGAACTTCCTCTTCTTTAGAATAAACCGGAGAGAAGTTGAATCATAGCTTTATCACTTACACAGCTACGCCGAATTTTTTCATTCACTGATGATGGTTTCTAAGAGGCAATATACAACTTCAGCATTGTGTGATGAAAAGGTGAAAACATTGATTATTTAATCATCTAATCAGACTTTTCCCCTTTATTGAAATTGAACATTACTGCTGTAATTGCACATAGCAAGGGAAATTATACAATCTGTTGTTAAATATTTTTAAAAAATTCAAAAAATACTCTTCTCATCTTCCCACACGAATATTGCTTCAGAGTCTATCAAGGTGGTGGAAGCTTTGTTTTAATTTTTCAAGATTAAAAATGAAATGTTCTCCAAAACCAAAATGTTTACTGGCGTTTTACTTTTTAGGCCTTCTTAAACAATTTTGGTTTCATTTTGGTAACGGGAAAAACTATACGAAGTTTTAAGTATGTCGGATTTCGATGAAATTTTCAGGGATTGTGCGGGTTGGCATATAGATGGTCCCCTATGAAATTCATCATCCCCGGACTGATAGTAGTTACTGCGCAAGCGCAAACGGGAGTTTCTTGTAATACCCAAAACATTTTTCATTCGATTTCGACGACATTTTCAGGGGTTATGCAAATAATGTATGTAGATGTGAGTAGAAATTTCCAGGATTTGTGGAGGTTGACGTGTAGATGGTTCCCCATGTGGTTAGTACAAGGTACTGCTATTGATTTTTAAGATTAGCTACTAGGCATCGGATTATCTTTATCTATACAATCGGGTAATGGATACTACTAAGCTATGTGCTGTATTTTTGAGGACGTTTGCGGAAGACGTTTGCTGTAAGGTAGGTACAGAAAATTGGAGAGAAATAACTATTTACATGTGGGTACTCTATGAGTTTGGTGTGACGAGGAGACTATTTATTGAGTTTGTTTTTAAAAATTTTAACAAGGTGGTTGTTGTATAATTTTAAAGATTTTTCGTTTCTTCTAACATAATTTCATGTCATTTATTGTGGTTCCTCAACAACCAAGAACCAAATTTCGTGTTGAAGGCAACAGCTATGACATGAGTGTTCCCTCCAACCAAATTTGTGTAATAATTGCAGAGGCAGTAGTTGACCATTCAGATATTTCAATGGGCGTGATGTTGAAGAAGTGGGGGTCCCAGAGTCACAGGTGTTACCTCTGCAACACCTGAGCGTCGTTACCGAGCTCCGAGAACAATGTTAATTGTCCTCCACGAGGATTGGAACCTCTTCAGCCGCAATGAAGGGGATTCCGATGCAGGGAGCGTGCCTCTCCTGCCCGATCAAGATAAGCCTTTCGAGGGTCGCCTCGAGAGAATATTATCCGGACAAACTGATATCCTATTGCTTCGCTTTCCGGACGGAGATGTGTGAAGGACAATAAAAAAAATTGTCTCCTTTAGTGGCTGAGATGGCAGCGGCCAATTGGACCCCGACCGAGCCGCTACGACCTTTTTGCTCGCGGAGATTCTCTCCCCTTCTGGACGACCTCGTTTTTTTCCTCTCCCCGACTCGCTCATAATTCAGGTTTACAGTTTTAACTCGGAGAAATGATGATGTCAACCCGGGAAATCAGCCCTGTAATGCGTCTGTTGTCGGTTGTCTGTTTTTACGATCAGGATTTATACAGTTCAGGCAGCGAAAACGACCAGGAATTCTAAAATCACCGGTCAATTCAATTCGTGTTTACTTATACAAGTGTTTTACACATTACAAGGAAATCAATTAGGTCCACGAAAAAGAAGCAGCTATGTTTCTAACCATTTGATTGTTTTGTAAGTACTGTGTACGAGTCAATATTTTGAATGATTCAAATTTATATAATAATTGTACGCTTTATATCTTGTTATCTAATTACGTGCAAACTACTATTGTGTCATTATGTACGTCTCAGTAACTGATAATAACTGTTATTATTCGATTAGAAAAAGGCTCTCAACCTGAGCGCTCTATCGATATACAGGATGTCTACAAAACAGATCTCATTCCTTCAAGGGATCGATTCTATAACTAATTTGCAACAAAAAGTTCCTCGTAAAGTTTTTTTAAAAAACTTTTCTATTCCGAGTTATTCATGATTTAAGATTTTTTTCGTGCTATCGACCTTACTTCATTAAAACGGCCTTAGCTCCCTCATTTCCAGAGTAATCTCAAATATGAAGACACCGTTGGAAGGATCGTAAAATTTCCTATCTCCCTACTTAATACCAAATGCATTTTTTTCAGTTGAATTTTACGGGGAACAAAGCAACTTAAAAAGTGAACTAAGTTACTTTTCGAAAACCGGTTTTCAACCCCCATAATGTCAAAATAATTCGAGATAATGAACTATTGCTGGTAATCCTAAAAACTGCGCCAGAACCTCAGCTTACCAACAGCATAATCAAACAATCTTTTACATTGGAATTTTGGGGGAAAATTTGTGTTTGAACAAGGAAAAACGTGAAATTTTTCAACGAAATCGACGTTTTGACGGGAGGATTTGGGGTTGGATGGAGGATGGGTGGATCGGCGGCGGGGAAGACCCCTTAAATCTTCCCGTCAAAACGTCGATTTCGTTAAAAAACACAATGAGGTTTTTACGCGATCACTTTGGAGCCTTAACTACTCTCCGACTTTAACCAAATGTTCGATGAAAAAAACACATTATGTGTTTCATTGGTTTGATCCTTGTTCATAACATTAACGGGTCGGGGTTGTCTCCAGATTTCATTACAATGGTACCATCATGAACAAATACCACTGGCGGATAAGTTCACTATACTGAAATCTCCCATAACGAAGGCTTGGCAGTAATGACCCAATTCTTAGACTAGGGAACAGTCCCCCACAATCCATCAACTCCGTTCATAACTCTTGTAAATTTCGTCCTCACTAAAAATGTTTTAAATTTGAACTCAAGCTTGCTATCTTACAAATTAGTAGGTACTCCAGGGGGTACCAGTATGGCACCGACTTATGCAAACCCATTCATGGCCGTCTGGAGCAAAGCACTACTACCTTTGATTTGACTACTTTGATGACTTCAAGAAAATTAAGCTATTGCAACCTTTTTAGTACGGACTTTTTCAATTTTTTGGAACTTAAATTCGTTTTGGAACAATATAAAACGATTCCTGAAATTTTTCCAAAAATCATATATTATGTATCATATCATGATATCGATATTTGTGTCACTCCAAACGATAACTTGAGCCAGGAATTTTGGACAACCCTATGGAGTCCAAATATGAAAAATAGGCCAAAAAACTTGTTTTTAGTTAATTATGGACTTTGTAAGTACCTTGGTGATACGATGCTGCTATTGTATAGGTTTGACGAGAACTCGTGACATCACCCTTCACCTTCAGTGGGGATGACGTAAAATTGCCCTGGGGGGGGGGGGGGGTAGTCCAAATATTGCGTCCCCAACCAGAACTACTCACACAGACTCCCACGTAACTTGATACACACATACATCTCGTCGTCCCCTAAAATCAACCCTGAAGGCCTCATCTCGAAAATATTCGGGGCACGTCGTAGATTTATCTTATAGCGTAGTATTATGAGGGTGAATTTACAGCGCTCCCAGCGGCCTCGGCGAGCATCACTAACTAAGCTTCAACCCTCGCCTTTATTTACAACTTATTCCCTTCACATCCTCCCCTTCCTTTTTGTGTCTTATTCCTCTCGTTTGCCACACAATCGCATAATGCCTTTACAGCCCCGGCTAACCCTGCTTCCAGGCCCTGGCTAATAGCTTCGGATAAACTCGAGTTGAGAGGCAGTTTTTACGTCCTCCCCCCTTCCCTTCTTCGTAACTTGGAATTTTCATCTTGCATCCTCGACTTCATTTCGAAGTTTATCGTACAATTCGTCTGGGACGCTGTTTCTTGCACTTTTCTTCTACTGCTCGATTTCCTCCTCGAAATAAAGCCAGACATAGGTAGTTAGAGAGATAGACATAAAGGTACATTAAGAGATACGATGATATAGATGATATATAGATGATATAGATGGAGATGATATATAGATAGAGATAGACGTAGAAGGTACTGGTATAGAAGAATGCAAGGTGTCAATTGTACAAGAAGCCAGGAATAGTTCTTCGAGACATTTCTGACCGAAAGTACTTCAATTTAAATTCCTTTTACTTAAGCCCTAAAATTGTTTTTCATTAATCACGACTGAAGTTTCTACTAAAAACGCATCAGCTCATACTTGAAAACGGCTGTGAAATTAATAGAAAATTAATTTGTTGCCGTTTGCCGAACAGGAAAACTGAAATCCTGAGGAAATTTTTTCCCATCATCAACAAGTACAATTAGGACATTTCTTCTAATTTTTTTTTTTAATTTTTTAAATATTTTTATTAGAACTTGGTTTTTTCTGCCTGTAAAGAAAATCCCCATTTTTTCGCCGAAATAGACGACTTTCATTTTAGAAAAAAAACTTGATTTGTGGATTTTACCAATCGAGGAACCTTGTCCACGTCTGGTTTCAGGGTTTTTGAAGGTTCTCTTGTACGTCATGCTCAGAGCAAAGTGCTTTGCGAAACCTGTATGACTGCTCACCATCTCGACTGCCACTATTTTTTGGTAGGCGGGACTCAATCATCTTGAAAAATTCCAGAAAGTAGGACTCAAATAATGAATAAACTGCACTAATGAGGAAACAATGGAACACGAAAAGAAGTAAAACTAAAGTAAACTTTCTCAAGGATGAACAAAAAACCTCGCAACGAATACAGCATCGAGGATCTTGAACCGTTGTACCGTATTTCAGCTTCGATCTGGACTAATCATGGGTATCAAATCCTATACTTGAGTTCTAATGTAATGAACTTTTTTGTTCGAAGTTCCATCAATCATTCTACTAGATTGGTGGGCAGGATCATGAATGATATCACGAGTCAAGGGCGAAATTATCGAAACGGAACTGAAGTCCTCCATAGCTGATTTGCTCTGACCACACTGAAAGAGCCAGTTGCTGGATAATGATCTTAAAAGAGCCCACGTATAATTATCGTCCTGTCAACATAATGTGAAAGCGATCCCGTGGGGTGAACCACAAAAAAGGGTGTATGACGGGTCTCTTGTCGTACAAGATCATTTGAAACGATCCAAAAATCCCCTATCGCCCGCTCTTTCGATGGTGGGAAGTGCCAAAGTGGAAGAGTTTAATAGCTTGGTGTCCGGTTGCAGATTCCTCTCGAGGGACCACTCTAAGAGGTTGTCTGAGTCACCTCTGAAGCACGGAGTATCAAAGAGGGTTTGCTCCAAAAGATAGGAAGCACTAAATCAATACGATAGAGAGGTCGTCCCTACTTAATTTGATTTTTCAGTATATAATGTGCAGCAACTTTTGATCGAATCGCCATGGAATTATCAGCAATAATTCCGAAACAAATTTTCAACCACCATCCTCCGTCAAATCTAATCGAGCTCGTGGAATCGATATATTAGGAAAATGAAATTTCCAAGATGGTTTGGCGTGTGCAACCATTGTTTTGTGTGTGCCATCCACAATGCATCAAATGCGATCTTTGTTCGTTTTTCGTTTATTATTTTCAATAATGAACCATTGGAATTGATCTAGAAAAATTTTGTTTAACCCCCCTCAAAATTTGTTGGTTTACGTTTCAAAGTATGTAGAATCCAAAAATCGAATAAACATTTGGCCGTTCCTTAGTTCCCATGGACCGATTTTGATGAAATTTAATGAGATTTAATTGGGTCTACTTGTGCCCCAAAGATTTTGGTTGACGTAGGTCACTTGTATTGGTTCAAAAAATAAAAGTTGAAATTTTCATGTCGCCCTAGCTCAAATAATTTCGATATCTAAATATTGTTTTTTCTTCAATTTAAATTAACGGTGAATTTTTAGAATCGGGAGAGACCAGAGCTCTGCAGCACCAACCGTTCGCTGCCTATTAGAATTTAATGGTTGGTCTTACGATAAATCAAAAGCACGAGTGTGAATCGCAAAAGAGGCCTAGTCTTCGTGAAATTTTTGCTAACCAGAATGCGATCGCTATTCGCTCCTTCGAGTTGTGCTCAGTTTTGCGTGCTTAGCAACCAGTATTCAAATTTCCTTATGAAGGCACCCGAAACTCCCTATTTCTTCGCGTGAAGGATTTAGTTCTTCCAAATAAACTTGATTGTGAAGGTAAAATTGTGGAAATGATGCAGGTGAGTGATCCATACTAAAAAAACGTCTGCCAAGTGGGTGTGGCACATAGCTTCCTCGTATCCATAACCCGATTATATAGATGATCCGATGCATAGTAGTTAATCTGAAAACACCAATCTCTAAGTACCTTTGACTACCCTCATTGGGGACCATCTACTCGCTAATCTGGACAATCCTAGAAAATTTCATCAAATTCGGACGAAAAATGTAAGTGCGGTAGTGATTGGATCAAAAAATTTTAAGCTTGACTAGGATTCGAACCTGGGACTCCCGAGTGGGAATCTTAAGCATTGCTGACTGACCTATCAAGGGGATAGTTCAATGGGGTTTGAGATCCTCACCTCACACGCCACTGTTACGGCTGTTACAAGGATTTTACGTTTGCGCATGCGTAGAGGCTACTGTAAATTTTAAGGCCTTGATTTTCATTGGGGACCATCTACAACCTAATCCGCGTAATCCCTGAAAATGTCATCGAAATCGGGTAGAAATTGTGGAAGTTATGTCTGTTACAAGCAATTCACGTTCGCGCATGCGCATCGGCTACTATCAATCCGGGGGTGATGATTTTCATAGGGGACCATCTAAACTCTAATTTGTAACATCCCTGAAAATTTCATTGAAATCGGATGGAAAATGTGGAAGTTACGGCCGTTACAAGGAAATTCACTTTTGCGCATGCCCAGTCGCTTCTATCAGTTCGAGGATGATGATTTTCATAGGGGACCGTCTACACACCAACCCGCACAATCCCTGAAAATTTCATCGAAATCGGACAATAACTTCGTATAGTTATGCGCGTTACAAGGAATTCATGACAGACACACAGACACACAGACACTGAACCAAAATTGTTCAGAAAGGTCTAAAACGCAAAACGCGAGTGGAAATTTTGATTTTGGAGAACTTTTTTTTTTCGTCCTTGAAAAGTGAAAACAAAGCTTCCGCTACCTTGGTAGACTCGGAAGCAATAATAAACCTTTGTGTAATAATTTGCAGCGTTTTCCAATTATGTTTCACGTCACTCTGTTGTGTTTCCTCATAGCAACCAAGAACCGAATTCCGCTATGAATGCACCCACAACTCTTTTCGATAAGGATGTTATTCATGGTAGGTACTTTCTGTCAAACTGATTGTTGACCTTCCGCGATTATATTGTTGGTAGGCCAGTATTGATGCTAATTATGGGGAAGCAGTGTTTTTGTATACGTGTGATCTGTCCAGAAAAAAACCCCTCGCTTAGAGCCTAATGGCTAAAATGTGACATACCTTGAAAAGGTTTTTGCTCCCTCTCCCTCTGTAATATTTAAGATACCTCCTTATTCATAATAACATCAGGTTGTCAAGCATATTTGTCGTCAAGCATATGATAAATCATAGCGCTACTTTACTGTCGATTTTTCCTGTCGTTTTTCGGCGGGGGGTCCCATCGCTAAAACCTTTTCAAGGTTAATAATAAACCATTATGTAATAAAATGTTCGGGTCCTCTTCTTAATAAGAAGGGGATACGTTGTTTTAACTCTTATAATTATAGCTATAATCATAAAAGTAGAACCAACGTTTCCCCTTTTTATTAGGAATAGGTCTCGAACCCGAGTCGATTCGACCAACACATAGAAAAATTGACAGATTGTGGGATTCGTCATGGCATCTGAGAGCTTACATTATCAAACTTCAGCATTATAATTAATATCTAATACATATCTAGTGGAATTGATAGCTCATTGTTTCACTTTTTGATTTTTCACGGTGCTCTTCGAAACTACCGAGTCAGAAACGCTTTTCAATTCCACAAAACCAGATCGGTGTTCCCTCACCAGGAAGGACAACAACCGGCATCATCGGTTTCCAAATAGGATTCCATCGTTGGAACGGAATATGGGAGAAAAAGTCCAATCCAACTGCAGAGAGAAGACAAATAACACGTAAAAGATTTCCATTTTCACTCTCGAGTGGATGATAGAGGGGAAAGGGTAAGGTTATATGGCCGTACACTGTTATCCCACAAACACAAACCCCCGTATTTACATACAGACATAGAACATACAACGTACATTCCCTCTGATAAGTTTACGGGAAGAAGAATGATGTCCTCACGCAAAAGCTTGATTGAAGAACCCAGTTTCACCCCTCTGCTCCGCCCCAAAAAACGTTTTCTCCACCAATTGTGCCGAATGTTTTCGTTTCCATTTTTTCTATTTATTTAGAAGATGAGATTCCGTGTTCTCGTATAACAGTTACCTAACCCTAATCCCGTTTTTTCGATTTCCCCCCAAAAACCACTCTGTGCCTCCATTCGAGCATTCCGTCTCGGATCATACTTTCCAAACGAGGTGATTTTTTTCCTCTCGCGATTCTTTTTGACGCATTTAATTGGAAAAATTCATAAGCGCTCGCGCGGTCCATTGTGTGATTTTGCTCGTGAAATTGATCGAGGGGATTCGCCCCTAGGGGGTGAAAATGATTTGTTAGTTCATCCCTGGCCGCTTGATACCACTTGGATTCGACGCTTCGAGTATGACAACGCTCAAGCTGTCAGTAAAGATTTTGAAGAATTTTGATGGAATAAGCAAGATTAGCAAGCTCACGGGTATCTTGATTGGTGTTTGTTCTAAAGGAGGTGCTTTCAATGCTTCCAATTCCACATAATTTAGTGACGATTTCAATAACTCTAGTGAAAGAACAAAAAGTAAGCATCCGGGCACAAGAAATGACCACAAAAAAGTCTAAATTAGCAGCATACTTATCAATTATATTTTTGTATTTTCGCAGCTGATGTAATCAGAGGAGGAGACAAAAAGAACCAGGCAGAAATTATGAAAAGCAACGTGGATTTTCATCACGACATTGGAGAATTTTACTATGAGAGTTTGCAAGAACCCATAGTCGAAACGGACGTTCTGGTGCCGATACAGCGGGAGGAGCTTCCTATTCCCCTCAACGACCGTTCTAAGAAGAGAGAGCTTGTTGTCGACGACGACAACGTCAAGGGTAGTCATTACCGCGACGCAGGTGCAGGTCTAAACTCACCGGGAGACGTCCGAGGAACCAGAGATACAGCGAAGTGAGAACAGAAATCTACCTTGTACTTACAACAATATTATACACTTAGACGAGATAAATCATATAGTAAAGATAATTATAACAATTATTCGCTAATAATGTTATTCAGCCGAAAGGAGTTATCGATGAAAAGGGACAATCAGTAGAACGGAATGATCTCCAAACGATTGGAACAATTTTCATAAATTCAAAATAGGTGAAATTAATGTTGTATGTTGGTGCATAATTATATTCAACCCTATTCAAGTCCTCAAAGTTTATACGTACAAGACGGGAATAAAATAGTTCTTTGAAAATCATTTCCATTTACAGAAGATGCTAACTGTTATAATCGTTAGTTCATAAACATTAACATCCTTTGAATGCTTCAGAACGAGAGGGAGTGATTGGGATAGACTGCACTCCAAATCCTGGTACAGAGCTAAAAGTGAAACAAGTTCAGCAAACTTTAACAAGTCTTTAGTATCCAACAGTCGTATTTGTTCGATTCAGACTCAGTATTCAGTTATCTTTGGGATAGGAATGTAAAGCCACCAGGATGCCATAGCAGTTGCATAGGATGACTCAGCAATGCCATTCTTTAGTTGGCCTCTGACATTGGCTTCATCTCCAGGATGTGGTGTTGAACATAATAGTGTACAGGTCAGTTGTCTGTGTTTCAATGTGAAAAGGGGCTCTTGCCACAATCTGGAACCTAGTACGAAGACTAACACAACTCACTGCTCCGTTGCTGCACCGTCATCATAATATGAAGAACATAGTTATTTCAAATTCTGAAGTCTTCATAGAAAAATCATATATGCTGCATTTCATCAGGTGCAGAGTGCAGAAGCCAGTGTATCCGCGAAGTAGCTGCTCTAGGAGTCGCCAGATGGTGCCGACAGAGCTGGGAGGCGAGTGCGTGAGGGACCCACCGTTCGACCTGTCTTGGATGACTTGTGATGCAGAGATCCAGGATTGGGCCTACAGAAGAAACTCTCCTCATTCAGGTAATTACTGTTTCGTTTATAAGTACTTACATAGAGTGGAGCATGTAGAGTTTAATTTGATAGTACACACGATCATATAAAGAATTTATGATATTATTAGTTACGATGGCCTTCAGAATCGAGTAATTGAAAGAACGCTTATTGGTCTCATGCAGTAATAGAAGTGAAATAAGTCCTTCCCGAAGAAATTTTGGGTAGCTGGCTTTATTGTAGAAACTCCATTCATGTAACATATTTCTCTTTCGCATATTTTCGCAGTCATAATATGACTGCTGGGCGTTCGAGCCTTATTATTCGTGAAATCAAGGTACTTGGATATCCTCGTTGTCTATGTTTCTTTGAATGTTGTGACTTATGGTTCGGCTTGAAGCTTTTAGTAGCACTGCGAGAATGTGAGTGTGACGTGTATTGTTCGAGCAAAAAAAAAAAGTAACCCCTCCCTCAAAATTTCATAGTTTACGTTTCAAGGTAAGGAAAAACAACATAAAATAAAAATGTTGCTGTCTATCCGCAACATGTAAATTAAAATGATTAAAATTTCTATATTTTTTAAAATAATTTTTTTGACATCACACCCAGAGCTGTGTGAAACTAACCAATTGCTTAATGAGGGTTATTAACCCTCATAAAAAGTTTTTAAAATAAATTCTGATCTTAAATTGATGAAGAAAAGTCATGAAACATCCATTACTTATTGAATTATTAATTCAATATTTGAAATTGAATTGAATTATTAATTAAATAAGTAATGGATGTTTCATGACTTTTCTTCATCAATTTAAGATCGGAATGTATTTTAAAAACTAATGAAGCTATTGTTAAATGATCAATTATTGTGCTATTATAATCAGACTAGTGTGTTCTTTAGCTAGAGATACTGCGTCCCCTTACCCCACCTTCGGACCTATCTAATCTATAGCCTCTTCTTCGGGCTATAATACAGAGGTTCTTGTCTACCTTGCTCCATAAGTTGAACGAATGATGGATCAGAAACACTGATCATCGCATATGAACGTTCACAGATTGATGGAAGTGAGGCAAATTTGACTGATCAATCAAATCCGATTTTTCGCCGACGGGCGATCCTTACAGAAAAATAATAAACTAAAAACTATTAAAACGTGAAATCATTGAAAAAAGCATAACTTCTACAATTCTATCCAATTTCGATAAAATTTCCAGGGATTGTGTTGTTTGTACTTTGGATGGTCTTTTATGATTTTGAATGTAACCAGCAAACGTAATGCCTCCAAACATCATGTGCTCATTACTCATTACCTAATAGTCAAATTCTGTCAAACTTGGAATTTAGTTTTGACTATTCCTTTTGATCGCCTTCATCATTATTATGGGTTGCGAACAAATTTTCATAAGAGTACAACAGCTCCTCATGGACCAGCTTCCAAACAAACCCTGAGTAGATGGGTTAAAAATGGTGTGCAGCAGGAGTCGATATCTCAGTTTTTTCTGCCAATTCTACGAGACACGCAGCCACTTCAGCTGCAGCCAGAAACGGTGCCCCCATTGACACCATTTTCAAGTCTACTGGATGGTCTCAAAAGTCATCCTCATTCGCCAAGTTTTATAACCGCCCGTTGTGCAAACCGGCCAGTTTATTGGAATCCGTATTGCCTTGAAATGCTTACTCCTGTTGTTCTTTCCTTGTTTCGGTATTACATCTTTTTATTTTATTACATCTTTGGTATGGACTCTAGCTGTTCTTTTTTTGTACTTATCAAAAATACCTTTCAATCATGAAATTGGAACGTTCATGTACTTCTTTAAACATCTACATTTATTCACTATGTAGAGGTCAGGATAGCTGAAACATAATGCTACAAGTAAAAGAACTTACTGAAGTTCAATATTGACTATGTGAAGCCTCCTGTCCGAAGATATACCTAGTATCCCAACCCTCCCTGGGTATCAAAATTCAATCATGAGCTTTCCATATTTCGCATCTTCAAATGATTGAAGATTCTTCACAACATGGCGCCAGTAGGCGACTCCTCCCCTCCCCTCCAGTGGGAAAGGTTACCCAAATCTACAAGGATTTTCTTTTCTAAAGGTTGTGGCGAAGTACTACCTTATATCACGCACTACCTTTATTCAGCATATCTTCGGACAGGGACACTATATCTTCACATACTCATGATCGAACTTCAGTAAGTTCTTTTATTCGTAAACTGTGGATTAAACTACGTACCATACCCACTTTAGCAGACGTTTTTCCTTTTAAGTTTTCCTTTATTTTGTGGAAATTGGCCTTGAAGCCAATTACTCCACCCTGTCCACTGAAGTCCTCTACTTCGTCAACTAAAATAGTACTTACAAGTGTTACTTAGAAAATCTTCAGTCGTAAACGAAAAAATTCAACTTCAAGTCGTCTCTAATTGGTTTCGAGTTACCAACCGGACCCTTGTGTGGGAGGACCTCCAGATGAAGATCGGAACTCCCGCTTGTGACTTCGTGATGAATTCACGTTCACATTTAATAGCCTATTCCTCCTTCGTCCTAATTAGCCTCTATCTCCATCTCCTCACCCTTCACAACACCATGTCATTCCTTTTTATTTACTTTCATTTCATTTTTTATTTCGTTACCCTCCACCCTCTACTAGCCTTCATCTCCCAAAAACAGATTGGGCACCTACGATAAGGTGTTAGAACTTCTCAGATGTCCCTTTTAACCCGAAATATTTGAGGTTCTTCTAACCACAAAACCACAATCCTCTCTTTGTGGTTTCGTCTGTCCTTTTTGTTGTGTTTCCGCTTCGCTCCTCTTTCAAACTTTTATGCCCTCCTAATGAGCTCACATCTTGTCTGTGATACACTGATACCCCATCCCACCTTAACAGCCTTATAAAATCACTTCATTTTTTTTCTCTCCTCATTTTATTACTTTCATTTCATTACGTTTTCTCTCCCTTTTTTCGAGTCTGGTTTCTTCTAAACTGTTCCCTGACAGACGAATTTTGATCGTTTCTGTCGATGGGACGATAAGGCGTGGAAGTTGTGAAGCGATGAGAGATAAGCGGAGTTTCAGTTCGGAATTCTGTTGGTCATGTTTTCTCTCGCATTTAGACCTCAAAACACCTGTTCATTAGCTATCGATTCCACAAAAACTCTCTTTCTAGTAGATAGTTACGTCTCAATATCCTTCGTAAAATATAGCTCCATTAAATAACTAAATAACTAAATTAGGAGAGTCTCTAATCTCAATCAACTATCTCACTGAATCATTAAATCAGATACTCATTTCCATAGTTTTTTCATGGGTGATTCCCACCTGAAGTAGTATTTCCTATTTTATCACCTATTATGAATGAAACACAATTAGGTAATGAAAAAAATTTAATCATGATTAGAAGTGTGTGTATACGCAGTGGATGTGATTAAGGGGGCCTCAGTCGGTCGCCATTCGTTCTTAGTATTTCGCCAAATTGAAGGCGCAAAAACTTAAAAAGTTGTACCTAAATTTGAAATTATAAAGGATTTTAGAAATTCATTAATGCACGGCCCAAGGGAATTGAAAATCTGTAATATTGCCGCCAGAATCAAACTCGAACAATAATTGCCAAAGAGAAATGGGAAAAACTACCGAATAAACGGGTTTTCCCAAGTTTTTCCCTTATTTTTCTGGCAATAATTTTTCGATTTTGATGATTCCAGCGGCAATATTCCAGTTTTTCAATTCCCTAGAGCCGTGCACTGTTGAATTTCAAAAAACCTTAAAAATTTCATATTTAGGTACAACTTTTTAAGTTTTTGCGCTTTTGATTTCGTGAAATACTAACCCGGAACGGGGAACGAACGGCTACCGACTGAGAACCCCTTACCGAATATTTATATTTCAATTTCTAAACCACAAAAACTCTGACAATTTCGAAATTGAACTGTAACATCGTATAGTTTGCCCGTTCCAAAGCGGACACACGGAGCGACAGACCGACACGAAACAAATATCGCCCTGGTCTAAAACATAATACGCTAGTGAAAATTCCGAGTTTGAAGGACATTTTTTCATCCTTAAAAGTGAAGACGATGTTTCCCGCTAGGAATAGACTCGGAAGAAAAAGGCGTACCTGTCATGATAAACAAAACTGGGTATTTCGAAATCAGTCACAAATGTCGTTTGAAAAAACGCTGCAAATTATTACACAATGGTTTATAATTTTACTGTATAGATCATCCGTCTGTTTCCGCGGGGGTGCCACGTATGGCGGACCGACGGATTTTTGTTGCAAAATTGCATATTGAATGCCATGTGGCAGTGCCCATGGAGTGCTAAAATTAAACTAGGGACATAATAATTTATTATTAGAACGAAAAGTCTTATAAACAAAGGTGTTGATAGGTAAACCATGCAAGTCCTACAAACAACATCTTCTACCTACTAGATGATTTAGGAGTCTGTAAAATTTTTAATTATTTGTTAGTAACGCGGAAGTTTTGTTTTGCTCCCTGACACCATATCCGTTCTTCCCATAAATCCTCTTCTTAAACATCCTTGGAAAAAACCAACACCGGTAGTTGACAGCTTGTATAATCCTGGAGGGTGAGTGGAGCCATCGAAAACACAAAATACAATCGTATCGAAGATCCCTCACAAAAAAAAGAAAAAAGTTCTCACAAAGCACTTTGTCACATCAGGAGCGTCTGCGATGCTTCTTGTGGACCCATCTAGAAAACTGCCTGGATTTTTTCCCCCTTACCAGCTCAACCGTTCGCAGAGGGTGGCTTGTCCTATTAGAAATACTGGGACCACCCCGAAAAACACGAGTTTGACATAACTTGTAGACATAACTTTGAGAGCGAAAAGGATCGTTGGAGGGACAACACATGGAAAGCGTAAACTGTCCACACGGCACTGATTTTTGGCTTAAGTGGGGGAAAATGTTTTTCGCTTAGTCTAGTTTGGAGAGAAACATGAAACACGGATTAGTATTCTGACTGTGTGGTCCACTCTACGTTTTGACGAGACGAATGGGTAGCAATTAGTCTCTTTTGATTTCTCTTTTAAAATGTTAGTATGATGCTAGTTGTGGAGAAGGGATTAGATATTGTAGAAAGTGAATTGAAACATTCTATTGAAACATCCACTACTCCTAACAATACAAAATAAAATGCTTCAATGGATGATTGGTTAAGATCGTGAACGGATGAAATGAAGGTATTGCTGGTGAAATGTCGACGACACCACGTTTTATCTCACGTGAACATCAATAGGCAGCTTTTAAAGAATGTCAATGTAAAATTTAAAATAAGTCCATGAGTGCCTCGCAAAACAACCGTAAAAAAGTCCTGAGTGACTGAATCAATTTTCGAAGAAATATTTCAGATAGAGTAAATTTTTATTGTTGACGGGTACTTTCTATTCGGTCGCCTAATACAGCTTACAAACTGAACCTCAGGATTGGAATCGTATTGCAAAAGTCGCCATAGTGTTGGTGTAGCCGATTTGACGTGATTGAGTAACAGGTAAACAGAAAGCAGACATACAATCATGTACTCACATACATACGTATATATATCGTATTTATACATATTATGTACTCGTACTTGGTAAATTTTAGCCTTCGGACGAGTATCGATTGGTGGGAGGGGACATAACTACTCACCCCTTCAAGTGACTCCTTCATCCCTTATTTCTAGGGTCAGGGGTGGGGGTATTTCAAGGGGTAGTTCACCTCCCACCCTCTCCACTGCCATTGACTGAGGGTAGTTAGCTTGTAATGGAGTTGTAATGCCCTGCCCGCTCCGTCAACCATCGCGCATGCCTACATCCCTTTCCACTTTCCCCACCTTGGAATTACGACTATTTTATCCTGAAATCCATTCGAGTACATAGAAGCCGTTTATAAGTCGACTACAGACGTACTATATAACTTGGGAGAGAGGAATAACCGGTTCACGGTGGCTGAAAACAGATGCTATAATGTAAAAATGTATCTTATAATTTTTCTCAAAACTAATAGAGCCTATCACGTCAAAATTATGGTTCTGTCTGAATCTCGGTACAACTGATACCAATGGCTGTTAGCTGGTTCCTGTGAGATCACCGAAGTTAGTGCCAGTCGGCTCAGGAGATTATTTGGATTGGTGACCGCTCGCGAGCGGGATCGCTGGTTAATTTTGGTTTATTATTTTCAATAATGAACCTTTGGAATCGACCAAGAAATTTTTTTTTAACACCCCCTCAAAATTTGATGGTTTACGTTTCAAGGTACGTAGAATCCAAAAATCGAATGAAAATTTGGTCGTCCGTCCGCCGTACGCCGTACGCGGCACTTTTGCCACTTAGCATTGACCGATTTTGATGAAATTTGGTATGTAGGTTCCCTAAGGTAGGGTCACTTCTAAGGGTTCGAAAATGAATTTTGAAATTTTGAAAACTCCCTAACTCAAAAACATTTTGATATAAAGGTATTGTTTTTCCTTCAATTTAAGAAACTATAGAATTTTTAGAATTTTTTAGACCACTCTGTAGGACAAACCGTTCGCTCACTACGAGAATTTAAAGTTTGGACGTACGATAGATCAGAAACACGAGTGTGAATCGCAAAAGAGGCCTAATCTCCGTTCAAATCAAAGCTGACCGAAATGCGATCGATGTTTTTCTTCATGTTGGATGGTTGGTGGCTTTGCAGAAGAGTGATCTATATAGAAAAATAAAAACGTCTGCCAAGTTGGGTGGGCAGTATAGCTTCCTCACTCATTGTAACATGGACGTATAGAATCAGTTGGCGAAAAAATTATGATTCAAAGAGTTATTGAATACCAAAATATTGGCGATAATATGCGGGATAGGGTTGCAGGTATTAATGTTTATAATAGTTTATTATAATGTGTAAATTCGCATTGTAAAATCCTAGTTCGGCGCATTCAAAAAACGCGAAGTGCCAATTTTCATCTCAAAACTGACCTGTGGACCACTAACTCGACGACAGAAAGAAAGATGCAAAAGAGACTGTGATGAGGGGTCAATTTGGTTTCAACATTAATTGACCTGCAGACCACAACATTTGATCACACAATAAAAGAAACAATTTACACGGGAACCTGGAAGTAAATGTGGGCACGAGTAGTATGATATTTGTATTTTCAACGTAGAATTTTATTTAGCGGTCCACCGTCTAGGATCTAACCCACACAATCTCTGAAAATTTCATCGAAATTGGTTGAATAGTTGCGGAGTTTTGGTTGTAACAATAAATTTAAAGTTCACGCATGCGCAGCGGCTATTGCTTGACCAATTTGATTGAAACTTATAGGGTGTCTCTTAAAAGTTAGTCCATAACTAACCTCCAAATTAGAGCAAAATCGGTTCATTAGAAACCGAGAAACCGAGGTTCCAGGAAATTCACGTTTGCGCATGCGCACTCGCTCCTATTGGTCCGAAGGTGCTGAAATTGATAGGGGACCGTCTAGGACCTAACCCGCACAATCCCTGAAAATTTCATCAAAATCGGACATCAGGTTAGTACAGTTTTGCCCTGGACAAGGATTGACCACAGACAGACCGACAGACAGACAGACAGACAGACACGGAACCAAAATTGTTCGGGAAGCTCTAAAACGCAAAAAGCAAGTGGAAATTTTGATTTTGGAGGACATTTTTTTTTCACTTCTTTCACGAATACAAAGCTTCCCTACCTTCGGTAGTGAGGAAGCAAAATAATAAACCATTGTGTAATAATTTGCAGCGTTTTCGAATTGGGCCGTTGGTGAGACCCTCTCCACTTACGGAGGTGAGGGAATAAGTAGCCGTTGGTGAAACCCTCTCCACTTATGGAGGTGAGGGAATAAGTAGCCGTTGGTGAAACCCTCTCCACTTAAGGAGGTGAGGGAATAAGTAGCCGTCGGTGAAACCCTCTCCACTTATGGAGGTGAGGGAATAAGTAGCCGTTGGTGAAACCCTCTCCACTTAAGGAGGTGAGGGAATAAGTAGCCGTTGGTGAAACCCTCTCCACTTAAGGAGGTGAGGGAATAAGTAGCCGTTGGTGAAACCCTCTCCACTTATGGAGGTGAGGGAATAAGTAGCCGTTGGTGAAACCCTCTCCACTTAAGGAGGTGAGGGAATAAGTAGCCATGAGCAAAATCTTGAGAACCAATGCTGATCTTCCCTATGGAAGTCAGCTAATGAATTCCGCATAACGTAGGGTAAACAAGAGTTTTTATGAGTAATTTCCCTGATACTGCGACTCCAAGCTCTTTACGTTTAGGCTGTTTGGTGTCTGCGCTATGCGTCTAAAAATAACGTTTTCAGATCTATTTTCTAATGCCCGTTGAGAAGGCTTCATACTAATCAGGGATCTCAGCACATAACCGCCTGTCTTATAAATCTCGCGGATTGTTTAGGTTGTGCTCCAACAGTAAAAATGTGAAAGATCGCCCCAAGAAAGTGGCAAAGGCAAATTGGTTAAGCCCATTACCTCCAAAGACAGTTGAGTTATAGCGGAGAAAGACCAAATGGGGAGGGGGAGTTTCTATTTTCGTTCTGAGTGGAAAAACGGCCATTTTTCCCCCTCCCACACTTACCAAAGGGACCTTAAAAGTACAAATATAGAAGACGCATTTTTTGGGTCTCTGAGGGCGTAAATCACGCTTTTAAGTAAACATGGTTGATGGAGTGACCGCTAAGAGGCTCTGGCGTTTAAGATTATGGAAGAAGGGAAATACGCGTTGAGTCACTAAGTCGATTGTGGAGCTGGAGGTTTGAGTCATAAGGGAACATTTTTCTGAGGAAGCACTCGCGGTCTATATAAAGGAGAGGATATGAAGGGATCAATTTCACGAAAAGTCTATTTCAACTTTGACTGCATCTCTACATAGAACCAACCACGCTCAAATTAGGACGATTAAATTGTGTTATGGGAGGAACAAAACAATTACCCTTTGATAATGCAAGAACTCAATTGAACAATTGAAACTGTGTGGAGTAGGCCATGTGCATTCCATAAAGTTCATATCATCGTTATTTGTCTAGAGAGGTGGCAAATTGACGGATTTTAGTGGAAATAATAATCACGTATTTTGTATTTACTCAGAGTTCCGGAGTGTCGACAAGAGTGTTTCAGGTGCCTTTTCGTAGGTACATAAGCACTTGAGCAGGCATATTCGAGGGTTAAACGTACGAGTATAAAAAAAGAACAAGATGAGTTAGGTATTATAATTTGGGTGTCACGGCCAAAATTTAATAACAGTTCACTTTGAAGCTCTCACATTCGGTAACAGACTTTTGGAGACCACTAATAGTTGTTGGAAGAATTTTGGAAAATTCAGATCTGCTAACTTCTCTCCCGCTCATTCTGGAGCGCTGGATTGACAACTTCGACCGTCTCCCCATTAGCCAATGCATTTTTCTGAATTTTTTCTGAAGTTGTCAATCCAGAACAAGCTTACATTGTACAACCGAGTCCTTAACAAGTCTGGACATACGGAGCTCAGCTTTGGGGCTGTACGGCTCAGTCAAATCGAGACATCATCCAAAGATTCCAGAACAATGTGCTAAGAACGTTGGTCAATGCACCATGGTACTTTCGAAACGAACGTCTCCATCATGAGCTTCGGATCGAAACAATAAACGATGCTATAAAGCGACAAGCTGTGAGACACCCACAGCGGCTAAGATGTCACATCAACGAGGAAGCTGTCCAACTCCTTGATACAAGTGATATCATCAGAAGATTGAAGCGAACCAAACCACTTGACCTAGCTTACTTGTGTAGCAGTGAAGTGAAACATCCACCATAATCAACAAAACTCAGTGATGTATCTTAGTTTTGAATAAATGTCCATATTTTGAAAATAATATTGTTAATAAGTTATAGGTACTTGGTGCAATAAAGAATATTGAAAAAAAAATTCTGGAGCGCTGAAATGAGGTTCACATCTTCTTAGGGACCAATGGAACTTTGTGAAATTATGTCTTCGCCCTGTATTTTCATAGTTTACTCCAAGACTTTGCTTCCAAGTCAAAGGAGGAATTAGAAGCAATTTTGGTTTATTATTTTCAATAATGAACCTTTGGAATCGACCAAGAAAAAAAAAAATTTTAACACCCCCTCAAAATTTGATGGTTTACGTTTCAAGGTACGTAGAATCCAAAAATCGAATAAAAATTTGGCCGTCCGTCCGCCGTCCGCCGTACGCCGTACGCGGCACTTTTGCCACTTAGCTTTGACCGATTTTGATGAAATTTGGTATGTAGGCTCCATTTGGGGTCTAGTTGTGCCCCGAAGCTTTTGGTTGATGTAGGTCACTCCAAAGGGTTCCAAAATCAATTTTGAAATTTTGAAAACGCCCTAACTCAAAAAATTTCGATATAAAGGTATTGTTTTTCCTTCAATTTAAGATTCTATGGAATTTTTAGAATTTTTTGAGACCACGCGGAGCTCTGTAGGACAAACCGTTCGCTCCCTAAGAAAATTTAAGGGTTTACATTGAAATATATATATATACTTATATAAATCAAAACACGAGTGTGAATCGCAAAAGAGGCCTAATCTCCGTTCAAATTAGAGCTGACCGAAATGCAATCGATATTTGGTAATTTTGATTTTTTTTTTAATTTTTCTTGATTTTTAAAAATTTTTTTTATTATTATTATTTTTTTTATTATTATTTTTTTCTTCTCTTTAGTTGTCGAAAATAGAAAAATAATAAACCTTTGAGTAATAATTTGCAGCGTTTTCACTTTTAGACTATGATCAAAAAACCTCCTTAAAATAAACATTTTTATCCAGTAGAGGTTTCCAAACAATTTTGGCTGCAAAACTATAGTAACTTACAGTTTGAAATCAAAGAGGGTCAGTCTCTAATAGTCCTCGGGAATTTCATAACGTCCAGATAGATTGTATCGTCTGCGTATAAGCAAACTCTAGTTATAATTTCATGCTGCTTAATCGTCCTATATCGCTCAAACTTAGGGGGTAATTAGGAATCGAGGTTGTCCTCAATTCATATCACAAACGTAAAACCCTTGCAACATACATAATTAAATTTTTCACAATAATGGATTTTGATGAAATTTGTAGATATCGCATCATTGGAGCCTGTGCGAGGATGCTATGTGCCAAACCCAACATGGTCGATTCTTTTGGTTTCACTGCGTTCCTTTCTTAGTCATAGTATAATGCTGTTCAAGAGGTTGGCTCCCAATCGGTTACTCAGCCAAGAAGTTATTAGAAACCCACCCGTCAAATCTTCCAGGATGAACAGAATTTCATCTTCAAGAAGCGATAAACCTTGTGAACGCAACCTTAAAGTTGAAAATCTACTTAAATATGTGGAAGTGGCAAAAAGAAGGTTCACAAAACACACTACCTATACGTAATTATTTAGCACGAGAAAAGGCTGTAAAATATTTGAAATGCCGTTTTGATATTTTCGAAAGAGTGAATCGCCTGGTCGTAAAATGACGTCTAAGAGGGAGAGTCTCCTAAAGCGTACTTCACCTTAATGGGATGTCTGAATTAGTGGCCACCAATTTCAAACTAGGCGCTAATAATATCCTCCATCCTTTGGTTTTATGGGTCCGGCCTCAAACGTCCTGCGGTGTTTCCGTCAGTAAAAGGTTAATTGATTGTTTTATGAACAACAAAACCCACGCCAACCTGTGGGCGTCAGGTATCTTCGAATGTATTCATGGTGGGTAGAGTTTAAAAATTAATCACATAAAGGGTATTTGACAACTCCTGTGAGGTCAAGGTCAAAATGAGGAAGGAATGTGTCCTTTTCCCCAATTCAGAATTACAATTTGAGTACAAAATTTGTGCTCAAATCATCATTTAATCAAAACCGTTTATCCAAAAACCATCATTTAATCATATCATTTAATGATCAAAAACGTTGGTCATAGTTTCTTTTGTTGGTCTTAATATTTCCGTTTTGGCTGACGCCCTTCAGAACAAGATTATGTTGTAACCAGTGTTCTACTACAATAGTTAATAGTACAGCGAGCTTAGGCTCTTGGATGAAGGGAGGACTCTGATTGAGTGAATTTCGAAAAAATTACATAACGTTCAGCCAACTTTGATCTCTTTGCGAACAAACTTCAACCAACCCAATATGATATCAATATTTTCTTATTTAAAAAGTGCCTTAATGCTTTTCGAAGCAAGTTTTTTATAGGTATAATTTACTTTGAAAAATATTTTAAACGTTTTTAAAGAATGGTTCATTTGAAAAATAATGCCATATTGATTAATATAATTAGGATTTCATTTAAATTCACGATTGGGATGAGACATTGTTTCAGAAATGACCAGATATTCATGTCAAGACTGTACCTCGTGATTGGTAGCTCATGATTTACTGACAATTATCACTCCAGATAAACGAATGAAAAAGTAATTTATAAGTGGAGAAAGATTAGCGTTTGAGAGTGATCAAGGCACAGGGGCGTATATACAATGTCTACGGAGGTTATCGAGGTTATCTTGAAAAATATCATAACCTTACTGGTCGAGGAAGGAAAGGAGAGAGATCATAAAATCACGAGTTATTGGTATTAGCCTCACGTTCCGGGAAGAGGGGAAACAGATAAGGCACGGTTTATGTGGAACATTAAAACAATCGAATAACCTTAATAGGTCCTTATCGACCGCTACCGCTCAATTTTTTCACCTCCCGCTTTTACTAAAAAAAGTCGTTTGACGTTGTTTCACTGAAAAAAAGTAATCGGTTGAAAATTAGATTATTAGTCGGTTAGAGTCCATAAACCTTTTCTATGATCTTTAACGAGGAGGTATATCAGTACCTGCTATACAATCAACTATTGATGACCATCTCTGGGGATAACTCAATATTTGCGGGGGGAGAAAATACGATTTTTTGGCCATGTTGATTCAGTCTATTGAGTAAACAAAAGTTAATAAATCCCAAAAAGGTAATTTCTGCAAAATTTTATTAAAATTGTTTTTTAAATATTGTGTGATATGGCGAACTATACTGAATATTTCCTACCTTATAAGGACGCGTCCTGGCCAGACTAAACTTCTCTCCCTTGGTCTACCTATCTGCGAATCATATATTCAAAAACTTTGAAGTTCTTATTCTCGTTACACCAGTCAGGTTGTCTACTCTAAACTCACCTGATAGTTACATTTTCAATTTTCTACTTATCGTAAGGGAAAGTAGTCATTCATTAACTGAGCACTACTATCCTCCTGGTAAATTGTGAATTTACTAAATTCTTGCTTTAAGATTGAAATGCGACGTCCATAAAGATCTGTTCCAATCAACCTTACAGCTTGAAAACATTTTTCAATCGAAATGGAGCTGAGACGCCTACACTGAGAAAAAAAATCGCTGTTTTTCTATCAATTTTGAAGGTGTTTTTTCTATCACTTGGCCCCAATGGCGGATCTATAGTGGAATGAAGGTGTATTGGCCAATTTTTCACACTATCAAAATCATGGGCCAATAATTTTCTCTATCAATCCGCCATTGGGGCCAAGTGATAGGGTGTCAAAATTTGACACTCTGTCAATGTTTTCAAGGTCACGGAATCGATATATAAACACCTTCATTACGCTATCAAACCTTTGTTAACCCAAATTGGACCATGGTGTCACTAGTGTCACCCAAAACATCCTAAGAATTCCACAGCTGTCCTAAGGTGTCACCAGATTAACTAGATTTAAAATGAAAATTGAAAATATTAATAAACAGTGCTGCATTTTTGAGTCTTTTTTGTAAGTTATTAAAAGTCAATAAATGATGTTGACAAACATTTTGAAAAATTTTTCATTGATTTCTTTGGACATTTTTGTCGAAACTCCATTTGAAAATTTTTGTCAAGTCTCTATTGGAGACTTCCAACAACTCACAAAAATTCTGCTGTCCATAAAATTTAAAATTGCAATTAAATTTGGTGATATCTCTGGACAGATGTGGAGTTCCCGAGTTGTTTTCGGTGACACTAGTGATACCATGTTCCAATGAGGGTTAACCCTTGGAGTCAGGATATGTTTAGGGCTTTACTCTAGGAGGGTATTAATAATTTCTTGAAAAACAATGGGTTTTTGTAAGGTGATGTTTTTCATAAATTGTTTTTACTTGAATAAGAAAGACGTTTTCGTGCATATTACCTATATTATCATCACAATCGGATATATACCTACCTATCAAAATATATAGGAAAGTACCTGTAGACTTTCATAGTCACGAAAACTGTAATAATGTGCAATGGGACCCGTTCACTATCGACAGCAATGAGGTACTGCGTTGTACTTGTGCGTGTATCTGGTTCTCTTGGTTGGGGTAGTCTGATTTCCGCGACCGATGTGAGCTAGAATCACTACTTTCATAGCACTTTAATTACGAACGCAAGACTTTACCTTGTTTAGTGGCAGTAAAAAATTGCTCATAATTTTTGTTTTCATTCAATAAAAAAAATTAAATACCTCTCCTTCATAAACTTCTCCATGCACGTAATGGTATCTTAATATTCCATAGATGGAATCACATTTTTTTTAATGCAACTGTAAATATCATACTATTAGGTTTACCTATGTTCGACCTGTTTATGGTGCACTCGTATACTCGTTCTTATCAATCCAGCAACTTGCTAAGTACGTTAATTCGTCCCCTAATATGGTAATACGAATTTTTATGGTAACTCGTAATGATTACGATCTGCCATAAAAATTGGAGTTAGCTGAAATCGAGTCGAACATCACCGATGAAACGATCGATCAGCGATGATTTAGACGCAACTTATTAATATGTTCATGAGTTCTTGAAGTTAATGAAATGAAGCGAGTTCGATACTAAAAACATACCTATTACCTCTTTTCATCCCGTCTCCATTAATAACGGAGATGGGTTTATTTTCTGTCATGGTACAAGGCCCTCAGGAGAAGACAGCACAGCTCGATGACTCGTTTCTCGTTATTTATGGGGTAAACATTTTTAAATTTTAGACCTACTTGAAAACGGTCTTTCAGTTCGATCTTTATATACAGCTGCGATTTTTATTGTTGGTTTATCATTTTCAATAAGGATCATTTTGAATCGACCATGAAACAATTTGAGAACCTCATCAAACATTTTTAAAAAATTTAATTTGTTTTTTATTGTCAACATACAAGCAGTATTTAGCAATCGTCAAATTCATAATAGTTATAACAAAAAATGGTCAGCAAAGACATGAAAATGTCAATATAAAATTTTGTCATATGTTATGAATAGTTTGAGAATTATTAATATCTTATGACTTTTGACTTATAACAACTAATATGACTAAGGAGATTATGACTATTTACAATAAGTTTACAATTAAAATTCTTTTATCAGAAATAAAAAAAACTCTTCAAAAGTGTAAAAAGAAATTCTCCTGCAAGAATTTTTTTATGCGTTTTTTGAAGGGGGCATTTCGTAAACCTCGAACTTTTTCAGGGATGGAGTTATGAAATTTTAGACCCCAGTAGTTTGTGGGTCAACGAGACTTACTCAACCGAAGGAAATTTAAAGACAATTCGTGATTATTTCTGAGATCGTATCCGTACTTTGTGCATATTTTCTCATAAATAGAGGTCACCCGGGTCACAATGTTAACTGTGTTACGTTTTTATGTTAAGTGCTCGTAAAATCCGAAAATTGAATATAAAATTTTGTTTAATCATGAATGAGGATCGATATCTATATTTCTAAGATACTACCAAATCTTAATAAATTGAGGTCTAGCCCATGAAGTGCAGTTTAGTTCTTGTAGCGAAATCCTTAGTCCAAAATTTTACTCATAACTCCTACCATCACTTAGGAAATGGTAGGTACCTTCTTAACGTGGTAGTTTTCGTATAATATCCAGTCCGTAAAGATTCCAACATTTATATGTATAGTATCTACTCTTCATGTACCTTCTTCATGCATCCTCCTCAATGTACCTTCTCATCACATATCTTTATCTGTGCACGTTTGTCAATCTCTTTCTCTTTTTCCAGGAACTGGTACCACACATGGACCAGTATAAAAACTTCGAAACTACGGAATTTCGAGCGTTCTTAATAATTCACTTTTGATTTAGGAAAACCTGAAAACTCCTTACTTAAGAACCACATTTGATCAATATGTCGTCCTATCGCAATTTTTTTTATCACTGATGACTATAATTTTATTCGAGATATTGGTAGTTGGAAAATATAGCAAATACCTAGTTTTCCATCTCCGACCCCAAGATCACGTATTTTTCAACAAAATGAATAAACTGAGAATTGAAATTAATTTGAATAGTCGGTTGAAAGGCGTTTTTGATAGACCCTTGTTTGCTAGATCCCATGTCCCTGATTTAAACATCTCGAGCTCTACCTTTTTGTCGGGGGCGTTTCTAAGAAAGGTCACCCTCACTGGGATATCTCACTTCATTCAGGCTGGAGGACTCATCCCCGGAGAACAGTGAGGGACCAAGAACCCGTGCCCCCCGTGGGGCTTAATTTTCTCAACAAAAAAGACACCTTTTTCAATCAGCGATGGTCATCGTTTGACTTCGGCATCGTCCCAATCACATCCCGTGCCTAACAAGGACCAAATGTAGTAATGGGAGAATATAAGACCTCCATACTCTATCTGGTATATTGGTTATATATGGTTATATAACATTGGTTATATATGGTTATATATTGGTTATATATGGTTATATATGGTAATATATGGATACATGGTTAGGAACTGTAACATTAATAATGTACTTGAGTAAATAAAGATAACAGATAAGAGAGAGAAACTCTTGTAGAATTTAGAGAAAATCTACGTCGCACACTCTGAATCTCCTTGAACTCTGGTTAGAGAAGGAAGACTGTAAAACGACAAAACAGTTCTGAATCCAAATTGACCGCAAAAAAGGAGCGAGGAGCGTTTAGCAAGCGCACCGGAGGTGTAAAGTGGCCGCTGGTCCGCAGGCTCATAACAAACATAATAACCCGGTAAATGATGACTCAAGGGATGGGCAGTAAACTCCCTTCGAACATCCTCTGAAACTCCAACAAGAAAAAGTCGTTTTCTAAAGTGTCGAAAACAATGGTGTCGGCTTGCAAACAATGCTCCGGCAGCCCTTATCCACAGGCCATCGTCTTTTAGCTGATTGAAGCCAGGTGATTTAGTGCCGGCTCCGTTCTAAGACCCCCGAGTGTCATCACCTTTTTCTCAACAACCAGTAAAAGCCAAAGGGTGAGACCTAGTTTGAGATGCAACTCGTAAAAATTTCAATGTCTTGCCCTGGAAAACTATTTTCTCTCCGCCTCATCCTACATGCGTTATGCATGTGGCGTTTTTGCCAGGTTGCTTAGCACCTCCTTTGGCTGTTCCAGAGCAAACTTCGCAGCTCTTATCTCCCCCAGTTCTTACCTTGCTATTATTGGCTGTAAACGTTGATTCATAGCGTTTTGCGAGCTCCAGTTAGCAAAAATCATTTCAAGTTGAGGAATACGTGAGGGTTTGTTTTGTCTCGAGTACCTGCCGTTATTGTAGACCTTGCAACTGAAACAGATCGCCTAAAGGTCAAACAAAGTAAGATAGGGAATCTAGAACATCATTTTCGATAGTTTATAGTCAATTGTGATCAACTACCATCTACCACCTATGCCCATTACTAAATTGTTCATTGCTGGAGCAAAGCGAGTTAGATTCTTCCAGCCGCAAAACCAGCTAAAACACCTTAAATCTACGTTCGTTAAATTTTCCTATTTTCGGGGAAATTTTTTTTAACCCCCCTCAAAATTTGATGGTTTACGTTTCAAGGTACGTAGAATCCAAAAATCGAATTAAAAAAAAAATTGTCCGTCCGTCCGTCCGCGGCATTTCCCTTACCATCGACTGAGTTTGATGAAATTTGGTTTATAGGCTTCATTTGGGGTCTATTTTTGCCCCCAAACTTCTGGTTGATATCAGTCACTTCTAAGGGGTGAAAATTAAGGGTTGAAATTTTCAATAGTGCCCTAGCTCGAAAACTGTCGAAATAAAAGGTCTTGTTTTTTCACCATTTTTAAATAGTATTGCATTTTTAGAGACCAACCGGAGCTCTGTAGGACAAACCGTTAAGAGAAACACGAGTGTGAATCGCAAGAGAGGCCTAATCTCCGTTCAAATTTTAGCTGACCAAAATGCGATCGTTGTTCGTTTCTTCGAGTTGTACTCAGTTTTGCGTCCTTAGCAACCAGTAATCAAATTTACTAATAATTAGGGCAACCTCAACTCCCTGTTTCTTCGAACTGAGCGTGAAGAGTTTATTTCTTCCAAATAAACTTGATTGTGAAGTAGGTACATGGTAGGTAAGTGTATCTATGGTTGGTAGATGGTGACAATGGCAAAGCCATGTTCTTTGTAGACGAGTGATCTACCTATGTATAGAAAAATAATGAAACTTGTGTAATAATTTGCAGCGTTTTTTGTTCTATTCATTCCTCAATTTACTTGTTTTCTATACAGAGTTTATTCTGTTGATATGCAACAGGGTTTAGTTTATTGAATACTTCACTATAAGGAAAAGGTTCCGCTTTTACCTGTTCTACTGCTACTATTTCGTGATAGAAATGAGGGAGAGGATGAGACAGATAGGTTCTTAAGCGAACCCTAAGGATTCAAAAATCCTCTAAAAACCAACTATATAAAAATCTAATTGTGATTTCCAACGTTCAAAAATTGCGCTATACTGGCAAAGAATATTGCGAAAAGCTTCGACAATTTTACTAAATTCCTTTTTAACTTTTTATTTAAAAGTTAAAATTCTATAAATCTTTGTGATGTATTCTGCGATTTACTCAACTTCGCGTGTGAAGGTTTTAGCTGGGATTACGACACACCTACTTACTATTTATAGTAAGCTTATAAACCGAATGTTTATAAACCGAATAAGCAATACCAAATGAAAACCAATAAGCATTCCAAATAATGACTACCTAGGTCATTATCCTCTTGGCTTATCGTCTTCAGAACTGGCTCTGGTTTTGGATAGGTTCTGTCATTGTTAATGGTAGTTACTTCATCGTGCACAAATATAGTATACAGCTCTGTACCTTTCGGCCAAAGCTGGATGATCAATGTTGCTATCTTCACTTCGTGAGTTTCACCCTTCTTCTTTGCTGCGATGAGGTAGAAATTGAAGGCTTGGATTCAACGCTCCCATTTCTGCTTCAAGTTAGTTGCCTCGACATTAATCAGGGGTAGTGGTTTTGCATCTCCCATTGTGATTCCCTCTTAGGTTCGGCGATGGGCTGTCCTCACGTTACACCAAGGTTATGTTCTCAAAATTCATCTGATAACATCCGCGGAACAAACAATTATTTGCGGGCGCGATTTAATAGTATTGTTCTTTAATAGATCGGTTTCACTATAAACTAACCACATCTGACAACATGTCAAATTATCTCAATTTCTCAATTATGGTTTTTTTAGAATAGTAGAATTAACAACAACGAGATCACTTCATGTACACATCAAGGTTTTAGTATAACGTCATCAATCCGCATGACGTCACCACCTTAACTTATCTGATGTTACAGGTAATACACGTTATTCATAAAAAAAAAGATGACTGTTTGCCAAGCTCATTGCTTATTCGTATTTATAACACGATTTTATACATGATCCAATGAATGAGGGATAATTAAGAGATCGAGTACCCTTTTCAAGAGAATGGATACAATTGAAGTTTTTCAAAGGAATTCACGTTAGCTGATGGGCAATATATTCCAACAGTTCGATCACGATGAAATGCATATGGAAACTTTATATTATAATTATATGGGGGTTAGAAACAGACAAAACTATAGTCAAAATGAAGATTATTCAAAGCCCCACTTTCGCAAGTCCTGAAAATGTAACCAGAATCATGTAAATATAATTACTGCAGAATACATACCTAAGCAGAGGTTACTATCAGTTCAGGGACCTGCCACTTGTCACAACTAAATATGCATCATCCTATCTCAAATTTGAAAAAGATATTTTAAAAACAATAGGAAAGATTCATTTTTTGATCAATGTTCGAGACTCTCAATGATTGGCTAGTTCCAACTCCGTAGGATGGAGATTTAATTTCTGTAGGTTTATCTTTCAAAAGCTAGTTACTGGATTGCCTACTGGGGCTGACCATTATAGTAGTTATTAGCTGAACTGGAAAAGCTTCCGAACAGAAATTCCGACCAAGACTACATATTATTTATTTCGTCTTCCACGTTCATCACAAGATGAACAAATCATCACATCACTCTGTCATTGAATCCAATCACCGGGATCATTGCCTCGAGAAATGCACACGTCCTACTTCCGTACTTATTTTGACAATCAAGTACTCAAACGCAGTTAGAAATTCCTCATAAAATTATTCATTACAACCTGAAAAACTTAAGTATTTCCTTCATTGGCCCATGCAGTTAGTGGTTCATGGATTATGCATGAACGCTTTATGGACCTTGCCACCATATCTTTCAAAGCGGATTTAGCGGCTCTTATTCTCTTCAGTTCAGCTCTTTCTCTACAAAATTGATCGTAAATTAATGTTGATTTCCCGATTGCTCATAAAACTGCTTGCAGCATCGAATTATTTCTACTCAGAGACTACACAGTGCCAGGGTCAAGTTTGTTTTAATTTTTGCCAGTTTTTTGTTATGAAATTGGTAAATTGTAATGTCAGAATAATTATTTCATGCATCATAAATGCAAATCACTATTACGTTGTTTCTACTAACAGACACCTACCGATAGAATCGTCTAATAAAGTTCTATTTGACGACGTAATCACTCTGATTCCCTTAGTAACTAATGAAGGAATATGAATGAGGCTTTTTCCTGTCAACAGGACTACTTCCGCTAGATAATACAAATTTAAAATAATTACCAAATAAGTCTGAATAATTCAATACCTCCTCGAATTTTGGATCTGAAAATTTGTCACTGGGGTTTTGAGTGTTCTGAATCCGATTCTGATTTATGGAAATATTTAGAGCAAGATGATCAAACCAAAGAACGTTATTCCGAATAACGAATGTCCTGACTCACAGGGATTCTTACCTATATCGTTGGCATAGAGTTGGCATAGAGTTATCTCAAAAAACCCGGATTTTCAGGAGAGCCGTTTAAAGTGTCTGCTTTCTTCTTTTTTGACCGACTTCAACGCGCCGAAGGCGCGCGAAAGAGGAGGTACTCATTTCGGGTTGTCGTGGGACGACGATTTTTTTTTTTTATGATACCCACTTCCCGGGTAATTCAATCAAGTTGAAAATTTGAGGGGTTCATCTCAAAGAACCCTCCTATCAGATGCAAGTGGGGTTCACTCCTTACAGCCAGATCATTTACCAATGAACCAATAATTGGGAAAATGCAAGTTATTCCTCTCTTGCACGGATTGTACAGAATAGTCCTCTCAATTTATCATGCTAAACACCGCCATCATATAGGTAGTTATCTCAGTTTTAGATGGAAGTTCTACTCAGATACAGATCAATTGTTCTAAACTACTATTGTAACTGTTGTAAACTAACTATTGTAAACTACTATTGTTTGTTGTCTACTATTGTTCTAAACAGCGCCATCACTTAATAGCTCAGTTTTGCACCAACGATCTAGATTCTGCAACAGATTATTTTGTTGATGTATCACATAATATGTCAATATTGCACTTCACCTCAGGACAAATGCGGATCAATTGACTTATCCCTCTCTTGCACCGACCCCACTCCAAAACTCTGAGACCCACTTAGTTTTGGATGAAGCGGTCTTGAAAGTAGACGGAATTTGGAGATAATTCATTTTTAAAAAAATCAAAAACGTCTTTTTTTTAGTTGTCCCTGTCTCGCTCTGAACCAAAGATATTTGAAGGTACAGATTGCTTTCATATTTTTTTGCTTTATAATAATAATATTTCTTTTCAACTTGTTGCAGAACAAAAGACAAGGTGGAACGGCGTCGTACACGTAGCACCATCCCCGTCATTCAAGGAAATTGTGGACGGGTTCTGGAGAGATCAAGCTGGAGCTGGATTTTTAGCAATGTACAATGAGGTAATCGTCGATATATTATTTTTAAAAAATACAAATTCCCATTCGAGAAGAGATCCCATTACTACCTTACAATATCGTCCTTGAAAAAATGGAAAGGCTGTATCATGTGTATCCTACCTACTGCATAGTGGTAGTTACATGATCACATTTCGGAAGTTGGTACTACTACTATCTGAGAAACGCCAACTAATCATAAAAAAATGAAATCTCTATCAATTTTCGTTCCTCTTCATCGAAAGTACTAGTAATTCCGAAATTAAAATGTTTACTTGCGCATTCTGCGCAAGATCAAGAATCGTTTGCGGTAGTTGAGTGTAATGTGTAGACATGTTGAAATGGTGTATTATGCTATTGAGCTGCAATATGTGAACAACATAGTTTTGTACTGCATTTCACGTATTTTTGTGGTAAATCTTTAGGTGAAGTCGTCATATGAAAATAAACTGGAAAAACGCCAAGCTTGTGGCAAAAGAGAAACAGAAACTCAAGTTTACTCGAAGTGGGATAGTTTGAAAGACAAAGTAAGCCGAAACTTAGTGGAAATAATTAAATTATTAAGTGGTATCAGTACAGTAATTATGACCTTTTAGTCGTATAAATCATATAAATAGAAAAGCCTCGTAATTTTTCTTAATAAACGACATCTCTACTTGCACCATAAAAACCGCTAGGTACCAATAGTACATGGATTTAGTATTAATTAAATTCGTTCCTGTTGGTCTAACAAAGATGAATTTCTCAGCTAGCCTCTTTAGAACTTATCAGTACGAATTACAAACTGGGCTTCTCCCTGATCAGCTAGGGTAGCTGAATTCGCTCCTGTTGGTCCACGATGGTGAAACTCCACAGAAAGTCCCTCTAAGACTGTTGACAAGCAGAGCTCCCCTTAGATCACCTAAAAAGATATCTTCTTATCTGTATGAGCTACGAAGCTGAAATTTGATTCTGTGCCTCCCTCGAAAGCCATGTACAATTTACATGACGTGTAGGAGGTATACCTGATCAGCTGAATTCTTTCCTTTTTTCTCTACTGGATTCTCAACCTAACAAGACAGAATGTTACCACGAACAACCCGTCAAAAATGAGCTTTTTATTATATCAAAATTAGCCGCTAATGTTGTCTCAAGATTCTGATCTTTGAGAAGGTAGTTTTGGGTTACAAGCCAATCTGTTTTAGTATGTGTTTTCCTCTTTGTAATATTCTAAGATCCCAAACTCATAACTTGAGGAAAGAATTCACACTAAAGAGTTCGAATAAGTCTTTCTGGGGTGATCGGATTACAGGTGTTGGAAGTGAGACGCGACATCAGGTTAAGGATGATTAGGCAAGCAGAACTGGGACAGCTCTCTAAACCTGGTATGATTTTCCTACGTGATGAAGAGCTCATTTCGGAAGCGGTGGAGTTGGATAAATTTTGAGAAAAGGAGGGCATCCAGAATAGTACTTGAAGTGATAAGACAAGTTGGTATACCTCGAAGAGAAAATCGAAAACGGATTGTGATAAAACATTGACATCTATACTTACAATGAAGCGGGTAACAGTCTGCAACTTATAATTCGGAGAAATATACTTACTCAGTATGAAAAACGAGAATTTGAACATTTGTCTTTGTACTCTCCAAGAATTCTCCAAGTAGGTGCTCTACTAGGTTTTGTAAATCGATGGAGAATATTATAGGAAATCCATCGATAACAAGACGTAATTTTCATGGTCGTGTTGATGAGATTCTCAATCTACAAACAACAAGAAGACCGAGAAGTTTATTTACATTTTTTTCTGCTTTTTTCAATGTAGTGTAGCTTTTTGATTGAATAGTGATGAAACCAATACAGTAGGTACTTATTCATAGTTAAACTACTTTGAAACTACCTACCTTCATAGTTAGGCACTGAAATCGGCAACACATTGTGAGAGGTAGGTGCTCTTACGAAAATAATGTTGGATTTTTGAAGTGTAAATATGTGAGTTTTAGGCCCGGACTAATTTTTCCTTTAAAATAACAGAAATCTTGACTATTCAAACTTCTTTAATAATTTAACCACTTGGTGTTCAAACTTTTAAAGAATACAATAGGCTGGCGGGGAAAAAAACCAGGTAAGTCGTTTTTTGATGAAAATCGAGATATCTTCACTGTAGGCGTTATTTTGTGTCAGCTTTCGATTGCGAGTATCAGCGTAAATCTACCACGCTTCCTATTGGCTGGGGCGTTGATGATTATTCGGTTAACTCTCATTCCCGAAATTTCTGTTTCGAGAACAAACCGGTAACTGAGTTTACCTACTTTTTCCCAGTGTACTAAATTGTGCTTAACCAGGCAAGTAGGTTTTCTTGTGGTGGGTGAGCAGGTGTCAGAAAATTTGGTTGCTCGTAACCAAGTAAGTATGGAAATTAGACTGTGTGTCTGTGCATGGAGCAGACTTGGCGGGCTAAGATAAGAAAGTATGATAGAGATGATTTACGGCAAGCGGTGTCGGAGCTAAAAGGAGTGGCACCCAACAACATCAGGGTGATGGCTGCAACCTTGTCATGGCGCGGGGTGTGGTGCGGGAAAAGTGCCACGGAGTTGCGCGAGTTGGGCATCTCGGTAGGCGTACTCCGTGGTATCACCACCCGTGTCCTGCTCGGCTCGTATTTGAACTGGTGGTCGTTTTACAGAGGCACTTCCCTTCATCCATCTCTCCCACCCCCACCTTCCTCATCTTCCCTCATCCCTAGGGCCGGCGTCGGGTGAGTCCTGGGCGTCCTCCCCATTATATTTGATTTAGTTATTTATTTTCTTTTCTGGCGTGCCCCCTCCGTCAAAAAAGACATTTTGTCTTTGAGGGGAGTTTATTAAAAAAAAAAAAAAAAAAAAAAAAAAAAAAAAAAAAAAAAAAAAAAAATATAACCAGGTAAGTATGGAACTTGGACTGCGCGAAACCAGGGAACTCGGCAATTTTTGAAAGAACTTGAATTGAAGAAGAATTGAATTTACCATTAAGATGTAATTTGAGAGGCAGTTCGAGCTATCATTTCGGTTTTAGGATACTTTGTGAAAAAATGCCAGGGTTAAATATCAATTATTGTGGATTATTCCTGAATTAGAAATAAAATTTGAAACTTTAAAATGCTCTCCTGTAAAATTCCATGTTTTGTACTTACCTGGTCCCTCCCTCCTACCCCCCGCCAGCTAATTGTCTTCTTTCCTCCAATCATACAGATATTTTCATTCATTTTCAGCATTCATTTTTGTGAATAGATCACCCCTCCGCGAAAAACACGGCATCCCAACCAGCAAAACATCGTTATCCCAGAGTTGTGGGTGCCTACTATAATACAGAATCTGATTCTTGATTGTTAGAGAAATACAAGTGGTTGGCATGAAATTCTACTCGTACTTGACGAAACTGGAAAAGATTCCATTCGATCACCTGAAATTTGGTCACTTCCGACAGCGAACGACGACAACTGAACACTATCTTAAATTGATTAAAATACGTCATGGAAAATTCATTAATTAGGTAATTATTAGTTATCCTCATTGGCAAACGATTGGTCCCACAAAGCTCTGGATATTATTGTAAATTTTGGATATTTTAAGTTGATGAAAAAACAATACCTGTAACATTGGACGTTTTGAAAATGTTTCCCCCATTTTTTACCCAATAGAAGTGACTGAACATAGCCTGTAGGGCACAACAAGACTCCAAATGGAGCCGAAATTCAATAAAAATTGGCTCACGGAAACTGGTCAAAGTGCCGTGTACGGCGTACTTACAGACAGAAAAATATTTCATTGGCCATGTAAATTTTTTTTAAAATATTTTATTTTATTGGATTTTTGGATTTTACATACCTTGAAACGTAAACCATCAACTTTGGAGGGGGAGTCAAAAATTTGTTTTTCTTGCTCGATTCGAAAGGTTTATTATCTACTACATAAAATCCCAACTGCATCAAAAAAAATTCTAATTTAATAAATTATACGGTTTTATACAATTTTTTTGTTGAAATTTTAAGTCACGGTACTACGGTTTTCTTCTCACATTTCTACGATTTGTTTTTGCAAGCTTTTAGCAGGCTTTTCAGCTAGTATTCATTAAGAGGTTATATGAGTCCTTCGTTTTTCTTTTCCGTGATGTGTTTCTTAGGATATTTTGAAGTGGGTTTGGTGTTACTTATTCAATTTACAGTTTGTTCCTTTGAACAGAAGAATTCTGATATAATCTCCCGCGGCAGGCGCGAACCAGTTTCGTCAACCGTCATTACCATAACTCCACCGCGGGATTTCCCCTTTCAAAAACGATTCTCACTTCGAACCGACTTTCAACCCTAAAAAACCCGCTTCGATGCTCCCTTTTCCATAATCGGTTATGAAAAATACGTCCCCTTCCCTTTTAAGAGATGCTCTAATGCCATTAATTATCACATTCATCAAGGTGTCGTTACTTGGAAATTTCAATCACCGGTTCCTATGTTATTAGTGCCGACTTCATCCCCCATTATCCCTTTTACGAAACCGATCAGCCCGTACCGACAAAACCAACAGTACTACCTATCCCGACGTAATGGGTTCCCGTCATTATAACCTCGCCCACCCAATAAATTAAATATTGAAAGAAATGAAAATTTAATAAGCGAAGCTTCGAACGGCTATCCCGGGCTTTGGGGTGAAGGTTTTTTTTTCTAAACTTCTTCTTTGGACTCATATTACCGAATTAAACAACAAAAGTGAGGGCGTGGGCAGTTCATAACGAAGTGGCGTTGGCCTGGGGAGGCCCAGCGGCTCAATTCCGGAGAGTCAGCCCGTAAATCTTGGCCCCATCTTATAAACCCTCTGGAAAGAGTTGGGTAGTTATCGTGTGTGTGTTGCTTCGTAGATTGTACAGAACCGTGGGCGTGTGTGTGAGAGAGGGGCGCACAATTACACTCGATAGGATCAGTACAAACAGCAATACATTAAACGGTCGTTAACAAATGTGAGGGCGAACTCCGAAATGGTAATTAAGTTTGGAATCTTCAACTTGTATAAGGGGGGCTTCGAGGGATACAACAAGTTTCGACTTATACCCGGGGAGCGATAATGGATTGTAGAGGCTTGTCAGGGCCCCTTAAATTTATTAAAGGCTATTTCAACACTCCATATTTGATTGGGACCGGTTTTCTCTGAGATGATTTGGGATTGATTTCGGAGCAAACGGATTTTGATTTGATGGGAGCTACAACTTGTAAAGGACGTGTATTAGGTTGTACTCGCATGTGTACGAATATGTACCGAGTAACCTGTGAGAACGTGCTGCTGAAAAATGAGATCATCAAGTTTTGCATAACTGCCTTGAGGACTCGAGAGTACAACAAACATCTGGCGCTTGGCAATTTGGCTATCAAGCAGGGGCGTGGCGTCCATAAGGCCACTCTGGGTCTAGCCTCGGCAAAACTTCTCTTTCTGTAAGCTAGATTTTTGCCCCAAAGATGAAAAACTCCTTTCAAAAAGTGTTCTCCCCAAAGTTGAAAAAAATTCCCCAGGAGAAATTATTTTTCCTCAAAACTCACTCATGATCCATGGACGCTTGGATCTTTTACAAGTGTGAAATAATACTACACTGACATTCAGTTATTATGTGAAGTATCCATGGTGGAACTCGAGTTCATGGAGTCATCCATGCCTACTACTAGGTCCATACCCAAGGCTGCCTCCTTGGCCAGCAGCTAGAGAGAAGAAGACGTATGATGGAATCGATAGGTATCCTACAATCGATTGTGCACTCCCAAATTTCTAAGATCTGGGGATAGACCCCAGAGTTTTCATGACAACATGTTTTTATTTTTAGTTTTGCCCCATCCACGCATGCGCAGTAGTGTTATTTTAGTTTATCCCCTCCCTTTCTCAGCCTCTGCCCTGGAAGACACAATCAATTTTATTCTCTCGGATCCAGACATGTTTTAACACTCGAACGCGTGGAAAAAAATGCGTTGGTCCACTGTCGCGGAGACATTTTTTTCGTGAAGCGCACAAAGCAAAGGTGTCACTTTGATAACTGCTCATGACCTTCAACATTGACTGATTCATCTCCGGATTGAACCGTTCGTCTCATAAATAGTTCAACTATCAAGAAAATCAGCTGGAAAGAGCTGAAACGGAGAACAAAAGAATAGGAGCAGATATTCTTGAACCTTTTGCGAGAGGTGTTTGCATGACATTGATGCGGCCAGCCACAGGGACCCCGGAATTTGCGTGACATAGACGCGATCTGCGTCCAACGTGTTAATTCAACTAGATGGATGGATACTCTGTTCAGGTTGCAATGAAAGTTCCGTGTATAACATTACATCCATTGCATGTAAATGGATGGAGTACTTCAGATATCAGATATGGATGGGATTAAAAATTGAATGGATACTCCAAACTTTTACAGATTTTCAGTCTGTTGCTCAGACTGCACAATTATCAATAATCATAATTTTGCTGTCAATCAGCAGAATTGTTTCATGTCAAGAGGTTTAACACCTAATTTATATATACCTAGGTATATATACCTAGTTGTGGATGGCGTTTGCTAGAGAGAGATTTTGTCACATTGGTTTGAAAGTAAGGTGAAACTATTGTAAGTTGAAACTAAGTTTTAAAATATTGTTGAAGTTGTAATCTTCAGGAGTTTTGCCTCCGAAAGGACTAGACTTATTATAGATTTACGATTGAACTCTTCACTGTGTTCCCTAAAGTGTCTTGAAACAATGACAGTGTATGTTCCTGGTCCTCTTATCATTTTCGGTTTTCCAGTCCGTTTTCCCTGCATTTCAAGTCGTCTTGGTGTGTTTTGTTGCAAAACGATCGTGATGGAGTTGGCCACTGATTACACTAGATTACAAAATTTAGGGGTGGTCTGGCTGCCTTGTTCTTTCACCACTTTTCTTATGGTATTTGGTGCGCTGAATCCGAATCTGACGTCAGTTTTTTTTTTCCACGTCGGATTTTCAAGATATAGCTAGTTTTACGATTTTTCTAGTTCTCAATTTTCTTCATTTTTTAGTGAAAACTCATCTTGCTCAAATCTCCTCAAAAAGTACTCAGACTTATAGGAAATTTTATGTAGAATCCGAATATGTACTTAGTTTTTAAGTAAAGTTGTGTTAAACCCCCTATTTTCCACAAAACGTATCAAAAAACACCGGTTCTTAACGTTTTTCTTCGGGTTTCCCTTACACTTTGCCACTTGAAAAAAAAATTAAGGCTAAAAAAAATGTTCTCGGGCTTTTACTTTGTAGGGGGGACACCCCAGAGGAGAATGAGACCAATCGCAGCCTCCTAAACCCATTAATATCGAAGGAATGAGCTTTTTTTTCATGGCACTGAGATGAAAATTCACAAAAACCGTTAATTAATTTTTCGAGATAAGTATGTGCGTTCCTAAATCTGTTTTCCTCAAATGGATTTTTCTTTCTTCTACATTTTTTATACTTGTCACATAATAAGAGTAAGATCGAAAATAGGTACTCATAGGGGGAGTAAATCATAATTGGGAAACTCTTGTGATTTTAATTCAGTTTTACAACACAATTAACTGCAGAAAAGTTAACGGTGTAAATCTGTTGCATGAAGGCTCAGATGAATCAATAGTTTGTACAATGTTTGGTTATTCCTCCACCTCAGAGGTTTCATCGCCGGCATCTATGTAGAGAAAACTTCGCCGCCTGAGGTAAATCTCTTTTTAAGGTCCAACAATAGTCCGCCATCATGTGAACGTCCCAATACCCTTTGTACCGTTCTTCCATGGTTTTCATATCTTGGTGAAACCTCTGAGGTGGAGGAATAACCAAACATTGTACAAACTATTGATTCATCTGAGCCTTCATGCAACAGATTTACACCGTTAACTTTTCTGCAGTTAATTGTGTTGTAAAACTGAATTAAAATCACAAGAGTTTCCCAATTATGATTTACTCCCCCTATGAGTACCTATTTTCGATCTTACTCTTATTATGTGACAAGTATAAAAAATGTAGAAGAAAGAAAAATCCATTTGAGGAAAACAGATTTAGGAACGCACATACTTATCTCGAAAAATTAATTAACGGTTTTTGTGAATTTTCATCTCAGTGCCATGAAAAAAAAGCTCATTCCTTCGATATTAATGGGTTTTAGGAGGCTGCGATTGGTCTCATTCTCCTCTGGGGTGTCCCCCCTACAAAGTAAAAGCCCGAGAACATTTTTTTTAGCCTTAATTTTTTTTTCAAGTGGCAAAGTGTAAGGGAAAACCCGAAGAAAAACGTTAAGAACCGGTGTTTTTTGATACGTTTTGTGGAAAATAGGGGGTTTAACACAACTTTACTTAAAAACTAAGTACATATTCAGATTCTACATAAAATTTCCTATAAGTCTGAGTACTTTTTGAGGAGATTTGAGCAAGATGAGTTTTCACTAAAAAATGAAGAAAATTGAGAACTAGAAAAATCGTAAAACTAGCTATATCTTGAAAATCCGACGTGGAAAAAAAAAACTGACGTCAGATTCGGATTCAGCGCACCAAATACCATAAGAAAAGTGGTGAAAGAACAAGGCAGCCAGACCATCCCTAAATTTTGTAATCTAGTGTTATTACTTACTTACTTATCGTATTTTGCTTCCGAGTCTACCAAGTTAGCGGAAGCTTTGTTTTCACTTTTCAAGGACGAAAAAAAAAGTTCTCCAAAATAAAAATTTTCACTCGCATTTTGCGTTTTAGACCTTTCTGAACAATTTTAGTTCAGTGTCTGTGTGTCTGTCTGTCTGTCATGATTTCCTTGTAACGCGCATAAGTATACGAAGTTATTGTCCGATTTCAATTAAATTTTCAGGGATTGTGCGGGTTGGTGTGTAGACGGTCCCCTATGAAAATCATCATCCCCGGACTGATAGAAGCGACTGCGCATGCGCAAACGTGATTTCCTTGTAACGGCCATAGCTTCTACATTTTCCATCCGATTTCAATGAAATTCTCAGGGATGTTACAGATTGGTATTTAGATGGTCCCCAATGAAGATCACCACCTTCGGACTGATAGCAGCCACTGCGCATGCGCAAACGTGAATTTCCTTGTAACGTCCATAATTTCTACATTTTCTATCCGATTTCAATGAAATTTTCAGGGATGTTACAGATTAGTATTTAGATGGTCCCCTATGAAAATCACCACCTTCGGACTGATAGTAGCCACTGCGCATGCGCAAACGTGAATTCCTTGTAACGGCCATAACTTCTACAATTTCCATCCGATTTCAATGACATTTTCAGGGATGTTACAGATTAACTTGTTTTGATGTTTTGAGATTAACTACTATGCATCGGATCATCTATATAATCGGGTTATGGATACGAGGAAGCTATTGTCACACCCACTTGGCAGACGTTTTTCGTTTCTGTTCTACATTTCAGTATGGGGAAATACAATAGGCAGCCAGTTGCTCGTCAGTACCATAAATTTTCACATAAATATGCTACGTAGGTGTTGCAAAAGACAATTAAAAATCATCAAAGGGAATATGACCCTCGAAAAGCATTCAAGAGACATTTCGACTAATATGTAGAATTTTAAGACACTTTTTCTATGACCTCGTCTTTATGATTAAGAAATTATGTGCTTTTCGTTTTAAAAAAAAATTGAATATTTAATGTTTTAGTACCAAATTTACATTTTCTATCATTTGAGTCCCAAAAATGATTTTTTTTCCCATTATTAACTGGAATGAAGTTGAGATGTGATTGTTCCCTTTTGGGTCCTCCGTTTGAATCAAAAGTATGTATGTGTGATCCTAGGGTCAAGTTCGTATATTTTCTGGTTTGGTGCCCGACCACTTTCAGAGGTCACCCAACGCACCTGCGTATCAAGATTGAGAATGTCCAGGGAATGCCAGTCGAAACGCAAAAGAATTATTTTGATAAATACCTAACTGGTTGTCCGCAATGTTTCAATGGTTGCTGTATGAGACCAAATAAGGTATCTGGATTGAAATTCGCCAACAAGAAAATGTCAAACAAGAAAATGTGGCCCATCAAAAGTGCACTCAATTATTAAGATTAAGCCACGTTGACTGAAAGTCGCTTTCTGCGATCCGGATCATTTCATGCCGAACGAGCTGGTGAAAAAGTCTCGTAGAAGGGGGCCTTTGTGAAGTTTCTTCATGGCACTTCTTAAATCACTGCAGACTCAAATGAGCAGTCGAGGCAGCTTCTGTTACAGTCTCCCTCAGCTTTGACCCGTCCGCTAATGATTTAATTGGTGGCGCCGCCGCATTCCAAAGGTTTCTCCTCTCGGAAATATGAAGGGAAGGGAAAAAAATATTGGGACGCCGGTGTAAAAGAAAGTTAAATGAGTGATTATGTCTAGTGGCAGCTATCGATGGAAAGGGACTGGGCGGAAGGGGTAACGCAAAGGTCCTGGTGCAGAAGTTGTCAGCTAATTACTGGGTACCTGCTGGTGCACTCCGTTCAAATAAGGAAACAACTAGTCATTGGATAAGGGCTGGAAGGTGGAACTAGATACCTGAGTATGCAAGCGCTTTTCAATCAAGAATCCGTTGACGGGTTGAAGGTCGATGTTCGCAACTCTAGGCTCTAGTGCTGATATATCAAACTGTATAGCAAGCTTTCAGGATCCACGATCCACATCTAGACAGCTTTGACCACACAGCTACAATAATACATCAAGAATGCAATGATATTCGACATGGTTACAATTGCAGCCTCACGAGTTTGATTAGGTCAATCTGCATGGCTTAAAAGTCTCAAGCCTAGCTTGTTATGATAGTTACTTCCTATGCCATGGTTCTAATTTCAACTTGATCTTAGTTTGGCAAGGTACCTTCAGCAAGATGAAAGGAAATTCAAGGGCGGTTTCAGAGCGAACTGCATTTCTATGCCCCTCTTTAATCTCCAAAAGCAAGAGTGCAATATGATATCTTTACTGCAACACTAGCCACAATAGAGAGGACAGTAGTTAAAGTACAGTAGTTAATAAAGTAGACAGTACTTTATTTGAAAACAGGAAATTTTGCATATTCAGTTTGTAGAAGTGTTTTTAGATAGTGGATCACTGATGGTCATAAACTGCCTAGATGCTACTGTAGCAGTGATTTCTTTCTACTGCCCAAGACCTATGATTTTTTGTAAAGATCCTCCAATTCGATTCCTCAGTTGTCATGTTGTTTTTTTGATTTGATTGCACAGTTTTTGTTTTTTACTTGTTTTGTTGCACCAAGTTACAACTTATAAGCAACATTTTTCTGATAGATAGTGTACGTTATTGGTGGATTAGATCGTGTGGCTAGGTTCTCTTAAGTCTTCTAAGCAGATCATCTTTGATGAGAAGCTGGACGACATCCTCATTTACATGAACTTGGAGCCTCAAAAGGTGATTCATAGCTTGGCTGCAAATGACCTCATTGACAGATTTAATCTTCAGCTCGTAGTGAAGTCTGTCATTTCTAAAGTATCTGTATGCATCAAAGCAGCGTCGCAGTACATTATTCTGGAAGCGCTGAATTATGTCTCGATTGCTTTGGGCCGTGCACCCCCACAGTTGTGCACCGTAAGTCCTGACAGGCTTTAGGACTTGCGTGTACAGTATGAGCTGATTTTAAACAGACAATTTTGACCGTTGGCCCATCAGCCAGTACATTTTCCTGAATTTGATCAAAAGCTCAGCTTTTTTCTTCTTGACATGGGAGTTTCCACCTTAGTTTGGCATCCACCATTCCAAGATATTTCGCTTCATTGAGTAGAAATGTGTTGCCAAAATATTTCATTAGAATTTCAAGTATTTGACAATGTGCATAACAACCTGGGTTTAATATTGCTTCCTTATTTGTGATATCCACGGGCTTGTACATTTGTGAGTCTATGAGTAACGTACCGATGTTTTTCGGATAAAATGCTGCATATAAGTGTTTGTAGTTTTGATTCATTTATGATTTTTGGGAGTAAGGGAGGGGCGTATGGTGGGTGAGGGGTTGGGAATAGAGGTTGTACGGTAGAAAAGATAACCGATTTAGGTTTGTACTGAGCAGGATGCGAGTGGTGACGCCACTCATGCTGAAATTTCTAAGCCATGTAAATCCAAACAACTAACCGCGTCAAGACACTGAACGAGTCGCTACTTGGTTGTTGATACCCGCCTCTCCCGTACACTTCGGTATAGCCTGTCGTGGATTTTGTATCGTAATTCAAGTACGCTTTTTCACTAGTTCCACCTAAATCTATAGCATCCATGATTTCACTTAGTAAAATCGCACTTTCGACTATTGCTTCCAAGTCTACCAAGTTAGTGGAAGCATTCTTTTCCAAAATCAAAATGTTTGCTCTTGTTTTACGTTTCAGGGCTTCCTGAACGATTTTGGTTCCGTTTCTGTATGTCTTTCTGTCATGAAATCCTTGAAACGGGCAAAACTACACGAAGTTATTGTCCGATTTCGATGAAATTTCCAGGGATTGTTCAGATTGGCGTGTAGATGACCCCTATGAAAATCAGCAAACGCAGCATGCGCAAACGTTATAACAGCCACTTTTTTTTGGGAGTGGGGAAACTTTTCAAGAGCGAAGGGGAAAAACAGCCATAAATTCTTCATTTTCCATCCAATTTTGATGAAATTTTCAGGAATTGCAAGGGTTGTCGTGTAGATGGTCCCCTATGAGGCACTTGAAGAATAATATTTTGAGATTAGCTACTATGGATCGGATCATCCATACAACCGGGTTATGGATAAGAGGAACCTACGTGATACATCCACTTTTTTTTCCTTGTTCGTTTCATTTTCGTGATTTCCACTTCTTGTCTGCGAAAGGTCGTCTAATGGTCGTCCTAGTTATGTGGTAGTTAGAATAAGGGCATAGAGACGATCTTCTAATATATTTCTCCTTGTGAAGAAAAGTGGAAATACATGAAGGGGTAGTTTTTCACCTCCAAGTATTCCAACCATCCATCGAGGAGATACTGCTCTCGACAAGGAGCGGATTGATTGTTTCATGATGCGGCTGTTTGGAACCCAACTTACAGTAGTCGTCGCCAACTGAGGAACGGAAAAAGCTCGAAAATAAAATCTCGAGCACTCGACGAGACGGATGCGTCCGCAATGCGACCTATGAGCGGGAGCTAATCACCTCGTCAGAAACTTTCAGAAGCAGAATGAGGAGGAAGGTTTACAACCCCTTCGAGGGAAATAGGGTTGGAAAACTACGACAACTTTCAAATAAGACTCGAGAAGTGGGCTATAAGAGATGGAGGAAAAAGCCGGAGCGAGTGGGGGCTGGTGGAGATAAGTGGGGCTTAAGAGGGCAGCTTGCCAGGGTAATGGCGCGATCTCGGAGGGATTTGGGAAAATTAATAGGGCCTTCTTACAGGAGGAACTGCCCCATTTCTTTTGTATGGTTCGGAAAGAAATGAGATCAAATAAAGCAAATGTCGGTGTGGAGGAGATTGATGGCGGAGACGAGAAGAACAATTATTTTTGTGTTTCACAGTTTCTTCAGTTTCCTATGTTATTCCTGTGTTTTACAGATTTCTTATGTATTGTACGTATTCTCGCATGAGGGTTTTCTTTGGAACCATAGAACTAGCCATGTTTCCCGGTGCAGTGCTCATGTTGTAATTAGGTTAGTTTATTTGTATCGGTGTAGTTCGTTGGACAGTTTGTTTATTTTTATCAAAGAATATATTCGTACCAATTCAAATAAAATTAAAATATTGAAATAATAAATGTAGTTAAAAAATATATTGACATTTTCATGTCTTTGCTTTGGCACATAAACTGAAAAATCGTCACGAAAAATAAGCAAGCCTTGCTCACGCGACCACGTGTATTGCGTAGAGAACAATCAACTGTTTTCTTATTTTGATGCTTGGGTACATGAACTAACAACCTTACTTCACTACCTTGTTGTGTAGTGGTTGACATGAAAATGTCACAATGTGTTGCAGACTCGTATGCAAGCATTTAAAATTGAGTTTCTTCTTTCCCTGAAAATTCAAATTGGGGGTATCAAAAAAAAAACTAATAATAATAATAAACCGAAAACGCTAACGATGAACTACCTGCCCATTATGAGTGCGGATACCGTCATATCAACAATTTTATCTTATATTTTGCTTCTTCGGAATCTCGCCATCTACATTCATGAGAAGTGTCCTGTAACTTGTTGCTTATTAGCCTTGTGACAAAACGAGTTAAGAGATGTGAACTGTAGCGGGAACAATGTTGTTACTTAGCCTTGTTGTTACTGTAACTTGTTGTCAATTATCCTTGTGTATTAACTCTTGTAGTAAGGTTTTTGAACAAACCCAGTTTCGCAATTTGAACCAATAATATCACCTTAAAAAATAATATTTAATAGATGGAAATTACGATAAAAGGCATATGTAAAAGAGGATACCGTTATCCCACTAAAATATGAACGATTTCTCTTATAGAAATCGTCCTTTCTTTCAATATATCGCTATTAGATAGCTAGTATGTGCACAATATATTAAAACGCTGCAAATCATTGCTCAAAGGTTTATTATTTTCTGTACAGATCACCCTTCTGTATAGATCACTGGTTCTCCATCAATAGCATCTACCACCATCTGTATTCTCCCTTGACCTTCCCTCTTAAATTTCAGCTTCCTGCGTTCAATAGGATTGAAAATGACTTCGGAGCTCACTCAGCTGATCAGTGATCTGAAGAGTGAAGAAGATCTCCTCGAATGCTGGAGACGCCTGGAAGAGCACTTTCATTCAATAGGATTGAAAATGGCTTCGGAGCTCACTCAGCTGATCAGTGATCTGAAGAATGAAGAAGCTTTTGAGCAATGATTTGCAGCGTTTTTTACCCACCAACATTTTTTTTACCTACCAACTTTTTTTTACCTACCAGCTAGGTACTACCTACCACACCATACTGGCTTCACACCTTCACAATCAAGTTTATTAGAAAGAACTAAACGCTTCACACTCGATTGGAAAAATAGAAAGCTTCATATTGAAATTTGATTACTGGTTACGCAGAAGGCAAAACTGTATACAAATCGAAGAAATGAACAGCGATCGCATCTTAGTCCCATAAAATTTGAATGGAGATTAGACCTCTTTTGCGATTCACACTCATGATTCTGTTTTATCGAAGGAAAACCTTCAAGTACTCGTAGGGACCGAACGGTTTGTCCTACAGAGCTCCGGGTGGTCTCAAAAATTTTTAAAAATTCAATACTATTTAAAATTGGTGAAAAAACGATACCTTTATTTCGAGAGTTTTCGAGCTAGGGCACTCTTGAAAATTTCAACCCTTAATTTTCACCCCTTACAAGTGACCTACATCAACCAAAAGCTTCGCGGCACAACTAGACCCCAAATGGAGCCCATATATCAAATTTGAACCAAATCGGTCCAGTGTTGCTAAGGAAAGTGCCGCGGACGGCGGACGGCGGACGGGGGACGGGGGACGGCGGACGGACATTGCAAATTTGGATTCTACGCACCTTGAAACGTAAAGTGACAAAGTTTGAGGGGGGGTTATAAAAATTTTTTGCGATACGATCACATAGGCTTATTATTGAAAATAATAAACCAAAATGTATCATCACTTAGCTATAAAAATGCCTCTTTCAAGCCACGTCTTAGGAAAAACTACGGTGGAAGGTAGTAGAACATCTCATGAATCAAAACAAGGAGGTCTATACCAAGGTGAAGAGCTACAGAACTCCAAGTCAGGAAAACTACCCTTGTGAAGCTGAGAGTTCATTTATATATCGTTGCTCCTCTCCCAAAACCCCGAAGCTTTAAAACTATCCTTTGCCAAAAACCGCGAAACTGCAAAAATTGGAAATTTGGGTTAAGCATTACTTTGAGTACCTAGTGACATTGGTCAAGAATCTCCTCCAGAAAATTCTACTCCCTAACTCCACTAGAACGTGGTTATTTGAGAGGTTTCTGTCCCACGAATCTGCTGAAAAATGTTTTTCTCCTCTACATTTTCGCAAATCTGACAGATTCGTGAGTTTGGCGTAGTCCTCATCATCACAAGCACGAGATTCGCGATTGTTGCGTAGTAACCTCGGGAAATGATTTTTCAATAACCATTGTATTATTATTAAAATTTTATCAACAATTTAAATAAAATTCATTGTTTAAAACCAATGGGTTGACTCAATTCTTCCTCAGTCCACTCTCTATAGTATGAATGAAATGTATACTTACTATAGAGAGTGAAATCATGAACTATTGCTAAGCTATTGTTTATTATATTCATTTCACAGTAGATTACTATCAATCCGGGGGCCATGAATTTCATATGGGACCATTTACACTATAACCCGAACGATTTCTGAAATTTTTATCAAATTCGGATGGAAATTGTTGAAGTTATGGCTGTTACTAGGACGTCACGTTTGCGTATGCGCAGAGGGTACTATCAATCCGGGGATGATGAAACTCATAGGGGACCATCTACACCCCAATCCAGACAAGCCCTGAAAATATCATCAACTTCGAATGGACATTGTAGAAGTTATGGCTGTTTCGATGATTTCTCTTTTGCGCATGCGCAGAGGACACCATCAATCCGGGGTTAATGAACCTCATAGGGGACCATCTGCACCCCAATCCAAATAATTTCTGAAAGTTTCATCGAATTAGCATAGAAATTGTAGAATTTATGGCCATTGCAAGGATTTACCGTTTGCTGACCCACTCTATCAAAACCACGAAATTGCGTTTTTTAGGACATTGTGAGGTCATCTAGGTTGTTCATGATGACTTGATGGAGTGAAATCTATTTATACTTATTCTGTCATGTTGTAAGGTAAGGAAAACAGTGCAACAACCGAAGTATTGATAATCCGTAACAATAATAAGTAACGGATTAAGTTTGGAAGCCTCTATTGAAAAACAATAAATTTTCAGTTTCGCGGTTTTGGCAGAGGAGCGACGATAAATCTAAATTCTTCTATGTGAATGTCCGTTGGCTATACTTGCTTATCCAAGTTGTTTAGATCTCTTGACAGACAGTCTCACGACACACAAGATTCCGTGGGTACTACGAGTAAGGTAGTGAATATTTCTATATTAAGCTGTGTTTACCTATATACCTACTGTCTATCTCTTGAAAGTTAAATAACAGATAAACAGGACACATATATCAGCTGCTTCAAATATAATATTAACATTATTCGGAAGGAGTAACACGAATTCAAAATTTAGAGAGGTAGGTACCAATTTATTTCTTGTTTGAGAAAGAAGATAAATCCTAATTACGTGACATTATTTCCATGTCAGATCTACATTGACTGTTCTTGCGATTATTTTTGTTCACCTTTCAGATTAGGTTGGTAAAGGAAGTGAAAATGTGGCTAAAAGATGAGGCCGGCATAGGTGAGAGAAGCTGTCTAATTGAGACATCAGCGCTTAGGACGCAGGAGAAGGCCTTTTGACGAATGACTCGGCGATCTGGAGAACTCACTTCCCAGCAGGCGCAACCACTCGTTCTCCTCAGTTTACAAATAGTTGAGCCGACTTAACGGCCGCACATTTTTCTTTCCTGCTTCCATCCGACTGCCCTCTCCAGGGGCAACACGTGGAAGGCCGATTTCCTCTTCGGAGAATCTCTTGGTGAGATCTCACCTTGTCACCAAGACTGTAGACTCCTCGGAGTTGTGAACTAGGATTGCTTGATTTGAAGGGATTGGAGGCTCTTCAATCATACCGGAATGGAAATAATATTACAATTATTCGAGGTTTCTACTTTGGCTCTGTGTTGAGCAACACTGTTGCTTTAAGTGCTAAATCCCAAACTTTCAGCAAATTTCTCCCGACACATTCATAGGTTCTCAGCATTATTGTATCCGATTTTTACTGTCTTCTCTAGGAGATAGTAATGAAGACTAGGGGCAGAATTCACAGTCATTGCTCAACGCCGAGGAAATCTTCAAGGAGGCAATGAGGAACCGTCGCATACTCAACGCTATTCACAGTCGTCATGTCGAGGAAATCATTGAGGAGTTCCTCGAGTCACCGACCATTTCCTCAGCGTCGTATTCACAGTCCTAACTCGAAGTTGAGGAAATCCTTGAAATCAGCTCAAAATGAGCAGAATATTGAGGTACATGAAAAGGTACATTAAGGAGTTCAACACTTTTTTTTGTTAACTATCTGGTTGGGTTACATACTTTTTTCCAATTTTCTGTAGTCAGAATCCGTACATAACGCTTCAATAATCATAATTGAAGGCCTTGCTAAAAAAACGAGCTATATGCATTTTTCAAACAGCTCAGACAGTTTCCCCCGGATTCGCACTCGGCAATGGGTGCTTCTCATGGTAAGCTCCACCATCCTACAGAGTTTATCGGGCACTCCGAACTCCCTCATGGCAGTGTAGAGCTTTTCCCTGATGATAGTATCGTAGGCAGATTTAAAATCTATGAAGAGATGGTGAATTGTAACCTGGAATTCGACGCTCTTCTCCAGTACTTGCCTCAGGGAGGAAACCTGGTTTATTGTCGAACTTCCAGGCATGAAACCCCGTTGATAGCTTCCAACTATGTTGATAGCATGTGGCTGGAGGCGAGCAAACAGTACGTTGGACAATATCTTGTAAGCGAGGTTAAGCAAAGTTATTCCTCTGTGATTGCTACACTCCAAGGGGTCTCCTTTTTTGTGGATCACACAGATAACACCCTCGTTCCATTCCTGGGGAATTTCTTCTTTACTCCAGATTTGTGTGATCAGAGAGTGCAACCGAGATGTAAGCTCCGCTGAGCTGTTTGAAACAAAGGTTGGACTGAGACAAGGTGATGCCCTTGCTTGCCTGCTCTTCAACATAGCTCTCGAAAAAGTAGTGAGAGACGCACATTTGCAAAGTAATGATAATATATTCCATGGTCCCGTACAGCTTCTGGCTTATGCAGATGACATCAATCTCATGGCTAGAACTGTGAGGGATCTGGAGCGTGCTCTCTCATCGCTAATGTTGGCAGCGGCAAATATGGGGCTAACCATTAATCAAGGCAAAACAAAGTACATGGTCTCCAGTAAAAACTATAATGAAATAAGAACGCCAGACATTCTCCTGGGCCCGTACTGCTTCGAAAGGGTTGATGTTTTTAAATATCTTGGTTCCTCTGTCCACGAAAATAATGATTGTACGATCGAAATAAAATCAAGAACACTAGCTGCTAATCGATGCTATTTTGGACTATTGCCGCTCCTGAAATCCCGAGTACTCTCCAGGAGGGTTAAACTCACCTTGTACAAGGCGCTGCTTCGCCCCGTCCTGACATATGCTTCAGAAACGTGGGTCTTGACAAAGCAATCTGAGAATGCCCTTAGAATTTTTGAGAGAAAAATTCTTCGGAGAATACTGGGCCCAGTGTTCGACCATGGACAATGGAGACGGCGCCACAATGAAGAGCTCTACCAGCTGTACGATGATTTCGACGTTGTCAAATTCGTGAAGTTGGGGAGATTAAGATGGGCCGGCCATGTTCTCCGAATGGATGATAACGATCCGGCAAAGCAGCTCCTGTTAACTCGCCCGAATGGTACAAGGAAGAGAGGAAGGCCACGATTAAGATGGAGTGACAATTTAGAAGAAGACACAGCACGGCTCGGGTGCTACGACTGGATGACAACGGCACAAGATCGTTCAAGCTGGAAAGATGTCCTAGAGGAGGCCAAGGCCCACCCTGGGCTGTAGCGCCATTTAGTTAGTTAGTTAGTTATATGCATTTTTCACAATTTTTTGGGAATCGAAAAAAGTCTCAGAAATTCCTGCTTCAAAATTGTAAGAGGAACTATGACTAAGGATGGATAGAAACCATATAATTATAATTTTATTTTTTTAAATAATTTACTCGAAGCGCAGCAAGCAATTGAAGTTTGCAGATAGCTCGTTTTTCCTACCAATAGTTTTCCAAATGCCTATTTTCATCACTATTTTGTTACATAATGTTCTCCAGTAACTTTCCAATCATCAATGTCGTCGGACTTTTATTACATAAATATTCCATGAGGAGTTCCTCATCTGAACTATGAACACCAAAATTCGAGGAGTTCCTTATCTCTCTGAGGAGTTCCTCGGGTGAGGAGTTCCTCAACGCTTCCTCGAGCAATGACTGTGAATTCCGCAATAAGTTCCTCTTCAGAGAGATTTCTTGAAAGATATTGTTTCCAAGACCCCAATACGTTAAAATTTGCAATACTAGACCTAAGGAGAGATGGCGCATTTGCAATACTAGACCTAAGGAGAGATGGCGCATTTGTACAGATATCAAAATAGGGTTTCTTCCTCTTTAGTGACTTGACAACCCGCCTGTAAGTCTTGGCTTCCTCCAACAGCCGTTTCAAAGCAATTTATCCGGCACCGTCTCCGTTCAATCTTTGATCCGGAGCAGTTCGAAATAAATTATCTCTAATAAGAAATATAACACTTTATTACAGTCCCAATTTTATGAATAAAAGCGAATTTTATTTAGCATCTTCTTTCTTCTCTTGCTATCACAATGTAACACGCTTTTATTCATAAAATTGGGACTTTGATAAAGTTTTATCTCTATAAAGTGTTATACCTATTTCTTATTAGAGGTAATTTATTTAACGCTTTTTAGTTCATTTAATTAACAAAAAATGAAAACTTGTTTTAAAAAAGTTTTTTTTTCCTTAATTTTGCTTTATTATTTTCAATAATGAACCTTTGGAGTCAACAAAAAAAACATTTTTTACCCCCCCCCCCCTTAAAAACTTTGTTGGTTTACGTTTCAAGGTACGTAGAATCCAAAAATCGAATGAAAAGTTGGCCGTCCGTCCGCCGTACACCTTACGTGGCACTTTCCCCACTTAGCATTGACCGAATGTGATGAATTTGGTATGTAGGCTCTATTTGGGGTCTAGTTGTGCCCCGAAGATTTTGGTTGATGTAGGTCACTTCTAAGGGTTGAAACATGAATTTTGAAATTTTGAAAACGCCCTAACTCAAAAAATTTTGGTATAAAGGTATTGTTTTTCCATCAATTTGAGATAGTATTGAATTTTTTAAAATTTTAGAGACCACGGGGAGCTCTGTTGGACAAACCGTCGCCCCCTACGAGAGCTTAAGGGTTGGACTTACGATAAATCAGAAACACGAGTGTGAATCGCAAAAGAGGCCTAATCTCCGTTCAAGTCATAGCTGATCGTAATGCGATCGACGTTTTTCTTCAAGTTGGTTAAAGGTAACAATGGCAGAGCCGTGTTCTTTGCAGACGAGTGATCCATATAGAAGAATAATAAACCTTTGTGTAATAATGTGCAGCGTTTTAATCTACCATTAAAAATATGAAATGAGGGGGGGGGGGATATTACCGGTCTCTGACTCTTCCCATCCCCGACTCCTCTGACTCCCCCCGCCTCCGATTCCCCCCCTCCCACCAACGATTCCTCCCTTTCCCGCCCCTCCGAAACCTCTCGCCTCCGACACGTTTCGCCTCCCGCCCCCTCCGGGAGGAGCCATTCAACCATACGTGAACCAACGTTCACGTATGGTTGGGATTTTATGTATTAGACTAACTGAAAGCCTGCTAAATGCAGGCAAAAACAAATCTTAGATAACATATCGATACCTTGAAGCACAAAAGTGCTATTTCCACCCATCTTCCACATTTTTAATTTTTTTTAAATTTCAGAAAAACTCAAAATTTTAGAAATTATAAGGAGAGGGATATTACACTGAGTTACACTTCACTCAGATTGGAATTTTATCTCGCGAGATAGCTCTCTCGTCCGACTCACCCCGCCCCCCTCCTCGACAACTAACTCCTATCGCCTCCGACTCCTCTAACTCCTCCCGCCTCCGACTCCTCCGACGTACATACATACGTACGGTCGGGGTTTTATGTATTAGGATGGAGGATGGTTCCCTATGAATTGGAAGTTGGTCTCAGAAAGTTAATAATGTTGCATTGCGCATAATATTAAGATGTGCATTAAAGATTTACACATACATGCAAAATTTCAGCTTAATCGGATACCGGGAACAAAATCACATTCAACTTGCAAGATTTCATCACAGACAAACAGACTGACAGACAACGGGACAGGTGAAACTAAATAAAAGCTTTTAATAGTAGTACTTCGAATAAATTTATCCAAGCACGTGGAGTTGGGATTGTTTCATGAAAAATTCATTTTTATGCTAAGCCAATCATAAGTTGAATACGCTTTTGCGAGGTTACTGTGAACATGAGATGGTAGAAATTACAAGCTACGGAGGGGTGTGAAGTTGGGAGTAATAAGAAGCAAATGAAGGCGTCCTATTCCGCCCTCGTTGGAGCCCATTTCCAGACTCGGAAGAGACCATTTTGGCCATTCAGCGATGTGAAAGGGAGGGGGAAAACCGAATTCAGTCCGGGGACTATCACCATCTCACCGTATTCATGAGGTCCAGGGGAAGGGGGCAGTGTAGTGCTGACTGACAGATCAGATGTCCGGCTGATGGGAGGGCATTAGCGAAGCTGCGCCCTTGAGGGTTGTTTTCAGTCGGGGGAAGCATTTTCCGTTTCCACCAGGCTGTTCTAACAGGCTGTTCTAACACCGTACTTACCCCTCCCTGTTCTGAACCAACACCCACACTGATACACCACCGTGGTTAGCGCGGTAAGAACAGCTCCCAGGGGCGCTCTTGGACCGTTCAACCGTTCAAATCGCCTCCCATTACAAGCCTCGTGCGGAGAGCCGATTTTTTCCTTCTCTTTGCCCCTCCTTTTTTCGACCATATTGAACGTCGAGTTAACTTTTCTACCCCTTTGATGAGAGGAGTAGAACTTGATTACCAGATTTTGAACTGAGATGATAAAATTGCGTCCAAGTTTTTTTAGGCAGCCACAATGCGAAAATATAAAGCTAGTGATCAAACTAATAAAAAACGCTGCAATTATTACACAATGGTTAATTATTTTTCTATACAGGGTGATTCACGAAAAGGTTACACCCCCCTTCATTTTCGCAAAATACAGCGTATAAAATTCCGACCAACGCAATTCTTCATGATTTTTTGTGAGGATCTCAGGAAAAATACTTTTGCGCACAAAAGTTGCGCGCAATCGTGCGCAATTGACACTAACTTGATTTTTTCAAATGGAACCCCCCCCTTTTTCTATTACAGATTCGGATTCTACCTCGAAATTCATGAAAAACTCATACCCCAATCGATTTGTTTTATCGCGCGCAACCTGGCTTTTTGAACGCTCTAAGTTGCGCAACTCCACAATTGCTCAAAAATTAGGTTTTGGAGAACCCTAAGTGTGGCACATGTTTTTTCATCATTTTTTAACGCTTGTGACGTGGGTAGGGGAGTAAGTATAAATAACAAACAGTTTCACGGGAATCAGGAGGATATAATTGAATAAAGATTCGCTCACCGGGGGCAGGATGGGCGATGGTGAAGGCGGCGGACGGCGAGAGGCGTCCTAACTTTCTGAGGGCTCGTTAGGGAAGAGAAACCTGTCCCCCCTTCACCATGTCCTCTCGATCCTTCAAGATCATCCGTGATATTACATATCACACGCTAAATCACATGGTGACATTCGTTTTTCAATTTGACTGGAATTTTTCTAAATGGCGGCCAAAAAGTCGGGTTTTATTAGTGAAAACATAGCTCTTTTTAAATCGTTATGAGTTTTTAGGCAATTTTATTCAGTTCAAGCATGATTGTGCTGCCAGTTTTTATTTCCAACTCCACCGTAGACGGCCCCAAGCACATGGTTCAAAAGGAAGTGAGAAAATAAAAATAAACATGATTTCAATCACAAAAATAACGTTTTCTTCATCATTAAAAAAAAAATTATGAAAAAACATGTGTCACACTAAGGGTTCTCCAAAACCTAATTTTTGCGCAATTGTGGAGTTACGCAACTTAGAGCGTTCAAAAAGCCAGGTTGCGCGCAATACCTAAAACAAATCGATTCGGGTATGAATTTTTCATGAATTTCGACGTAGAATCCGAATCTGTAATAAAAAAGGGGGGTTCCATTTGAAAAAATGAAGTAACTTCAAAAAAAGTTGCGCGAAATCGTGCGCAATTGACACTAACTGTTAGTGTCAATTGCGCACGATTTCGCGCAACTTTTTTGCGCAAAAGTATTTTTCCTGAGATCCTCACAAAAAATCATGAAGAATTGCGTTGATCGGAATTTTTTACGCTGTATTTTGCGGAAATGAAGGGGGGTGTGACCTTTTCGGAAACACCCTGTATAGATCACTCGTCTGCAAAGCCACAAAACATCCAACATGAAGAAAAACATCGATCGCATTTCGGTAAGCTAAAATTTGAACGGAGATTAGGCGTCTTTTGCGATTCACACTCGTGTTTCTGATTTATCTTACGTAAAACCCTTAAATTCTCGTAGGGAGCGAACGGTTTGTCCTATAAGGGTACGTATGCACGTCGGAGGCGGGAGGAGTAAGAGGAGTCGGAGGCGATAGGAGTTAGTTGTCGAGGAGGGGGGTGGGAGTCGGAGGAGAGAGCTATTTCGCGTGATAAAATTCCAACCTGAGTGATGTGTAACTCAGTGTAATATCCCTCTCCCAATATTTTCTGTAATTGAGTTTTTCTGCAATTTAAAAAAATTAATAATGTTTTGAAATGAAATTAATAATGGAAGATGGGTGGAAATAGCAACTTTTTGCTTCAAGGTATCGATATATTATCTAAGATTTGTTTTTGCCTGCGTTTAGCAGGCTTTTCATCTAGTCTAATACATAGAATCCCAACCATACGTGGACGTTGCCGATCGGGAGGGAGCGGGAGGCGGGACGAGTCGGAGGCTAGAGGTTTCGGAGGGGCGGGAGGCGGAGGAATCGGAGGCGGAGGAGTCGGGGATGGGAAGAGTGTGAGTCCGGTAATGTGCACAACTAGACCCCAAATGGAGCCTACATACCAAATTTAATCAAAAACGGTCAATGCTAAGTGGGGAAAAAGCTTTTCGGATTCTACGTACCTTGAAACGTAAACCAACAAATTTTGAGGGGTGTTAAAAAGAAATTTTTCTTGGTCGATTCCAAAGGTTCATTATTGAGAATAATAAAATACGCCGCAAATTATTACTCAACGGTTTTTTATTTTCTGAATAGATCACCCGCCAGCGAAGAACACCCTCCATTATTAGTACCTTCTAACCACATTCGTTTATTATTTACAACTAGCTGAAAAGCCTGCTAGAAGAGGCGGAACATAATATGCAGCAGTTTCTGGACGAGGTGGGCCGTCGGTGTGACAGAAGGCGAGAATCGATGAATTCGGCTAAGTCTACTCTTGTCATGTTTACATACCGCAGAAACGTCAGAGTTTCTGTCTTAAAACTAAATGACATCCCAATTCCAAATTCAGACCGAGTGAGACATCTGGGCCTCATTCAAAGTTCGCCGGATGCAATATGTAGAAGTTGTGACTATTAGGAGGGTTTTTAAGATTGCGCAATCCCAGAGGCCAATCCCAACATGGTTGGGATTCCAGCATTGAATGTTTTTATTTTTATTTTTATTTGCCACTCCACACAAAGTGCATCGACAATAGTCAATAAAATATAAATATAAAACAAAACATAACAGTGTAATAGGGCTAAACAAAACAATGGGACATTAGAAAGGGCACACGGGTAAAAAAAAAGAACGATCACATCCTCCAGAAGACAAAGGCAGCGGAGCCCAGCCGGAAGGCACCCAGCCAGGCCCGGACCCACCCACCATGGCGGCTCCCGGACCGTGTACCCATACCGGGCAACGGTCTTGTCTGCGGTGCAAACGTTGCACGGGGAGGATTTAACAAGAGTGGTAACTATAATCATGACTAAAAACAAACTGACTGGAAAAGCAACTGAAAGATCAAATAAAATTTTCAAAAAATCTAAAATACTAACAATAAATAAGAGAAAAACCACTCAAATGAAAACAATAATTATGCCCTATAGTTATATCACATACCCTATCCTAATATCACAGCATTGTTACTATTATCACAAAACATCACATTAATAAATAAATAAATTCCTACATAGATATAAGCTTGACTGAACTGAGTACCTACTTTTAATGTTCCTCAGGCAGCAGCACGTCATAAAATAAAATAACTAGGGTATTAATCAATAAATTAAGAATAAGATTTAGCTTGTTTAATAGCTTCAAAAAATTCATCAAATGTATAGGGAGCAAGTTCGCGCAAGAAAAGATCAATTTTCTGCTTGAATTTATTTTTTTCAAATTCTTTTAGTTCATTCGGGATCACATTATAAAATTTAATCCCCCACCATCTGGTAGCGTTTCTTGAACAATTCAACCTGGTAAACGGAACTGTCAAAGCTAGAACATTCCTAGTACCATAGTTGTGAGATGCAGTGTGAAACTTATCAATATTTGAGTGTATGTAGACACAGCATTCCAGAATGTAAATAGCAGGGATTGTCAAAACTTATAAATTAATGAAGGCCTCTCTGCAGTCAGCTCTGTAACTGAGTCCTGAAACAACTCGGAGTGCTCTTCTCTGACACCCAAAAATAATTTTAGCTGACGGACAATGACCCCAGCAAACAATAGCATAGGAAGCTTTGCTAAGAAAGACTGCATGGAATGCTGCAAGGACTGCTTTTCCTGACAATTTATCAGCAAGTCTACGGATCAGAAATGTCGAGCTATTCAAAAGATTTGCCAAGCTCAAGCAGTGTGCATTCCAATTAAGCTTTGGGTCCACTTGAACTCCCAGAATATTAACTTGCTGCGTATTATTTTCAAAGAAAGACAGGCTCCTCGAACCAAAGAAAATATTGTTAGTTTTAGCCTCATTTACGGCCAAGCCATTCATCCGAAACCAAGCGGTCACAATGGGGACAATGGGGACTTTAGTGCGATTGAAAACTTCCCTCTGGTAGGAAACTGGTTCAATTTGATTAGCCACGATTCTTGAACCAGTAAATTCCTGGATTCATTTCCATGTACGAGTATAATAGCTTAGGGATATAGGAAAATTCGAATCAAACGGATTTCGATTGGAAAATATAGTTTTACCTTGTTTGGCATAGCAGCTAAAGATAATATGGATAGAAAAAAAAATGTTTTTAATACGATTCTGAAATACATTTTTTACTAATCTAATATACCTAGGGTTACAAAGAACGACACTTTAGCCTTGATTCAATGGTCCTGAGAACTACACAAGAAATTATTATACATACTTACTCGTACATCAAGGTTTAAATTGTCCGAGGTGACCATTGTAGAGGGGGCCATGTGATGCTCACAAAAGAGGGTAACAACAATAATAAGTAGCACAATATAACAGCAGCTTCCCCTCTTTAGCTGTATCGTTTTCACACCCTACGACGTGTGTTCCCGCTCGTTGAGTTAATCGGGCGATCGTATTGTGTGTGAGAGGGTATGGCGATAATCGGAGTCTCTCTAAAAACATCCTCACCACCTTCCATCATTCTAAAAACAGCCCTATTTCGCTCTCTAAAAACACCTCGTTCTATCTCTTTTTTGTGTACCGAAGCAATAACAATACATCCCATGAGGCTTTTCCCCCACCTCTATGCCAAAGGGAGGGCGACACCTCTATGTTCCCCTTTCTCTAGATATTTTTGCTGGAATTAACCTTCAAATGGGGGAGAAAACAGATCTACGAGCATGAGGGAGCAGTTGGTGAAAAAAAAAAACCACGTGGGTAAACTTGCAGCGTAAACCTAAATACCAAACATAATTATATTAACACAAACCGATATAACAAAGGTTTGATAGACATGGGAAAGTCTATAAAACACTCCAATAAAAGCCACATGTACGAGTACACTTTTGCTATGTATAAGTAGTACGTTCTCGATTAGGCGAGTATCTCTAAGGTTTTATTTGATCACCTTTTTTTTTAATTCAATTTAAACACAATTTATTTTCAACAACTGAGAAGGAAAAACAAAACAGGAGCCGCGTGAAAGAGGATTAAGAAATAGAGAGCTGATGGATAATATTTTCGAAGAAAAGATGAAAAAACGCTGCAAATAATTACACAAAGGTTTATTATTTTCCTACACAGATCCCTCCTCTGCAGAGAACACGGCTTTGCCATTGTCACCACCAGCCAATATGAAGAAAAACGTCGATCGCATTTCGGTCAGCTAAAATTTGAACGGAGGTTAGGCCTCTTTTGCGATTCACACTCGTGTTTCTGATATATCGTTAGTCCAACCCTTAAGTTGTCGTAGGAAGCGAACGGTTTGTCCAACAGGGCTCCACGTGGTCTCAAAAAATTATATAAATTCCATACTATCTTAAATTGATGGAAAAACAATACCTTAATGTCAAAATTTTTTGAGTTAGGCAGTTTTCAAAATTTCTAACTTTATTTTCCAACACTTAGAAGTGACCTACATCAACCAAAATCTTCGGGGCACAACTAGACCCTAAATGGGACCTACATACCAAATTTCACCAAAATCGGTCAATGCTAAGTGGGGAATGTGCCGCGTACGGCGGACGGACGGCCAAATTTTTATTCGATTTTTGGTTTTTACGTACCTTGCAACGTAAACCAACAAATTTTGATGGGAGTTAAACAATATTTTTTCTTGGTCGATTCCAAAGGTTCGTTATCGAAAATAATACACCAAAAGGAAATAGGTATTTCAAAATATCTACTCGTGCTATTCTAGTTAGGTTCCAAAATTTGGCTGCAGTCTGGAAAGATTAGAAAGATTCTTCCTTGAGGTATTCCTGGTGCAGTTCTTGACATTGAAATTTATATAGATCAACTACCTATGACATGAGTGATTCTAAAAGCTCATTACATATAGTTAAAAACAATGCTTACAATACTCAACACAATGTTGTATACACTTGCGTACATATTGTAGCGTACTGATATTCTTCTCCCTAAAAGTAGGTACCCACTCAATGTTATCCCTAATCGGTGTCATCAATATTTCGAAAAGAAGCCCTCTTTACGCCAAACGGGGACTCATCGAACAGTTGTGCCTTTCGGCGATGACATGAATAGGAGTTGATTGGGAGGGATCGCCACCATAAAGTCATTCCTTCCCAATGGAGATATTTGTACGAAATGGACCACAATGACAGCTCTACTTTGTAAACCAGGGAGGAGTGTGACAAGCTTTGCTAACCTCCATTAGCTATGAGGCAAGTTAGTTACCATCTATTGTTGAATGCGGGCTCTTTAGTTCATTGTGTGAAACCGTCATGTTCATTCCCCCCAAAATACATACATCGAATTTTCAAATGGTAAAAGCGTAGTGACAAGTAAAAATTTTGTACTTTGGAAGCTTCACAAGTGTCAGGTCATAATAATTTCAGTCTCTCTCTAAAGCAGTTGCTGTATTTGATTCTATTGAGGATGTGGGTGCAAGAGAGACATAACGATATAAATGCAAACGTACAGAACCTAAACGCTACAGTTCTCTTCAGCACTCAGAGATTATCAGACTATAGCTATATATATCTCTAGGAGCTCTACACCTCACTCTACTGATTGTTTACCCCTAGAGGCACTTCAGCTCGACAAACTTTATTTAGATAGGTACTGTTTCACACAAATTTGTAGAGGAAGCATGGAAGAAACGGCTAGTCAAAGCACGAACTTTGATTTCTTTTTTTACATAGGTTTTGTTTGTACCTAGTCCCACCAAGGATTTAATATATGTGAGGTGGAAAGCGAAAAGGGACCTCTTGTCGGCAAAGCTGATTTCAAGGAAAAGGCTAAAAACTGGAAGAAGGTCGAAAGTATCGATTTTTCACTTTATATCGATTATTGATCCTTGGACCCTGTAGAACCCAAGTGTATAGGCCTGAAAGATCGAATCGAATCGAAAGTAACCTAAATAAGAAAATATCGAACTCTGATAAATAACAAGAAGGGAGCATTTTGAAGTTTATGTTCGTTTTTCTCAAAATCCATTTTTTCTGTTATAAAACACTGAAATACTGCAGCTTCGTCATTTTTTGAGCTACAAGGATGCTTTTGGTCTTAAATTCTTCATAAATCTATACAAATTGAGAAAATAGCAATAACTCCATTTCGACGAACGCCGACAAGAGGTCCCTTTTCGCTTTCCGCCTCACATATTGGTAGGGAAATTATTTTTATCTTAAAACGGATTGCTCTTGAGCAAATTGCAAGAAAACAAATACCTTCAGTTCTCTTCCCGCTCTCTCGCCTCTAGATGAACAGCAGAGGGAGGCCGAGTCATCAGCAAACTGAGCAGAGGTGATTCCAGGAGTGGTGGAATATCACTTGCGTATACTAGACATGATATTAGAACCAGGACGCTTCCTTGAGGAACCCCTGCATGGATACCTACGTCGGGATCCGGACATCGCAATTTCGTATCGTCTAATCTTATGTTAGATTAGAACCATTTTGCATCGTCTTGTGTATTTAATGTTAATTAGATCCATTTGGGAGTATGGTTGTCGTGGCTGGTTTTTACTCTCAGCTAAATCGGCTACAAACAATTCAGTACCAAGTGTTGAGAATTTACAGACGTACCCTCGTACATCAGGAATTCCAACCTCCATAAGGATGTTGACGTAGCCACTACTCCGGAAGTTCTACAAGCCTCAAACTCCTGTTTCCATTTTTTCAGACTTCACAATCATCCAAACCCTGGCATAATTGATTCAATCCCACTCGACCGCCCAAATCGCAGATTGAAAAGAAAACCACCCAACCTTCTCATCACAAATCAAAACGATCAAAACTCCATAAATTCCACATAATTCATTTATTCATTATCAGCATTATTATGCTCATTGTGATAAATAATGTTATGTAATAAACAACTTGTGGCGAGAAAGTCATTAGACTTGAACTACCAATCATGTGTCATAGTTGTTTAAATTAAATTTGCACAACTGTATGTGCTGTTTATGCAATAAAGCTTACAAATACGAGTAAAAATAGTAATAATAATTTTTGGACCCACAGGGAGAACCTGGGTCTTTTGCTCCATAGAAATAATGACCATGAGATTTTGGTCAAGCTTGGTTTTGGCCTTGGTTTAAAGCTCCATAGCGAAAACAATATTATTAACCAAAGGAACTTCCAGTTTGAGTGAATGACAATATTGGAGCCTGAGGAGAGAGATACTTGTTGGAAAATATCTAGACTACCTACCTGTTATGGCATAATTGTTCATGTTATTGATTCTCATTCAATGTAGGTCTAGTATGGAAGCAGGTGGGTTCAAACGGTATGAAATCGCTAGCATTACGTGAAGAAATTAATCTTATTCGAGACTCAAGATCAGACGCTAATATAAAATTGGCATACCACAGGACGTTTAGAATCGGAGAAATGCCGGATCTTTTAATCATTTCAATCATTTCGCTCGGCAAGAGGTCTGTGGATGCGAAGGAGGAAAAAAAGGCGGAATTAATTAAACTGATGACGGCAGTGGATGGGATTCCATAAGGAACCAAATAAGCTGCTGAAGACGTTTCTCCCTTCTCCTCCAAGAACAAACGGAGCCCAAAGTAAATTTTGCCTGGAAAAGAAGCCTCGGGGAGACGTCAGCCGAGATGTTTTAATCAGGCCGTGTTTGTAGCTCCTTCGGTATAAGAAATAAACTCCACTTTACCAAGATAAGAAATGAACAATTATCTCTGGAGTTGGAAGCGTTTTATTCGTTCCTTGTTGGCCCCAGCGGACCTTGGGACGGACATTCTTGGGATTCGCGGATCTGATGAAGTCATTTGCCGACCTACCCATCTTTGTCTGCTCCATGAAATATGTATTAACCTGCTCGTTCGCCTAATGAACCTCAATTAGTGGACCCAATTAATAATAATTCCTTGGCAGTGGGCATTCTTGGGTATGGGGTCGTCTTTTTGCTTTTTTTGTTTCGAGAAGAGAAGACCTTTTAGTTGTCTTGGAACTAATTTTTTCTCGCTCTGATTGCTCCGAGTTCACGTTTCATGTCATTTGTTACCAGAGAGTTCGAAACGATGTCACCATCACTTTGAATTTATCTCAATTTCAATCAACTAGGTACCAAAACAAAAATGAATTGTATAGAACTATTTCAAGTTGAATCTTAATAGGTTCTTACCATCCCAAAAACATAAATTTGATCTATCTTACAAAACTCCAACGTAAAGTTAACCAACAACTCAACAAGTGGATTAAATATAAAGTTTCACAAGAAAATGGATGCATCAAAATCTTTTTTTTTTAAAGTGAAATTGCTTTATTCGACATTTGTCAAAAGACGGTCAAAGACTTTGTCAAAAGACTTTTTCTCAAATTCGAGATTTTGTCAAAAGACTTTTTCTCAAATTAGAGATTTTGTCAAAAGACGATCAGACTTTGTCAAAAGACTTGAAACTCAACTTTGTCTTTTGACAAATGTCGAATAAAGCAATTTCGCTTTAAATCCAAATCGTTCCAACGCTTCTTCGCGTTGCTGATGAGTCACCGAGATATGACGAAAACGGTTTACCAAAATCCCATCATCACTGAAACAAATGTTTGACTGCCCCTTCTGCATCAAGATGCTTTTGGGTTAAGTCGCAAAGTTTCAAATTCCCATTTTCAATGGATAGTTAAGTTTGGTACTTCGTTTCAATCTTTCGGATCTCTTCAGCTAAGCGTGTGCAACTAGCCTTTTCAGGCTGAGCGCTAGCTTAGGACAAAGTTGAGTTTCAAGTCTTTTGACAAAGTCTTTTGACAAAGTCTTTTGACAAAATCTCTAATTTGAGAAAAAGTCTTTTGACAAAGTCTTTGACCGTCTTTTGACTTTTTTTTTTAAATTTGAAAGTGTTTGACCTATTGTTTTTTAGTTATTTTTTTCTCCATTTCTTTTCAAGATAAATAGTTGTTAGCTAGTTGTCAATCAACTAACAACGTTTCAGTTTTATATGTATAATGGATATTGGATATCGAGGGTGAAATGGCAACATGACCTAACTCATTATTGGGCCATATTGAGTTAGGAGTTTTTCTAGATTCAACAATTTAACCAATTGGCTGCAAATACCAACGGATAAGTATAATAGCCTGCACTTGCAGTTCTTGAAGAAGTTCATGCCTCACGATTGTCATTAATGTTAAAATTAAACCCCCCATTAGTACCAAAGCAGGAGGAAAGTAACGAGAAAGAGTGCCAAAAAAGAAGGAAAAGTGTTGATTTTTCTCCTTCAAACTTCCACTCCTAGTTTTAAAGCCAATTTGCTTCAGAGTTACACCAAGGTAGCGGAAGCATCGTTTTCACTTATCAAATTGAAAGAAAAAAGAAAAGGTTTTACAAAAATTTTGTGTTGTTCTGTCCGCAAATCCTTAAAAAGTGTGATACTATACAAAGTTATTGTCCGATTTCGATGAAAATTTCAGGGATTGTGTGGGTATAGATGGTCCCCTACGGAAATCATGGCCCCCGAATGGAAATGCGTAGACGGAAACCAGCAACGGATGTGTCATTATTTTTCATAAAAACTCCTCATTACATTATTTAAAAAAAAAAAAAATCGGTCAGAAATCGGTTTTTGGTGTATTTTTAACATTCAGGAAAAATGAGTCAGGTCATCATGCCACTTCAACCTCGATAAATTGAATATTATTATGGTAGTAAAATTTCCTCTTTTTGCGGGCAATTCAACTTGATGGGTTCAAAATGTATAAACTTGAAAAGCTCTCCATGACCTGCAAATGTAGTGAATGATTTTGATCCATTATTAGTATTACAAGCTTTTATATAGTTTCACCAGTCCCGTTGTCTGTCTGTAAAAAATCTTGCAAGTTAAATTTGATCCACTTCCCGGTTTCCGATTGAGCTGAAATTCTGCATGCATGTATAATAGGGTGTCCCTTATTTGACCGAAAAGAAGAAATTTCCAAATTTTGGTTTATTATTTTCAATAATGAACCTTTGGAATCGACCAACAAAATAAAATTGTAATACCCCCTCAAAATTTGATGGTTTACGTTTCAAGGTACGTAGAATCCAAAAATCGAATAAAAATTTGGCCGTCCGTCCGCCGTCCGCGGCACTTTTGCCACTTAGCATTGACCGATTTTGATGAAATTTGGTATGTAGGCTCCATTTGGGGTCTAGTTGTGCCCCGAAGATTTTGGTTGATGTAGGTCACTTCTAAGGGTTCCAAAATCAATTTTGAAATTTTGAAAACGCCCTAACTCAAAAATTTCGATATAAAGATATTGTTTTCCTTCAATTTAAGATTCTATAGAACTTTTCAAATTTTTTGAGACAAGATTTTTTTTTTCTTCTCTTCATATTGGATGGTTGGTGATTTTGTAGACGAGTGATCTATATAGAAAAATAATAAACCATTGTGTAATAATTTGCAGCGTTTTTCAACGCATACCCTTTGAATCCTTTCTACATGACCAAAATGACTCCCACATGAAATATTTCTCTGATAGGACATCTTTAACCCGTGCCGAATTGACTTTTAACCTGCCCTTACAAGGGATATTATGTTACTGAAAACGCCTAAATTATAGCACCCGGTGGGGGTTTCGGAAGGAGGGAGAAAAAACGAAGATTAGACTTATCTATTGAGAATTAGGGGTGATTGTAACCATTTCCATTGTAATGTCCATACTTGCGACAATTCTGAACACGTACCGAAACTAGACGACACTACACTGGACGAGAACATGCATTTTGTCAGAGAAGGTCTGCACCTGATCGCAAGCGTAGCAACCCCTCAGCGGATAGGTACGCTTCTATGATTGAAGAAGGGAAAGAACAAAAATTGCTTCGGAAATGATTGCTGTATTAAACTATGGATTTATAAGTTAAACACATCCCAATCTCGTCAATTCAGGTAATTAATCAAGGATTTTTCCCACTGCTATAACTTTTATAGGAATTTGGCACGGGTTAATGCTGCCCCACCATGGAAAAAATTCTGGTGTGACTACTGTGGGCCACAAAGAAAAGATTCAGAGGGTGTACGTTAACACCCTAATGTATAAATCGGATGACAATGCATTGTTTTATGACATAGAGCTGATCTGATGATGGACCTGGAAGGTGGCCGTAGGAGCTCCTGAATTAAACGACGCAACCCCAGCTCGAGTTTGGGCTCATCGCATTTTGGTCAGCTAAAATTTGAACGGAGATTAGGCTTCTTTTTCGAGGAACATAGGGAAAGAGAGGGAGACATATTGGAAATGTAGAGAAATACTTCTGTATTGAAACACCTGGAAATTTTGCCGCACCGAACGCGTCCATCCTGGATGGTCGAAAACTGGGGTATTAATATCACTTCTATGCACCGAGTATACCTAACAAATCTTTCTAAGTGTAGCTGTTTAGTTTAGTGAGAATTGTGATTCCTAGCTCTTTACATAATTTTTTTTAACGTGATTTATTATTGCAACTGAATATTAAATACAATCCATCTAGCAATATTACATATCATTATTATACTCCTTGAGAGCCCGTCTACAGTAAAACGCAGTCCCTTCTCATAGCAGAATCTTGAACACTGAGCTATAACTGCACTTTAACAGCACTAAGTTCAGTGGTTTTTTTTTTTTTTTGCTTGAGTCGCCGGAGTTCATCTTCGTTGTCCAAAACGTAGAGCATTTCCAGGTTCTTATGATTGTGGAGGCGTTGTTCGTGCCTCCTTGAGTACCTACCTTTCAATAATTTCGTGGACTATTTCCATCCCCAAGTCTCGATGAATGTCTTCGTTCCTCATGTACCAAGGTGCACGCACTATACTTCTCAGTATTTTATTTTGGGAGGTTTGGATTTTGTTAATGTTTGATTTTTTGGCACAGCCCCATAACTGAATTCCATAGGTCCAGATTGGGCGAAGGATCTGCTTATAAATAAGCATTTTATTGTGGAGAGAGAGACGAGAATTCCTTCCCATCAACCAATACATCTTTCTGAATTTGATTTTAATTTCCTCTTTTTTCTTTTCTATATGGTTTTTCCAGTTTAATTTGGAGTCGAGGGTCATACCCAAATATTTAACTGCATCGGTATGGGGTATTTTATTTGAATTGATCTCAACATCCATGACAGGAATTTTTCGGTTAGTAAAGTTGATGTGAACTGATTTTGGTTCATTCAACTTTATTCTCCACATATTGGTCCACTTAGTAACCTCAGAGATTGACTTCTGTAGATTACTAGTTGCAGCTTCTATATCATCATCGACGGAGAGGATAGCCGTATCATCTGCAAAGGTGGCAACAGTTGTACCTTCTCGTTGGGGTAAGTCCCTTGTGTACAGTAGATAAAGGACTGGCCCTAAGACACTCCCTTGCGGGACCCCAGCTTTTATTGGCTTCAAGCCAGAGTATTGGTCATCTTGCTTCACCCTGAAATGTCTGTTTTCAAGGTAGGATTTTAGCAGTAAGTAGTACTGTTTTGGGAGATCTCTGTGCAGTTTGTACTCCAATCCCTCGTGCGAAACCTTGTCAAAGGCCTGTGCCACATCCAAGAAGATACTGGCACATATTTTCTTACCTTCGAGGGCCTTTTCTATTATGTTAGTGATTCGATGGACTTGATCTATGGTTGAATGTTTTTTTCTGAATCCGAATTGGTGATTTGGAATTAAATTTCTATCTTCTATCAATGGTTTGAGACGTTTAAGAAGCAATTTTACATAATCTGATGCTCAAAAATTGCACCTTGGTCACCCGGGTATTAACAGATTGACCAGAAGGGCAGAAATGGCGGTTTATTGGGTTAATATTAATCAGGATCTGAAAAAATTTGTAAAAAAATGCTTGTCAAACGTGTGTACCTATCCTGCTAGATACAGCAATAAAGTACCTACTACAGTAACCAATCAATGGGTAATTCTGCTTGTTTCATGAAGTTTCGTGAATTGAATAAATCAAACCGTCGTCGATTGCAACGATGTTCAATATACGTGACTGCACAACTAAAATCGACATTGAAATGTAACACTGCACAGTGAACTCAACTGTTAAGTTTCAACGTTTTCTGGAATGTGTGATCCATCATGTACAGAATTGGCGGCTGTTTTTCTTCTCGAAGGATTTATTAAACGCCTAGGACCAAGGGGATTTTTTTTTAAATCAATAATTCACAAAAAATTTAGCAATTAGTGTGCGTTTGCACTGAACAATTAGCGTAAATAACTACAGTTTGAAAGGCTTGAAGCTATTTACCACCATGAAGACATAATTCATAAGAACTCGTGACTCGTGAGCCCTCATAAGTGGACGTTGTTGCTCAGCCATAACTCCGACCCCAGAGCCAGTAGGTGGTGTTCGCCTAACTAGCGAGGGTGTCCTTTCATTTCTCCTTCTAAATAATGACTAAAAATCGAACAGGTGTGCACTAAATAAGAAAACGCGGAACGTACGAGAAAAACACGATCACATTAATTACTAGAAGGGCAATTTAAGGTCCCCCAGTTCTGCGGTACCCGCAGTTTTTCTCGTGTATGACTGTTTCCAAACGTGTAACTTATGAAGACGTTACGAAACATTCAAAAAACACTTAGAATAGACCGAAGGTCGCCAAAAACACTCTTGTAAGTATCACAATGCTATTTGGATGAGTTTGCTGGGCTAGTAAATAACTGCGCATTATAATCCGCAACTCACAATGATCAGCACTTGTACTGTACAGATCTGTGACGTTATGAAGAAACAATATTGGAAAGAGGTAGGATTTCAATACCCGTTTTACTAAGGTTGGCTCAAAAGACACTTGCTTTTCCGATACGAAGAAAGTGAGATTCTGATGGGAGGTCGACTTTAGGTTATCAGCCTCTTGGGAGGCGGTTCCCACCAACCCCGGCTAAATCTCATTCGTTTGGGGACAATTCAATAAAGAGGATCCGAACACAGAAAAAAAACCGAAACCGAGTATAAAAAAACCACAGTCAAGATCGGAAATGTCGGGTAGTTTAGTACTCCAGCCCCTTTCCTCGGCCACATAAACAAAACAAGAACCCATCCCAGCAAATAGATTCCAGCACCGCCCTAACCTTCTTCTTTATATACGCTCTGGGAGGTTACGCTGTTACACACCTGGTTATATCTGGAATTGGTTACAGTTCCCTCACCCTTCGCCAGGCCGGGAAAGTAGGGGAAATCCACAAACTACGTTGTCAGGGTATCAACTTACAGGGTTCTAGCTCTCCCAATGCGATAGTTAGCTGGGAGATACCCTTTTCCTTTTTTGCGGTATCAAATCAATGCTGTTCCTCGGGAAATGTCCCCTTTATTCTTCTTTATGGACCTTCTGGGCGGACTGGGGAGCAGCGTAGATAGATTACAAGGATCTACATCGATGGATAGAGGAAATAACGAGGTATCTACCTAACTCCTCTCTCTTTTACTGGTTTTATCGGACGGGACAAACTGAAAACGCTTGGCATTTTTCACGGAATAAGATTGTAGGGGCATTATTTCTATTTCTAAATTATTATTATTATTTCTTTTTTTATAGGACCTTGTAAAACGAGCATAACCAATGTTAATTTTCCTCATTTTCCCACTCACGATGGCAGCCCCAACGTCGATGAACCCTCTGCACAGTAAATAGGTAACTAGTAGGGGAAATTGTAATATTTTGGGGCAATAATGATAATTAATTCTCTCCAAAAGGATGTCACTGTGAATAAATTCCTTCAAGCCTGATAAACCCATGGTTTTTGCTAGTGGTTCTTTCATACCGTTGAATCAATACGTTAAATATAATTGACTTTTCCCAACAGATAGCTTGTAGTCACTTCAGAACTTGGATTTTGCACTATTGGTTTATTATTTTCAATAATAAGCCTTTAGAATCGAGCAAGAAAAAAAAATTGTTTAACCCTCCCTCAAAATTTGATGTTTTACGTTTCAAGGATACGAAAATTGAATAAAAAAATTTCCGTCCGTCCGCCGTACGCCGTACGCGGCACTTTTCTTAACAACACTGGACCGATTTGGTTCAAATTTGGTATATGGGCTCTATTTGGGGTCTAGTTGTGCCGCGAAGCTTTTGGTTGATGTCAGTCACTTCTAAGGGGTGAAAATTAAGGGTTGAAATTTTCAAGAGTGCCCTAGCTCGAAAACTCTCAAAATAAATGTATCGTTTTTTCACCAATTTTGAATAATATTGAATTTTTAAAAATTTTTGAGACCACCCGGAGCTCTGTAGGACAAACCGTTCGGTCCCTACGAGTACTTGAAAGTTTTCATTCGATAAAACAGAATCATGAGTGTGAATCGCAAAAGAGGTCTAATCTCCATTCAAATTTTATCGGACTAAAATGCGATCGCGGTTCACTTCTTCGAATTGTATACAGTTTTGCCTTCTGCGTAACCAGTAATCAAATTTCCATATGAAGCTTTCTATTTTTCTAATCGAGTGTGAAGCGTTTAGTTCTTTCTACTAAACTTGATTGTGAAGGTGTGAAGCCAGTATGGTGTGGTAGGTAGTACCTAGCTGGTAGGTAAAAAAAAGTTGGTAGGTAAAAAAAATGTTGGTGGGTAAAAAACGCTGCAAATCATTGCTCAAAGGCTTCTTCACTCTTCAGATCACTGATCAGCTGAGTGAGCTCCAAAGCCATTTTCAATCCTATTGAATGGAAGTGCTCTTCCAGGCGTCTCCAGCATTTGAGGAGATCTTCTTCACTCTTCAGATCACTGATCAGCTGAGTGAGCTCCTTAGCCATTTTCAATCCTATTGAATGGAAGTGCTCTTCCAGGCGTCTCCAGCATTTGAGGAGATCTTCTTCACTCTTCAGATCACTGATCAGCTCAGTGAGCTCCGAAGCCATTTTTACTCCTATTGAATGGAAGTGCTCTTCCAGGCGTCTCCAGCATTCGAGGAGATCTTCTTCACTCTTCAGATCACTGATCAGCTGAGTGAGCTCCTTAGCCATTTTCAATCCTATTGAATGGAAGTGCTCTTCCAGGCGTCTCCAGCATTTGAGGAGATCTTCTTCACTCTTCAGATCACTGATCAGCTGAGTGAGCTCCGAAGCCACTTTCAATCCTATTGAACGCAGGAAGCTGAAATTTGAGAGGGAAGGTCAAGGGAGAATACAGATGGTGGTAGGTGCTATTGATGGAAAACCAGTGATCTATGCAGAAGGGTGATCTATACAGAAAATAATAAACCTTTGAGCAATGATTTGCAGCGTTTTTTTAAGTGAAAATGAGTCAACATAGAGACGTGTGAATTAAAGTAACTATTAGGAAAGGTAAATCCAGAAAAGGCTGACATATTCAACGTATAGATTCAACGATGAAAGTACCATCTGAAAAAAATATTAATACAGGTCAAGAGTATCAATAAATAATCGTCCAATGACACACGAAATCGAAAGATCTTCTTCTTCTCGTTGTAGGGATTTCGAAGTCACAAAAAAAAAAAAAAAAAAAAAAAAACGCTGCAAATTATTACAGGGTTTATTATTTTTCTATATTGATCACTCGTCTGCAAAGCCACCAACCATCCAACATGAAGAAAAACATCGATCGCATTTCGGCCAGCTAAAATTTGAACGGAGATTAGGCCTCTTTTGCGATTCACACTCGTGTTTCTGATTTATCGTACGTGAAACCCTTAAATTCTCGTAGGGAGCGAATGGTTTGTCCTACAGAGCTCCGCGTGGTCTCAAAAAATTCTATAGAATCTTAAATTGAAGGAAAAAAATACCTTTACATCAAAATTTTTTGAGTTAGGGCGTTTTCAAAATTCATTTTGGAACCCTTAAAACTGAGCTACATCAACCAAAATCTTCGGGGCACAACTAGACCCCAAATGGAGCCTAAATACCAAATTTCATCAAAATCGGTCAATGCTAAGTGGCAAAAGTGCCGCGTACGGCGGACGGACGGCCAAATTTTTATTCGATTTTTGGATTCTACGTACCTTGAAACGTAAACCATCAAATTTTGAGGGGGTGTTAAAAAAAAAATTTTTCTTGGTCGATTCCAAAGGTTCATTATTGAAAATAATAAACCAATAGGAAATTAGATGGAAAACGCTGCAAATTATTACACAACGGTTTATTATTTTTATATAGATCACTCGTCTACAAAATCACCAACCATCCAAAATGAAGAGAAAATTAAAAAAAAAAAAAAAAAAATCAAAAAAAAAAATCAAAAACAAAAAATCAAAATCACCAACCATTGATTGCATTTCGGTCAGCTCTAATTTGAACGGAGATTATGCCTCTTTTGCGATTCACACTCGTGTTTGGATTTTTATATATATATATATATAGAGAGATATATAGATAGATATATAGATATATAGAGATATATATATAGATAGATAGATAGAGATCTAGATAGATATATATATAGATATAGAGAGAGATAGAGATTAGAGATAGAGAGATATATATATAGATATAGATATATAGATATATAGATATATATATATATATAATATATATATATATATATATATATATATATATATATCTATATATATATATATATATTTACATCTTGGTACATAATGACGTCCGTATCATAGTTGTGGTAAAGTGACGTCCCCCTGAAGGAGTGGTCATTTTAACAAAATTTTGAAATTCCAACATTAATTAAGGCCGAGATACTTGTTAACCGACTCAGATATTCACATTTCGCTTGCTGATGACATATACAGTTCTTCACATATACGCTGTACATATGAACGCATAGTGGCTTCCGTTCACACAGCAGCTGAATTGACGTCCAGTAAGCTCGAGCTTACTGGACGTCAATTCCGCTGCAGTGTGAATAGCGCTGGCAAGGCGCCGCAGAGTTGAGGGCTGGAACCAGCCGTTTTCAAGGGTGTGGGAGAATGCCAAATTGGTGAACTCACCCAATTCAATCTCAGAACGTTTCGCAAAATGTGTCAATATAGAAAAGTAGAAGAGAAGTAGAAAAGAACCCCCCCTCACAAGTTGTTTACATGAAAAATAATGGGTAATTGCCAAAAAGGACCAATAAGAGAGAAATGGGGAAAATATAATTTTCAAGAGAAAAAATCATACATAGGAAATAAAATCGGGCCGAGTTTATTAGGCCCCACTTCCCTTCCTAAGGACCAGGAAGTTTAATAATGAGGGAGGGACATTGATCCATAATTAATGGTTCTATATGGTTCGCAAAATGTATCACTATAGAAAAAAACGTCTGCCAAGTTGGGTGGGCAGTATAGCTTCCTCACTCATTGTAACATGGACGAATAGAATCAGTTGGCGAAAAAATTATGATTCAAAGAGTTATTGAATACCAAAATATTGGCGATAATATGCGGGATAGGGTTGCAGGTATTAATGTTTTAATAGTGTTGTAAATAGTTGTGGTATATAAACCACTGAAATAAAAGAACGAAAGAGTGTAGGTATAAACCACCGTCTAGGACCTAACCCACACAATCCCTTAAAATTTCGTCGAAATTGGTTGAATAGTTGGGGAGTTTTGGTTGTAACAATAAATTTAAAGTTCGCGCATGCGCAGCGGCTATTGCTTGACCAATTTGATTGAAACTTATAGGGTGTCTCTCAGAAGTTAGTCCCTAACTAACCTCCAAATTTGAGCAAAATCGGTTCATTAGAAACCGAGAAACCGAGGTTCCAGGAAATTCACGTTTGCGCATGCGCACTCGCTCCTATTCGTCCGAAGGTGCTGAAATTGATAGGGGACCGTCTAGGACCTAACCCGCACAATCCCTGAAAATTTCATCAAAATCGGACCACAGGTTAGTATAGTTTTGCCCGGGACAAGGATTGACCACAGACAGACCGACAGACAGACAGACACGGAACCAAAATTGTTCGGGAAGCTCTAAAACGCAAAAAGCAAGTGGAAATTTTGATTTTGGAGGAAATTTTTTTTTTTTCACTTCTTTCACGAATACAAAGCTTCCCAACCTTCGGTAGTGAGGAAGCAAAAGAGAAGTAGAAAAGAACCCCCCCTCACAAGTTGTTTAATAAGTTGTTATTAATAAAATCAATAAAATATCGTCGTTCGAGGCCCAGCATGGCACATCTAACTTTTGCCAACTTTTCAGGAGAGCCAAAAAACTGTTTTACGAGTAAGGTAATCGTGTTTTCTTTATTTTCTGAGTTCAAACTAGCCTAATTGGGGTCGCTCAACATGATTTTACAATAAATTTGGTTGTCAACGAACTACCTTCGAAATTAGCGTAGATGTGCTATGCTGCCCAGATTTCGTCCCCTAGATATGCTATGCTGTCGAACATTTGTGCTATTTTTCAGAGGGGTAACATGAAGTTGTCCTATGCTGCTGTACTAAAATTAAGTTCTCAAATAAATTATCTATTTGGTTTCCCTCTATAAAGCCAAGGATAGAGTTTTAAACTGGCTTGCAATTCCTTTTTTTGTCAGCCCGACAAGTAGACAGGGAAGGTAGGTACCAGATGTTTATAAACTCGAAACAGTACCAATTTATAGTTTATTTTATTTTATTTATTTAATTTAATTTATAATTTGTTTTATTTAAACGACACAAAAAAATTGAACCCAACAGTTCTAGTTTTACATTGACTTGAATTCCACATCTGCTACTACCAGCGTTAGTATTAGGGTAGGTATCTATTTTCCTAGTCCTAGTGAAGAAAAGCCTTGGAAAATGCAGTAGGTATATATTAGAAAAAAATTATAAATGCTTGCATACGAGTCTGCAACACATTGGGACATTTTCATGTGTGTGAAAGTATGGTTGTTAGTTCATGTACCCAAGCATCAAAATAAGAAAACAGTTGATTCTTCTCTGCGCAACACAGTGAGTCTATTTTATTTATTGGTCGCGTGAGCAAGTTTTCGTGTCGATTTTTCAGTTTATGTGCCAAAGCAGACATGAAAATGTCAAAAATTCTTTAGCTAACACAGAAACATTATTAAGGATCACAGAGATCTGTATAAAATCCGTTTCATAAAGCTAGACTTGAATTTTACTACAGTTTACCTGCGTTACTAGGAGTGTATATTTTCTTATGGTACTCATGTGATGTGCCTTTCTTATTTCCTACGAATTATACAGATTGGACGCTTCACAATATCAAATATATTGTTTAGCAATGCACGTATTTCATGGGACGAAGGGCAGAATGATAAAACATGAATTGTTTATAATGGGGTTTCTACTTATTACAAAACTGAGATGAGGAGTTACCAAAGTCAACTGAATTTATTGTTATATTCCTCTGACCTTCTTGTCAAATAATATTTCTCTACTGGAAAGCGAACATGTGTTAATATAAGTCGGAAGTGAAATGATTTTATTCCTGTTGTTCAACTAAAAAGCCTATTCTGATGGTGGGTTTTGATAATTATTTACTAAATGAAATTCTAGTCATTGTCTCATTACTGTGAAAATCTTGTCAATTTACTCGTATGTTCATTGACTGGAATGTCTACAAATATATAAGTCGTTTTGGGTTTTAAAATTTTGCTGAAATTTAAAAAAATATAGTTGAAGTGAAATATTATTACCTCTTATTGGACCATGGTGTCACTAGTGTCACTGAAAACATCTTGGGAATCCCACAGCTTTCCCAAGGTGTCACCAGATTAACTAGATATCAATTGCAATTTAAAAATTTATTGGACAGAGCTGAATTTTTCGAAACATTTTCTGTAAGTTATTGGAAATCAAAAATTGATGTTATTATAAAATGTTTTTCATCGATTTCCTTGGAAATTTTTTTCATAACTCTATTTTGAGACAGAAAATTCTGTTGTCCATTAAATTTAAAGTTGTAATTTAATTTTGGTTACTCCGGTGACACTTAGAGATATCTGTGGAGTTCCTGAGATGTTTTCGGTGACGCTAGTGATACCATGGCCCAATTAGGGTTAACCAGTTAAATATTATTAAATTCAACTATATTTTTTAAACCTTCAGTAAAATTTCAGAACCCGAAAAGACTTATATATTAAATATACAGGGTGTCTACAAAACAGTTGTAAGGAATTCAAGGGGTCGATTCTACAACTAATTTCCAACAAAAAGTGTCTCTTAGAAATTTTTTTTTAAACGCCTCTTTAACCGACTTTTTTCACTTTCAAGTTTTTTTTCGTGTTTTCGACCTTACACCATTAAAACGGTCATAACTCTCTTAAATTACACTCAAAAATTAAAAATAAGGATACCGTTGGAAAGAGCGTCAAATTTCCTATCTCCCTGATACCAAATAACAAATTTTCAGTTGAATTACACGGGGAATAAAGCAACCTAGAAAGTGAACTTAGTAAATTTTCGAAAAATTCCCGTTTTTCAACGCCTAAAATCTCCAAATATTACCAGGTAAAGTTCTGTTGCCGGAAAGCCTAAAAACTGCGCCAGAATCTCAGCTTTCCAACGGTATAATCAAAACATATTTTACAACCGAATTTAGGGGAGAATTTTGTGTTTGAACGCGGAAAAACGTGCATTTTTTCAACGAAATCGGCGCTCCGCCTAGTCGATCTGAGGGGACGGCGCCGCAGTAGACCGCGAGGCCTCCGGAAACAGGAGGCCAGAGCGCCGATTTCGTTGAAAAAATGCACATTTTTCCGCGTTCAAACACAAAATTCTCCCCTAAATTCGGTTGTAAAATATGTTTTGATTATACCGTTGGAAAGCTGAGATTCTGGCGCAGTTTTTAGGCTTTCCGGCAACAGAACTTTACCTGGTAATATTTGGAGATTTTAGGCGTTGAAAAACGGGAATTTTTCGAAAATTTACTAAGTTCACTTTTTAGGTTGCTTTATTCCCCGTGTAATTCAACTGAAAATTTGTTATTTGGTATCAGGGAGATAGGAAATTTGACGCTCTTTCCAACGGTATCCTTATTTTTAATTTTTGAGTGTAATTTAAGAGAGTTATGACCGTTTTAATGGTGTAAAGTCGAAAACACGAAAAAAAACTTGAAAGTGAAAAAAGTCGGTTAAAGAGGCGTTTTAAAAAAAATTTCTAAGAGACACTTTTTGTTGGAAATTAGTTGTAGAATCGACCCCTTGAATTCCTTACAACTGTTTTGTAGACACCCTGTATAAGTCTTACAAATTTTGTAAAAGTTAATTTTGTAAAAAGTCTAAAAATGTTGTAGATATTCCAGTCAATGAACATGAATTGACAAGATTTTCACAGTAATGAGACAATGACTAGTATTTCATTTAGCAGATAATTATCAAAATCTACCATCAGAATAGGCTTTTCAGTTGAGTAAAAGGAATAAAATCACTTCACTTCTGACTTACTACTTCTTAGTTTTGGAAAATGACTACGCCGATTTTTTCATTGAGAAAACATTAACAATTATTTTTGGGTAAGTACTCTGCGAGAACTTCCTTTCTTCTTTCTTCCTACAAAGGCACCGATTTTGTTCACGAAAATAAGCTTTGTTCGAAATAAAATACAAAACAGCAATGCACATATGCATAGCTTCATCCTAGCAGCATAGCACATTTGCAGTTCAAACTTATTTATCTTATTTTCTTAACTAATGCCGATGATTTATGATTTTCTTTTTGTTAGAAATCAAGATTGAATCTTCATTAAGCATTACTAAAAGGAAAAAAACCGCTATATACTTCTAATTATTGCAATAAACTCAATAAACTTGCCTCGCTTCCTGGCATATACGATTTTTCCATGCTTTCTGTGCAGATGTGCCTTGCTGTTGGGTGGTTTTAGATATGCTATGCTGACTAATTCGCAAATACTAGCGCTACGAGCGGTCAGATTGAAAAAACTGTTAGCGCCAATCGCTCGGGCGTGAAATTTTGAATAAGAAACCGTTCTTAACTCGATTTCGCCAAAATGTCAGATGTGCCATGCTGGGCCTCGAACGACGATATTCTTCCCAGATTATTAGAATCTGGAATTAGATCCTGTAATAAAAATGTACAGCAGGATGGGGTTCGTAGTACCAATTTACGTATTTACTACCTTTGTGGGGGTAGCACATTGCTTCCCAACATCAATAAAATATTGTTTCCACATTCTTCGAATCTGGAATTAGATCCTGTAATACAAATGTACGAGCAGGATGGGGTTTGTAGTATCAATTTACGTATTTTACTACCTTTGTGGGCGTAGCACATAGCTTCCTAACATCAATAAAATATTGTTTCCATATTATTCGAATTTGGAATTAGATCCTGTAATAAGAATGTACGAGCATGATGGGATTCGTAGTACCAATTTACGAATTTTACTAGTACACACATGCGGGGAGTGCAATGATTTTTCCAATTTTTCTCGTCCATTCTTCAACAGTTCTGCCAAAATCCCATCTTCTCCAGGTCAATGAATTGGCTGGTGGTGGGGAAAAACCAGGTAAGTACAAAAAATAGAATTTTACAGGAGAGCATTTTTTTTTCAAATTTTATTCTCAATACCGAATAATCTTCCTAACCGAATAATCACTAACGCCCCAGCCAATAGTAAGCATGGTTTCTTCACTTCTAAGGGATGAAAAATAAGGGTTGACATTTTGAAAACGCCCCTAGCTCAAAAAAATCGATATAAAGGTATTGTTTTTCCATCAATTTAAGATAGCATAGAATTTTTAAAATTTTAGAGACCATGCGGAGCTCTGCAGCACAAACCGTTAGCTCCCTACGAGACCTTAAGGTTTTTCCTTCGATAAAACAAAATCACGAGTGTGAATCACCAAAGAGGTCTAATCGCGTTCAAATAATATTTATTAATTATTATTATTATTTAATATTTAATTTAATTTAATTTAATTTAATAATTAATACTATTATCAAATAATATTATTATCTGACCAAAATGCGATCGCTGTTCGTTTCTTCGAGTTGTATTCAGTTTTGCTTCCGTAGCAACCAGTAATCAAATTTCCATACGAAGGACCCTATTTTTCGAATCGAATGCAAAGCGTTTATTTCTTCCAAAAAATTGATTTTGAAGGTGTGAAGGTAATTATGTAGCAGGTAAAAAGAGTTACAATGGTAAAATTGTGATCTTTTCAGACGAATGATCTATACAGAAAAATAATAAAAGAAAGGTGTTACTTTATACTCACTACCATATCTACGAATGGAGGTCTTCTTCAAAAAATCCACTTTCTAGCCGTCAAAATCATTTGTAAGTATCACTAACGGATTCAGCGTGAAAATTACACAGGAATTGATACCAAACTCGTCATGTCATCCTAACATGGACGGTGGCCAGTGAACGAAATTTGTGATTCCCGCCCAACTTGAATTTTCCGCGCTATAGATCAACCTCCTACGAACGGGGATCGTTTAAACTTCTACCTCTGAGGTTTGCGCTTCTCTCATTATCAGATCTTTACTCGTCTGGCTCCCACATTATTTTCAATCCCCGAGTTTTTCGCCTTTTCTTGGTTAATTATTTTCAATAACAAACCTTTGGAAACGACCAAGAAAAAAATTAACCCCCCTCAAAATTTGTTGGTTTACGTTTCAAGGTACGTGAAATTCAAAAATCGAATAAAAATTAGGCCGTCCGTCCGCCGTACTCGGCTCTTTCGTCACCCAGCATTGACCGATTTTGATGAAATTTGGTATAGGGGCCTTTTAGGGTCTAGTTGTGCGCCGAAGATTTTGGTTGCTGTAGGTCACTTCTAAGGGTTGAAATTTTGAAAACGCTCTATCTCAAAGAAGTTTTTTAGAAAGGTATTGTTTTTCCATCAATTTAAGATTTTTGGTAGGTTTCTGACTAGTCCTGTGTACTTAAATGGAGGTGGAGAAAATGGCCAAGCTAGGTCTTCAGTATTGTTGTATCATTGTTAGCACGACGTTTACGTCCTGGAACAGCACCCTATTCATGTGACTGATATAATTTTTCTTATGGTAGAGTTCAGATGTTTGTAACGCAGAGAAACACATTGACTTATTTTAAATAAGTTCTAAGAAAAATATTCTTTAAAAAATTCCAAGAAAAAAGTTTTTTTTTCACTCGTCTGCAGGGATCACAACTTTGCCATTTTCACTATTTTTTTTTTAATTTGTTACTCACCAACCATAGGTACTTGCTAGGTAGCAAGTACCTATGGTTGGTAAGTAACAAAAGTAGGTAGGTACCTACTACATAATTACCTTCACACCTTCTCAATCAAGTTTATTCGGAAGAAATAAACTCTTCACACTCGATTCGAAAAATAGAGTTCCTTACAGGAGTTTCTGTTATAAAACGAAGGAAACCCTTCAAGTTCTCGTAGGGAGCGAACGGTTTGTCCTACAAAGCTCCGCGTGGTCTCTAATATTTCTAAAATTCAATACTATCTTCAATTGGTGAAAAAACAATACCTTTGTTTCGAGAGTTCCCGAGCTAGCGTACTTTTGAAAATGTCAACCCTTAACTTTTACTCCTTAAAAGTAACTGATATCAATGAAAAACTTCGAGACACAATTAGACCCCCAATGGAGCCACACATACCAAATTTCAACCAATCAGTCCATGGTTGGTAAGAAAAGTGCCGCGTATGGCGGACGGACGGAAAATTGTTTATTCGATTTTCGGTTTCTACGTTACCTTGAAACGTAAACATCAAATTTGAGGAGGGTTGAAATTTTTTCTGTTTGTCGATTCCAATGATTCATTATTGAAAATAATAAATCAAAAATGCCGCGGATGGTCGGTTTTTTTAAGTTCGATTTTCGGATTCTACGTACTTTGAAACGTAAACCAACCATCGTTACTACCTACCTACTACTTAACTACACGATCAATCACAATAACAATCAAGTTTATTTAGAATACATAAAAGCTTCACACTCGATTCGAAGAAATAGGGAACTTGATTTCGGAAATTTACGTTGCTAGGACGCTTTTATCCCGAAATTCAATATTGTTGAATATTTTTCAACTTCAAATATTATAAAGCTAAGATTTTTTGCGCGGTTTTTTTGTGTTGAGGTAGGTTCGTGAAAAACCATTCAGAAGTAAAAAAATTAGCAACAAATGAAAAAGCTTCTTACTAAAACACAAACGGTGGATACCGCTTTCGTACAAGTACTCAACCACGAGAGACATATATGCCTTATGTTTAATAAATTGAGAGCTTTCCAATGAGTGGTGAACGATTTTTGTGGGGTGGAAAATGAGGAAGTTAGTTTTTCCCCTAGGAACGATTGGTTGTACGTGAAAATCATCAAAATTGAGGACGCTGAGACGGCGTTCCAGGTGTTTTAGTTCGATGGCTGCTGGAGTGGGCGAACCGGGGATTGCAACCTGGACGCCACTTCCCCCGCTTCGTGTAAAGTTTAACTTTTGCAAATCATATACGAACGTGCGCAGCGTCCTAGCGGAAATTGCGTGCACTAAATCTATCGTTTGCTGAAGAAAACCGTCAAAAATGACGTCCTCCTAAAAAAG